>VZTH01002655.1:83431-223264 GCA_013397815.1 Aleadryas rufinucha
GGTGGCCACCCCAACATCACCCATGGACGCTGGTTGTACCCCCTAGGTGGGGCTGAGCCCCTCTGTGCCCCACCTGGGGTGGGTGGGGGTCTCACCCCGGCACTGGAGTGGGCGAGGGGCGGTGGTGGTGGCCCAAGAGCTGTGTGGGGACACACGTGCTGCCTGCTGGCTCGGTGATGGGGAGGTTTGCTTTGGGAAGGTGGGCTGGAGAGGCGCCAGATGTTTGAGCCGAAAAATGTGCATTATTGCATTAAGCTGCTTAGGGCAGCGAGAGAGGCTGCGCTGGCCCCTCGTGGGAAGCCACAAAGCTGAGTTACGCCCCTGAAATCGCCTTTGCAAGAGCTGCTATTATCTGGAGATTTATTTTCCTTTTCCAGCTCGCTGGTTCCCCTTGTTCCTGAGGCAGTGGGTGGCCGAAGGAGAGGAAAGGTGGGCTGGTGCCACTGGGCTATGCCTCTCCATGGGGTAGCCTGGCTGTGCCATACAGCTGCACGTGGGATAGTCTGGTTTGTTCTACCAGGTGGTTGTGAGAAAAGTGCTGGTGTCTTCATGATGGAGAAGCCTAAATGCCTCTGGTGGAAATGCTGTAGGGGAGTGGGTGCCATCTTGCTGGGGGACCCACTTGTCCCCAGGGTTTGGCGTCCAGGATGGGTGGAATAGTTCAGAGACCTCTCAGTACCTGTAGGGGATGCTGGAGTCTGAATTTAAACCGACTTTTTTCTTTCCTTTAGAGAATTCCAAAGTATCTCTTCTTGCCCATCTTCTTGGTTATTTATCCTTTTCCCCAGGCCATGATGGTTTCACTACAAAATGGATGATTCTTTTGCAGTTCCACAGATTCCCGCTGTAAAGAGGCTCTTTCCTCTCGCAGCCATACCCAGTGTGAAGGCACTCCTGGGAGGACGCAGCCTGGAGAGCCACGTGTCTTGGCTCCTCTTGCAGGAGCTTCTCAGGAGCCACCAGCAAACAGGATGGCTTTAGTGGTGGCCACTCAGCTCCTGCCAAGGCTTCTTCTTTCCACAGCTCCCTGTGCCCAGGCTTGTTTCAGCTCATCTCCATTTGTCTGGACCCCCTCTCTGTCCCACCACCTGCTCATGCACCTTTGCCACAAGAACTGCCCCCCCCAGGACACAGCCCCAGCCCATGAGTGGGGTGCTGGAGCTGCATCACAGCTCGTGAAGGTGGGCAGTGCTTTTGCCCCCCTCTGAAGGCACCCTGTCCCCTCTGTCCTCCCCGCCCCGGTGGCGCAGGGTGGGCGTCACAGCGGCTGGGCCGTGTCAGCCCCAGCACCTACCTGTGTACTCAGGGAAGCAGATGGTCAGAGGTGACTTCTTGATCTTCTCAGCAAATAGGTCTTTCTTGTTGAGGAAGAGAATGATGGAGGTATCGATGAAGAATTTGTTGTTACAGATGGAATCGAAGAGCATGAGAGATTCGTGCATGCGGTTCTGTAAAAGGGAGCACAGAGGGAGGAGAGGGGAGAGAGGAAGGCAAAGACAGAGTTAGAAGAGAGGAGAACATTTATGTGAACTGAAATGGTTAGAAAGCAAAAAAAAAAAATCTCTCTAATAAGACAGTGGTAAATGTGAGCTGGTTACAAAAGTGGAGGAAATGGGGTATTGCCCTCCTCTTGGGCTGGAGGCCAGGGCAGGTGTGGGGCTGCAGCTGATCCTCCCCCACATCCCTGTGGGGTCACTCTGGCAGGGCAGACACTTGCAACCTCAAGGAAGAGCAGGAAAAAAGTAATTTGCTCCTCCCCACCTCACCAAAGGAGTAGGGAAGGGGCCCTGTCTCTCTTCAGGGACTGGGTGTCCCTGAAGCATCCTTTGGAGAGCCTAAATAGAGGCTGGACAAACAGCATCAGCCAGCAGCTCAGACACACTGGGCATGGGGGCTTTGGTCATCCCAGGGTGGTCCTATGGACCTGCCTGGAAGGGTACCTGGCACTGAGTGGTGCCACTGTAGTCAGACCAGTGCCAAGGAATTGCCCAGAGGTTGGGGCAGGTCCCATCCCTGGAAAAATCTTCAGCTCAGCTTTGAAAATACCAGTGGTGGCTGGGCTGGTCCTAAGAAATCTCATGGAAGTAACCAGTACAGGTACCTCTGCCAGCCCATTTCCCAGCTCTCCTGAAAGTTCTGGGCTTGCTCCGGGGAGACTTTAAGTTTGGAAAAGCTTTGGTAGGAGCATAAAAGTAAATTTCTAAAAGCTGTAGTTTTGTTGGGGTCTTTATCCTTTTCTTTTTTTCCCATTTACATGTGGACAAATCCCATAAAAAGCCATTTTCCCCCTATGCTACTGAAGTTTTTTAAGAAGTGGAGAGCAGACAGCAGAAGAGGAGGTAAGGTGAGGTTGTCCTGTGCCCCACTGGCTGCCACAGGGCCGCACAGAGCAGGGTGCTCCCATGCAGGTGCATGCACTCACTGTTAGTGTGAAGGTGCCACTGGACAGGACAGATCTGGCTCTCCAGGAGCTCCCAAACATTTTCTCCATCATTAACTTGCTCTTAGAATCACCAGCAAGCTATTCCCTGCTAGTCCACTGACAGCTTTGGGGGGAGTTTCAGGAAGTCCCTGAGTCCCTTTCATTGTTTGTACCCACCTTGTTTCTACTTGAACTTGCAAAGCTTCTGGTGCAAACCCAGGGCTTGGTGAAGTCTGAAGTTTCTGCCCCTCCCTTTAACCCCCTCTGGGGGCTGAGCCCCCCAGTTCTGGCTTGACTGCCTGAAGCTCACATGGGGACACAGCTGTTCACAAAAGCCTTGTGGAAATCTCATGGAAAGCTGTGCTCTGGGAGCTCAGCAGCCAGCGGGGAGCCCTCCTGCAGCAAACGTCCCCCCACAACATCCCCCCACAGACCCTTCTTTTGGAGGCGCAGCAAAGGGGGCTCTGGACTCGCCAAAGACTCGCAAGAACACATGTGTTTGCTAATGAAATGATGACCCAATTACACATTTTGGAGTTTTCCATGAATGTTTTATTAGTGAGTCATTTTATTAGCTCCACTTCAATGGTAGCTTTTGCATGCAAAATTTAGCAGCTGTCTGATTTCATCTTGAAAGGCTTCGCGATTGCACTGTCGGTTCCTTGACAAAGAGTAGCTGGGGATGCCAAGCAGGCGCTTTCCAAAGCCTTGGAAACTTCAATTTGATCCTTATCTTGAAATGAAAAAAGGGCCTTATTCATAGGGAAACCAGAAACTGCCACAAAAGGACGTGGTTCTTCTTGACTTGTGGTTGTTGCAAAATTGCTGGGTTTTGAGATTTTCATGGAGAGTATCTGGATGGGCTTTTCCTTGTTCATCTCTGGTGTTGTCCTATATATGTATTATGTTTAAATAAAGAAATGATGCTGTTGGTGGAACAGCAGCTGAAATAAAGCTTCTGCCCAGGGAAATGAGAATCCCCATTCAGGCAAAATAACCCTGATGACTTCTGGGTCCTGGACACCTGAGCAGAAGATCTGAGCAGGATGGTGTCCTGGAGGAAGTTTTAAAAATCCCCAATAGCAACACACAAAGCAAAATTCTTTCCCTCTCTGCCATTTGCTGTTCTCAAGGCTGACCTGTAGTTCTGTTGGATTCATAGGATGGGCCATGTGGGAACTCGTGTTTGAGGATGAGCTCAGCTGAAGCCACATCACTGAAAGCTGGTGAAGTCAATAGGCGCAATGGTTAATTTTCCTTTGCTGAGGTTTATCGAAAATTTTCTCTTGGTTTCTTCAAATTCCTTACTTCTATTTTATGCCCCAAATAATAGGAAGGAATAAAAGGAAGACCTTTAGTTTTAACATAAAAGAACAAACTGGCTCAAGCATTGTTTTAAGGGGAGGGAGGGATGCTCCATGTTTTGTGCTACCGCAAGGAGGAGAACACACCATTTACTGAATTGAACCAGCAATGGGTCTTCTGGCTCTGTGCTCACACAAAGAGACAGTGGAAAAGCAAAGCTTGTGACCTGTAAAGTCATGTGAGGAGTGATGGAGGAAGCAATGGGGCAGCAAGGATGCTCTGCCCTGCTGCTGCCTCTGGTGATCAAAGGAGAAAAAATTCCTGCTGAATACTTACATAAAATGAAATATCTTTTGGTTATATCCTTTTCAAATTCCTTATTTCCAGGTGGATGGGGCTATGGCAGACAGCTGGTACTGTGTCTTGTGCAAGTTTGTTTGTGGAGCAGCCATAGGGATAAATAACAAGTTAGAGAAGCTGGACATGCTCAAGGGAGACACAATAAAACCACCCTCACACTAGAAAAGAGCTGGCACTTTATTAACATTTTGTAACTAATAAATACATTACCAACAGCCAATAAATTATTACAATAACTAATGCTCTATTAAACCAATGGACAGTCACTCTTCGTACAAAATTACAGTTAATACAGTTTGGGCCATCAAACATGCAGGAGAAATGATTCAGCGGGAAACCAGCAAAAGGAAAATGGTGACGGCCTCCGGCGATCCTTTGGGAAACGTGGTGGGGAGTGGGGACCCCAGAGGCAGGGTGATGGTCACTCTTCCCTTGTTGAGATGAAGTGGGAAAAAGGGGGTGAGGGAATAGGGCTGAGGAGCACAAATTAGGGACTGGGCTATTTAACAGGGCAATAGCTGGTGTTTAAACAACCCTATTTGGTTGCCCAGTGCCACCAGGTTGGTCCAGCACTGGAAAAGCTGGTGACACTCAGGCACTGCTGAAAATGGTGTTTTACATGCCATGATCTCTTCTCCCCACCTGGAGCACGGGCTTTAGCTCTGGAGCTGCTTGCCCACACTACAGTCAGGACTGGGTCTTGATGTTAATTTCCAAGACACTGGGTGGAAGAAGGCCTGGAGCAGTGACCAGTCAGCTGGCTCCCACCCCTCTACTTCTTCTCCTGGTCTCTCCTTCCTGTGCCTCCTGCACCCAGTGTCCGTGAACAGAGCTGCCCTCTTGAGGAGATGGGGCTGCTTCATCAATCCAGCTCCCTTTCCTTCTGCCTGCAGGGTGCCAGCTGGAGGCTTTGGTCATCCTCTCACTAAGGCATTGGTGTTTAAGGGTTGCGCTTGCTTGTGTTTGCACACAAACAAAGATCTCACAGGCTGCTGGTTGGGGCATGATGGTCCTGTGCAAAGTCCCTTCCCACAGCCACGTTCTCAGTATAACTATATAGGTCACATACCTGTATCTGTCAGCATCAATTACCTCGTGTCAGTGCTAGAGCTCAGAAATGACACAGTACCCTCAAGTCTTGGGGAGCCTCGGCGTGTGTTTGCCTGCTCTTTCCTGCAGGGAGGTAGAGGTAAGACCGTGGTCTGCAATTTTGTGCCACTTGGACCACACCTCTGCTTCCTCATGTGTGCAATGGGGAAGCAAGTGAGTGATGGGTCTGGGTGCTCAGGGTGATGCTCAGTAGCACCATCTCTACTGACCTTGATGTGTCCAGTGTCAGATCACTAATGAGTGTTTTAATCTCCTTGGAAATGGTTGTGGAGTTTTTGGTGATAAGCCTGAAGACAAACCTGGCCTGTGGAAACACCCAAGCACACCAGCACTAAGCTTTTCTAATTGACTTGACAGATGGTCAGCCTTCTTCCCAGGAACTCAGCAACTCTCCCTGTCTCCAGGAGACTTTGTGACCACAAAAAGCTTGGGACATGTCACACAAGCTAACAGTGCAGGATTGGTCCCTTTCCTAGCACTGACTGCAAAATCCCCCAGGGATGATGTCTGCCTTGTTGAGCTGCACAGTGAAGCTGGGCACACAGGGACTTTCTGGCAAAAGGACATCTTCTATGTCACATCCTGACCTCTTGGAGATTGCACTCCTGGACTGAGAACAAGGTCTGTGCCCTTGCAGGCAAGCACTGGGCTCATGCCATGATAGATTAAACCCACCAGATACATTTTAATATACATTGAAGACTGCCCTCATTAATACTTTTAGTGTCCCGTAAAACAAAATCACATCAACAGAGGAGGCATGGCAGGCTTGTCCTGAGGATGCTCTCCCCTCCATGGAGGGACAGGCTGGCTGGCCACCCAGGAAAGCTGGCTGAAGGCAAGAAGCTAATTCCGGTACAAAACTCCTGAGAGAGATGTAGTTGGAAGTGTTTCTGGGCAGGCAGTGGGAATGTGACCATCCCGGCCCGGCAGGAGGGCGGGGGCAGCAGGGACGCTCTGCGCTCGCAGACGGCAGGGCCAGATGGCCGCGCTGAGCGCTCCCGCTGTCCTGCCGCTCCGCTGGGCTCCTCCGGCCCCCTGTGACAGCCAGAGTGTGTGTGAGTTCTGCATGCAAGATTAAAAACTGCCCGTGGCAGTCTGGGGCTGTATTTTAGCGTGTGCTTTCTCAGTGCGTGGTTATTGCTCGTTCTCCCAACCAGCCCAGCTACTGCATCCTCCTAAGGAGCTCTGCAGCTCAGCCCTGCAGCTCTGCAAGACTTTCCTTGTATGGGTTTCTCTATTTCATTGAAATTATTGTTTAAATAAAGAAGCTATTTGCATTTTTGTGGTCTCATGGCTCCCCACCCGACCCTCTCATTCATTATGGAGCAAGCCAAGGGGGAGCTTTCTCATTTCTTTTTGCTGCTGTCTGAAGCCCATCATGAGTTGCTAATGCTACTTTCAATGCTGACACCCCTTGGATGCTTCTTCTGCTGGAACAGTGACCTGAGTCATTAAAAACCTTCTGCATCCCAAAAAGAACTTTTTTTTTTGGCAAATTCCCACATTAGCTTTGAAGGGCAGCAGGGTTTATACATAGCCGTTTCAATTTTGTGCTTTTAAAATCTATCCTCCATGCCCCGGTATGATTTCTGATGCAGCTGTACCAGTTGCAACATCCCTGCTCCGTGGTGACTGCAAACGAAACCCAGCTCTGGGTCTCCAAGGGTCTGGATTCAGAGCATGGCAATTGCAAAGCACAAGGGGCTGATAAGAAAAGGCTTTTGAAAGCAGGTGATGCATTTCAAGGTACTTTTTAGGCAACTGCTGCAAGAATTGCTGGTGTTTAGAAAAAGCACGGGGCAAAAGATTGCCTGCGGAAGGCACATCTGTCAGGAAAGGCTTCGGAGGATGCAGAAGCCAGCAGTGAGTAATGATTTGGCAGGCGTTCTGGAGACAAAATCTATACATGGCCATCAAGCGGGAGAAATAGTAGTGTTTAACACTGGAAGTATTTCATCTTCCAAAGGCTGTTTCCAGCATTTGTCAGTGCATCCTCATGACACTTGTGTGAGGGAGGGAATGTCAGCAGCAGCAGCTGAGATGAAGGTTTAGACACACAATATGCCAAAGAAAATGAAAGAGGAGGCTCTGTGTGGCAACATTTCCTCTGCTTTTTCTCCCTTTTCTCCCC
This sequence comes from Aleadryas rufinucha, assembly GCA_013397815.1. Classification (NCBI taxonomy): domain Eukaryota; kingdom Metazoa; phylum Chordata; class Aves; order Passeriformes; genus Aleadryas; species Aleadryas rufinucha. Next base: position 90,763 of record VZTH01002655.1, read on the forward strand.
ATGGGGCACCAGCTGTTGGTTATCACCAGTGTGCTGGGAACCCGCTGGAGCTGCAGAGGAGGTTCGGACCTCCCAGCTGGCAAAGCTGGGAACGGGTTACCTGAATACAGCCTGGAGAGGTAAAAGCACACAGAGCCAGCGCTAGCCACTTGACTGCATTTGGCAGAGTTTGGAGTTAATTTAAATCGTCTTTACCACAATATTCCTGTGTGCTTTATGCTGGGAGCTCTCAAAGCCTTGGCGTGGAGCTGCCTTCCCTGGGAACAGCTTCTGTTACTTATTTGTTTGGATAAAACTTCGTTCACAGCAAGGGGTGGGAACAGAAAATCTCTGAAACTCCAGTGCTTCTGATCAAACTCTTCTTACAGAGCTTAGTAGAAGACCTGCATCCCTGCCAGACCAGCCATCAGCACTCTGGGTCCAGTGGTTACACACTTTATGTACCAAATGTAACCAACATGTGGTTTTTCTGCCCTGGATTTGAAGCAACACCCACGCGGATGCTGGGTGTTACTGCTGACAAGATGTGTGGGTGGGCTGTGGCATGAGGAGCAGAGAGGAGCTCCTGGTTTTGCTGGCCAGCTCTTTGTGGGAGCTGACGTCATTGGAGGCATTTTAAGGCTGAGATGGTGAAGAGAAAGGTGGGTACTGGCTTGTGCCAGAGCAGGGGAGGCAGGGAGTTGTGTTATTGCTGTTAGTGCCCAGCAGAGCAGCAGCAGGTCCTTGCTGTACAATAGTAAATGCATCATTTAATGCTGCCTAGGGGTTACTGCCAGTTACCAGCCATGCTGGGCTGTGAGCTGGTCGGATGGGTGACAGACACCTCGTTTTCCTCTGCAGGCCTTCCCTGCTTGCCCCAGGGTGCTCCTGCTCACATCCCTGGCTGGGGATTTGTCACAGACGTCCCACAAACGCTGTCCTGGCAGAGCACGGCCTCTGATGGGGACTCTCCTCTGGCTCCCAGGTGCCCTTCTCTTCCCATCCTCCCTGCTGTCTCAATCTGCCTCATCTCCCGTCCGCAACTTCTCTCCCAAACCATTCCCTAAACCTCTTCCACTGCTCTCTCCCTCCTGTGCCACCATACGTGTTCCTGTCACTGCCTCCTGCACACTGACGCTCACCTGGCACCTCCCCTTGGGCTGTGCTGCTCTGGGCTGTTCTCACACCATCTCTCCTAAATGGGCACAGTGAGAGAAGAGACATTGTCCCTCTCCAACACAGCCCTGGAGAGACCTAAGACCTGAAAGCCACTCCTAGACCAGGTGCCCAAGAGAGGACAGCTGAACTTGTGGCCAGTCTGGAAAGATTTGTGTTTTCCAAGATAATAGACTTCTAAGAGAGGCAGAGAAGGGGCAGGGATCACCATTGCCTACCTGCCCCCAGGTGAGGTGGGCCCTGAGTGGGACCTCAGAGGTGGTTGTCTCACCCAGACAACAAACAAGCTTTTGGGGTGGACTTCTAAGAGTCCTTCCATGTCCACAGAGGTGACACCCCACCTCTCACATTCCCTTCTGCCTTCGACCCGGCAGCATCCAGAGTTCTGGGTGATGGCAAGCAGGGGGCCACATGTACCTCAGCCCACCTGCATTTATCCTTACCTCTGAGCACCCAGTTTCGCTGTGCTGGGTGCTACCCTTGCCCTTCCCCCTCCTCTCCCCTGCCCTTCCTTCCTCCTTTCCTTGCACTTTTCCTTCCTACTCCATCACTTGACTCAAATCAGCTCCCTGAGCTCTCCTTTGCCAGTGTTAACCATCCATCTTGCTACAGATACTGGTAAAGAGATGCCCTGACTGGAGACACCAACCCTGGAGCTGTCTCTGTGGGATGCTCAGGCAGGAGGTGACACAGGAAAGCCACCAGCTTCTGCTCAGCCAAGGAGGCTCAGAGCACAAGGCTGGGCTTCTCAAGGGGTTTGGATGCCCAAGGGGCAAGGAAGGGCTATGAGGCTCTTCCACACTGCTGCCACCCAAGCACAGGGAGGTTCCCAAAGCACCTCTCCCCATCTCAGGCACTTGAAGGTCTGACTCTGCCTACAAGAAGCCAGGGCTAAATATTTTTCGTTCACCCCAGCATTTCAAGGCTAAAGTTTAAAAGTGATGCTGCCTGTTTGCAGGAGCATCACCTCTGCTGAAATCACTAAGGCTGGGAGGTGCTGTGGTAAAGGTCCCCAGGCTGGATTCCTTGTCAGGATGCCACTGAGTGTGAGGTCCCCATCAGGACACCATTCCCAGGGCATCTTCACTGCCTGCACTCCCCGGGTCCCAGCCCAGTGGCTCCATGGCCTCCACAGAAGTGCCTCAGAAATGGGTTACAGTAACCACTAGATAAATTTTATCATTAATTCTGAAAAACTTGAGGTAAAACTACTACCAGTAATGAATACTTTTAGACAAGGCTTAGTAGGCTTTGTTACTGTGTCGCTGTTACTCAGACACCAGCAGAACTTGATATGGCTGTTTTACTTGTTCAAATAGCTGTCTGGAAAAAAGGAGAATGTACAAATCCAAGCTATGGTGGCTGCATTCAACACCAAACCCTCCAGCTTTGGGGTCAGAACTGGAGCTGTAAGGTACCCTCAAAATGATCAGGTTGTATCTAGCACTTCCCGAAGGAACAGTATTTAAAAAAAAGGCAGATAACCACGAGAATGAACAATATCCCTTAATTTTCAAGGCAAAAAAAAAGTTTTGGTTCCAAACTATACTGTTCCTGACCAGTATGTTAAGGCTTTGATTTTTTTTCCTCTCTTTAAAACTGAAGTATTTTTGTCTTTTGGCAGTTGAAATGCACTTTGTGGGAAATGCGTTAGCTCCCTGCACAACACTGTGAATTGGAACGGAGGAGTAGAACGGGGCAGCAAGGGAATGAACCAAAAATGAACCAAAGTAAAATAAAATGGGTCTGGGGAAAGCAGAACTTGCTGCAGAGTTTTCTGGGACAGGAGGAGGGATTTATGTATTTCTTCCTCGTCATCTTCTGAGGAGGAAAAAACAAGGAAAGGGAGGACCTGTCCGCGGGACTGGAGGATACTCCGGGCGGGGGCCAGGAGCGGAGGGAGGAGGGTGCTTTAGTAGAGTCCACATCCCCGCAGGTTGTTGGCGATGATGACATCCGTGACAGCGTCGAACACGAACTGGATGTTGTTGGTGTCGGTGGCGCAGGTGATGTGAGTGTAGATCTCCTTGTTGGCCGACTTGTTCTTGCTCTCGTACTGAGTCTGGATGTACGCCACCGCCTCCGTGAAAGCGTTGGGACCTGCAAGAGAGCCGAGAGGAAAGGAAAAGGAGTGGGTTAAAGCAACCCCCTGATCTGAAATCCGCAGGGTGCCTGCAAACACCCCGTTATGGGGATGTGGGGAGCTCGTGTGGGGCTGCTGCAGCTCAGGCACCCCCTCTCCATCTCAGGGATGGGCACCATTACCAGCCAGGATTGCTGCCAGGCAGGAGATGCTCCCTGACTGTCACCTCAGCTGTATTTTTATTCTGAGTTGCTGTTTATAGAGATGATATGGATGAGGGAACTGAGTGTTAAACAGGCTATGATGGAAGAAATTCCACATTGTGGTGACAAAAAAGAGAAGAAACCTGCTAGGAATGCAGTAAATGCTTGACCTAGGGAAAAGGCTTAGCTTTTTTCCTTTTTTAGATTTTTTTTGATTAAAGCTTCAGTTTTTGATAGAAAAGAAGAGTTAACAAGAATTGAGGGCAGTATTGGCAGCTGTGCCCTCCTTTCCCTAAATCATTAAGAGAAAGGGACACGAAAAGATCCAGCCTCTGTTACAGGGCAAAATGGGCTTTTCTCAAAAAGAAAAAGCAAACCTGACAAAAAGACTGATACAGAATGTCCTTTTTTTGAGAATTAGGATTGCAGTACTCTTTGCTAGAGCCATGGCTAAAATCACACCATGAGGAGTTTCATGTTTTGATATATAGAGATATCTGTGCCAAACCTCATTAACCCTCAAATTTTGTGTTAAAAAAAGCTTAGAAGGAGTCATGCAAGTGAGTAGATCCTTTCTCCTCTGGCCAGCTCTGACCCTGCTCACACACACGGCTCCACTTGGGCACCTGCTTAAGGCTGATGAAGGCTCTGGCTGGCCTGGAGTGCAGCTCCCAGCACCGCCAGGCACTGCCTGACCCCCAAAAGGCTCCACAACAGTAACACTGCTACTGCTTTTGGGTCCCTTTCCCTCCATGATGCTTTACTGATGGGAAATGCTGTTATTTGCTAGAGAGAAGCTTACTAGGGCTGGAGACGTGCTGTGGTGGAAAGCAGCTGCTCTGGGAAATCCCACTTGCACACACATGCACTGCTAGTTGAAGACACAAGTTCGTGAAGACCATAGGACTTGAGAATATGCTTGAAGTAAGAGAAGCAAAGTTTTTTCTAGGAGCAGATTCTTGCATGAAGAGCTGTGTAAAGAATCTGTGAACAGTTCCACATGCTGAGCACAACCAGGAGGGTATTTTATGAACAGGAAGTTGGTTGTTCAAAGACATGAGGATTTAGATGCTTGATTCTGTCTAGGAGAGCAGGGAATCACTAATGCCAGCTTGCTTTAAAACAAGCCGTGGATTCTGCTGCTGCTTTACTAAATATTGTGGATTAGTTGAAAGCATGAGTGAATTAAGGGGATGGAATCAGTTAGTGCTCCAGCAAACAGCAGGCAAATTTGTGGATGCAGTCTTCTAATAATTCCCTGTCAGCAGAACTAATGGACATCAGAAATTTCATTTCATTAAAAGCATTTTGTGGAACCTACTTGTGATGTTGAAAGTCTGCTTGTTCAGTTTATAGGCTTTTATCAAATGATTTTTTAACTCCAGGGCAACATTCTAATAATGTTGCTTTTTCATGAGGCCACAAGGGCTTCATCCTGTGAGCTGTGGCCAGCAAAGCAGGGACAAGCAGGCTGAAGTGAGTGCTTGGGTCTAAAGCCTGGGCTGAACATTAGCACAGCTAACTTGTAACAGCATTGCTGAACACCTGGGGGTGAGATACTCCTTACCTCAGATCCCTGTTGGATCATTTAAAGGACTTTCAGTGGTCAGACTTCCTGCCCTCTCTGATGGCACAAGAGAGACAGGAGATCTGTTGAGGGTCTCTGGCATTGTGAGAACTCCCAGCTTGCAGACAAGCATCTTGAAGGAATTTAGAACACCTTTAGGGTCCCCTGAGACGTGGGGAAGATTGGTTTGGTTCACTTGTGGCTGAAGTCTCCAGACAGATGCTTTGTTTTCCTCTGTTTAATCAGCCAAGAGCTTAGCTACATGTGCACGAGGGTCTGCTTCCTTCACTGAACTCTCTTGGGCTGGGACAGCTTGGGAAGGAATATCTAAAATAACATTCCTTCTGGTTCTAGTCTCTCTGACATCAGGGGTTCTATAAGAATGTTATTTCATAGTGAGGTTTCTGGGAGACAACAGCGAAGATCCACAAAACCAGGTGCACAAAATGGGATCAGGAAGGAGTGAGAAATGAAGGTTTGCTTCACTGAGAAAGGAAAGGGAAGAGGACATGACAGAAACCATCCAGTATACAGAAGCACTGCTATAAAGAAGATAGTGATGAGCTGCTCTACAAGCCATCCAAAAGCAGCAATCTAATTTGCAACCAGGAAAATTTGGGGTAGGCATTATTGTGAGCTTTCAGCTGTAAAGACTGAAATTTCCATGATTAGATCTTTTCAGACAAATGTGTCGGGAATATGTTGGTTCTGTCTGGACCAAGCAGATGAGTAGATGGCTGAAATGTGTTGGTAGTGACAAACACCAAAATCTTCCCTGGAGAGGAAGTCTGCAGATGTTCTGAATTCAGCTGGAGTCATTCAGCTCCATAGCCACAGACCATTCAGCCCAAAGCAGCAATGAGGGATCACTTTTGTCTATTCACAGTGAAAAATCAAGTGCTCAGAGATAAGAAGCTCTGGTTAATAATTTGTTGGCCTGCCCAGAAATGTGACACTCTTGGTGCTCCTGGTTCACAACTGTGTTTTCTGACAAAGAGATTGGCTTCTCTGTCTGTTGGCTTGATTCATCTGGATGTCTCCGGTGAGTTTAAATAATTCATGACGATAAAAGTTTATTTTTGTGCCATCTCAGAATGGTAATGAGGGTTTGTGGAAGCTGGTGAGATGGAGAGGGAAGCAGCGGGGTGCAGCTGCAGCCTTTGCATGGGTGAAGTATTCCCATCATTAGCGGGTCAGATGCCAGGCAGGCAGCACGAGCGGGGGCTTCTTGCACACTGCCCATCCCAGAGCTCCTGCTCCCACCTCCACCGAGCACCGTCCCCAGCCAAGCTCAGGGCACAGCTCACTGTGGCTCTCCTCTGCCTGCACTATGGGTTAGGAGGTGTGGGTAGACCAGAAAATGAAACAGCTTGTTTTCTACCTGCGTTTAACTGGAAGTGTTTCCATGTCCAGACACTTGATGTTGGCAAACCTGAGAGCAAAACTGGGGACTCCAAAAGTAATGTGATGAAAATTTATTGCTTGAGCTGAAGCAGCCAAGCTGTGAGACCTGCTGTCTGCACACTGGAGGGCTGATCGTGGAATCATAGAATGGTTTGGGTTGGAAGGGATCTTTAAAGGTCACCTAATCAAATGCCCCTGGAGTGATCAGGGACATCTTCAACCAGGTCAGGTTGCTCAGAGCCCCATCCAGTCTGGACATGAATGTTTCCAGGATCATGATGATTCTACAGCCCTGCAGAGCCTGGAAGTGGGGGAAGTGGCCAGGAACTGCAGAAGGATTCTTGTCGTGGCTGTAAGGGAACATGGTTGTGTATGAAAGAACAAAGCTGTACGCCAGCTGAGGACAGCCTAACAAACCCTGTGTGTTGGTCTCTTGGAGACCAGTCATCCATTTACAATGGTTACACTCACTGCACCTTTCTGAGAGACCTGCAAGAAGGTTCATGACCCTGTGTGACACAGGGAACCAGGGCACATTGGTTTGGGGAGTGCACAGTGGCCCCACACCAGCAGGTGCTGGTTTGGCATCAAACACACCAGTGAGGTGGAGATCAGACACCCCGCTCAGTGGTGGTGGTCAAAGGGCCAGCAAAGAACTTGGGTCAAGCCATCCTCCTGCTTTAAGTGGATCATGATGGGGGTGATCCTTTGGCACTTACTGAAATAAAACCTGTAGTGAAGCCAATGGGAGCTCTAGATCTGCATCTTTAGCCTGGGTGCCTGCGATACATTACAGCATCAGCCTGGCTGGGGAGGGTTCTGTGGTCCCTTTGCTAAGCACTCCCGTACAGCCACATTTCTCATTACCTGTGTACTCAGGAAAGCAGATACTCAGTGGAGATTTCTTAATTTTCTCCTCAAATATGTCCTTCTTGTTTAGAAACAGGATGATAGATGTATCTGTAAACCATTTGTTGTTGCAGATGCTGTCAAAAAGCTTCAGAGATTCGTGCATGCGGTTCTGCAATAGAAAGGAAAGATCACATCAGGCCAAAGCCAGTAGCCCAGGGATGTTCAACATGAAGGGAAATCTAAAACAACTAAATTAAGGAGGAAAGCAACAAAAAATAAAATCTACAATATACATAATAAATTTATGTATACATACAGCTGAACATATACATACACAGATGCAATCCCTATAACATTTGACATACAATTAGTAACTTAAGGGCATTTAACAATACAGAGCTGTTTTGATTTTGCATAACATTAATTTACAGGATCCCAGCTCATAGAAATCATCATGCACCATGCATGGATGGAGAATTATTTTTGCCCTTTGATCAGATTTATGTGTCGGTGTAGCTCATGCAGATTTTCTGAAATGTTTTCAATAATTTTTCTAAAATGTTTTTTCCACTTTCTCAAATGTGTGTGGCACACAACTGGTTGGATACATTAACCAAGGACTGGTAGATCCTTGAATTAATCTAGAGTTGGAAGCAGACATCAAGGTGACATAATTTTGGAAATGACCTTGCCGTGACCTTTGCCTGGTTTTGTTATTTTGTTTAGTGTAGTCTGTTGTTGGGCTTTTAATTTTTTAATTTTTTTTTTTTTAGTTCTCTTGGAAGATGGCTCAACAGAAAGTGTCTTGCAGAGAGGAAAAAAAGTGAAAAAGGAACAGGAAGTAGTATAAAAAGGAAAACATAACAAAGAACATCTAAGAACAACCAGACTAGAAGTCAGGCAGCTACCACTGGTGTTAGCTCATGCCTCTAGAAGAAGATTAGCTACTCGCCAGCTAAAGAGCCATACATCCAAATGTACGCACAGCGAGAAGTCAGCTTTTTGGTTATAGGTCATGCAAAAGACACAGAAAAAGAGAGAGATAAGAGGAATGAAAAAACCAGACCAGTTAGAGAGTTGCAAAGTCCACCACATGGGTTTATGGTGGTGGAAAGAGCTCACGGCAAAGTCAACCAAGTGTCATGTTCCCTGCTGCTTTCAACTCTCAATTCGGTTTTTCTTTTTTTTTTTTCTCAGTTCAAGAGAAGCTTCATACCTGCCAAATTTGGTTGGTCTCTCAAATGCTCATTTTTTGGCCTTTGTTTGGCTAGATAAGGTCAGACGGCCGAGGAAAAGCTGTGGAGGTGCCGAGGCTGGCGACGTTTGGCGCCGAGGCCGACGCCGGAGCGCGCACGCCGGTCGCGTGGCCATCTCTCAGCCGGGAGCCGGGTAGCGCAGAGAGCAGGCGCGGTGAGGACGAAGCACACCCAAGAGTCAGGGGGTTATCAAAGGCAAAGCATGGTACAGACCAGACCGGCTCCTCGGCTTTTCCCAGCGGGATCTCCTTGGGACAGCACTCCCCAAACCCACCAGTGCACGTAAGAAACCGGTTACAGCCATCACCACAGAGACACTGGAGAGAACAGGGCTGCACGGGCTTGTTACTGGAGGGGTTTTTGGGGTGAGTGCAGCATGTCCTGTTGCCCCCAGCCCTGGATTTGGGAATGTGGAGTGGTACATGAGTCAGCTGGGGTCCTTCACCCCACTCCCACTCCGTTTCACACCTGTGCTGACAGCACAGTTTAGCCCAGCACTTCATTGATTAACACATTCCTTTTCATTGATACACTTCAGCATCTACTGAATGTTTTATATAGATAGAAGAGGCTCCGTGGATGAAAGAAACATCTGATCCAGCCCAGAGTGAAACAGGACGTGTGTGATTTGCTGTGCCCTGTCTTGAGTGACCGTGCGTTTCCCCGCTGTTTGTATCGACACACGGGGACAACGCGATCACGTACAAACGTAAAAATGCATTTGCTCATTGGGTCTCAGTTGCAACATGTTGCTTATCTGGATCATCCTGTGCCCGTGGGCTGTTTTCTGCTAACCCATTTGGTACTGGCTGGTGTGGGAGCCCCTGGAGCAATGCTCCTCTTTCCCACTTGTGGTACCAAAATTGTAACCACATGGAAACCTGGTGTACAAAGGATTTGTACAGGAGATCCTTGAATACCCAAAGCCTTTGGGAGGAGAGAATGAAGTGGAGGGTGGTCAGGGGAACAGAAAGCAAACACAATTAACCATTTTTTAAAGCAGGGTCCCTCACAGAACATTTTAAATGACATTTTTATCATCCTTGCTGATTTAAAATAAAAGCATGGAGAAACAAGTGAATGCTGCTTGTGGGCTAAACCCACAGCTCATCTGCAGCAGCCGTCAGCCACCTGGGCAGCCTTGTGCCCTGGCTGTCACACTGCACAGCCCTGGAGGAGAGCAGAGGGGTGAAACTGCTCTTCATGGCATGGGGAGCACCATGGGCAACATAGGGTTTGTCTAAGAAACAGAAGCTGAGGACTTCTGAGCTGGGCTTCATGGTTAGGTGAAGCCAACTTTTCTACAGTTGTAAGACTATGTAAGGATCCTACAGAAGTCCTCCTACTTCTCTTACACAGTTTGATCAATTTGCATTAATGCATGTTAGGAGATGAGACTGTTTTCCCAAGAAACAGTGACTCTTAGTGTTCAGTTGTAACCAGAATACAGAATTACAGAATCATATACAGCACAAACCAACACATCCCTCTACAACATGAAGGTTACACTAAATGTCCTCTATTCCTTTCAGATTCCAGAAACAAGTTTAAAAGCTTACTAAGGCTGTCTGACTTGGCTTTCTGATCTCTCTACATGTTGATTTTTCCTCCAGCTTTGCCAGTTAGACAAGTAAACATAATGAACTACTCTGCCCACTCATCCTTATTTACGTGGGAAATGTTTCGGTCTTAAAATCCACCTTTTCCTTCCCCGCCACTAAAGAGAAGATGACATTATTCAAAAGCCAGAAATTGCTCTGTATGTGTGGCAAAGGTGCAGAGCCATATTCTGGTGAGCAGACACGGATGCTTCTGTTGTCATACCTGGATGCCGTATGGGAAATGCTGTTGCATCCTAGGAGGGCTTCTGGGAGCCCACGCATGGACACAAGCTGTCCTGGTGCTGGCTAGCATCAGGAATCCTCATTATCTCCCTTTTCTTTCCCTTCCCAACTGTTACTAGTTCAATAGATGTTTGTAGGAGCCTTCCAACAGCTCAGGCAGACCCAGGTGCAGAGGTGAGGATGAGGAAGCAGTGTCTGGGTACCATATGTAAAAGGACAGGCTGCTGCCAAAGGAGGAGTGAGAACTTAAATCCCCCAAATAATCCCCCTCCTCCCAGTAAATCCACAGTGGAAGACCAGTTTAGTCCCTTAGAACTTGCCTGGGGCCCCTTTCAGGAGCACGTGTGCTGCTGTGATGGGGCAGATGTGCCTACTCTGCTAGGAGGCTCTAAAGGTTACGCTCCTCATACTTTTAGATGAAGTGACACAAATAACTTCACCTGCTTTTGGACCTGTCATGCTGCTTTTTCTCACTTTATGTTGGGTCTATCACTAAGGGAAGAGCTCTTCAGACATTAATTTTTTAATGTCACTTCCTATTTCAAAATTGGTATTTTAAATTCTTATGCCTGCAAATAATTCGTACCCCAACAAGAAAAGCAGCCCCACCAACCATGTTACATAGGAGTAACCACTCGCCCATGTATATTCAAAGTCCAGTTAACTTTTCCTGCACAGAACAAGAGACAGAATTGCTTATAGCTAAGTTCAGATGTCATTGCACAACCATGTTCCCGTCACTGATGTGAGGAGCAAACAGCTTTTCATTCAGCATGAGGGAGAAAGGATGCTGTGGTCAAGACTCTGTCCAGGCAGAAACACACTCATAAAAAACATCTTTTTTTCACCAGAGCATGGGAGGAGACCTGGTGATTTCTGTAACACAAAGTTGATTCAGTATTTTCTGTTTTCCTTGGTGATTAAGTGCTTGCTGTCACGCAAACTATAAGGACACTGATGGTTATCCTATGCACAGCAACTCCATATTCCCCCTCCTGCTTGTATTTCCTAAGATGCCCAAGCCACTTTGGTTGCTTTGTCACTCCTAAGGCAATTTCTGAGCACTGCAATTCCATTTTCCTTGCCCAATGACAGCAGAGAGAGCACACTAACCAGGTCATGCAGTGCAGTATGAACCAACAGGCCAACACTAATGCACACCAAGGGTTATCAGCACAGAGCTTTCAACCCATCCCATCCTCAGCAATGGGGACACAAACAATACTTGCATGTCTTGGCTAGATATGGTTGACGTAAATATCTTAGCTTCAGAGGCAGCAATGTGCAGTATCAACACCTCCCTCTCTTGCCATGACTCCTTTGAATCTTCAAGGTAAAAACCAGAGGATGGTCTCAGTTCCCATGGCAGATCCCATTCCATTGCTGCTTTTTAAAAAATTCCATTAGGAATTCTATTTAGAAGGAACAATGGAAATCTACCCATCTTCTCTAGTTTTACTTAGTGATACGACTGCCCCTCTCTCTTCCCAGGTTACAGAGCTGAGGCTTTTCCTTCTGTAACCTCAACTTAAAAAACAAAAAGATAAATCACAAATGAAACAAAATTGCCTTGTTATGCAAAGACATAACCCAGGCAGATGTTCTGCTAGTTAAAGCAGGATGTTCCCACTGTGTACAGACATGGCAGAGAGCCTGGTAGCTCCTTGTGAAGGACTTGGTAAAGGCACAGGCAGGTGTAACACCTTGAGGGCAGTGGTTTGTGCATTGGATGGGCTGGGCAGAGGGTACCGTTTTGCCACATGAGCTCTGGCTTGGGCTGTGGCTGGCAGCAATGGGACTGATGAAGGCACTGCTTGAATCTCTCTCACATCTTGTTCCTCTCCCCTGGGAGCTGGGCACACAGGGACATAGTTTAGATCTGCCAACAGCAGCATAAGGTGCTGGAAGCAATGGGAGAAGATGGATTCAGCAGTACTGGGAGTTTCTGTGAAAAGTGTGATCTTTACGGGTATATGGGCCTAAAAATCACAGATGCAGGAAGTTTTCTTTATTTGCTTTGTGTCTTTCTGATCTGGACATAGGGAAGTACTTGCTTTCCTCGACTCCTGCTGTGTGGCTCTTTGTGACAGGGAATTAGAGAGAAAATACATCCCTTACAAAAGACTGCCTGCCCTTAAGGAGCAGGGACAGCTTCAAACACAACAGTCTTGTTTTAGCTGCTGCAGGAGGATGGGTGCTCAGTCTTTTAAAACAAAGAGCACAATAACCCACAAAACAACTTTACAAGCATAGAGCTGTGTTTGAATTTTAAGGGCAGGGACAGGTCAGAGAGCATTTCACCTAGCCTTGTTTAACCACCTCTTTGGAAAGGACTCACAATAAACATTTTTGTGAGCTTTTTTTCAGTGAGACAAGCTGACCCTACACTTGTCCCACCACCTGGAGCTTACCAAAGTGAGCCTGTCCCTGGTCCACGTGATGCTGACTGCATCTCAACTGCAGTTTCCTCCACCTGAAGTGTGGTTTGACTTAGAGAAGTGCAAAAAGCACCTGTGAAATCCTGTGCTCATTGACAACAGGGTGCTGAGCGCAGGAGGAAAAGCCATTCTCCATGTGCACCCAGCTTTGGAAGGGTTTTTTTGGACCTTGATATGCAATAGGGCTCTTTCCCTGTCATGGCTCCCTGCCAGCAATGAAAGCTCTCTACAAATCCTTTCATACTCATGGAGACATCTGTACAGCCCCCAAACCTTCAGCGGCTCCACATAGCTGGAAGTGCCTGGACTGTAGCAAGTAACTCTAAAAAATGAAGCTAGAGGAGCAGCATCCAGCTTACTTTCTCAGCTGCCTCCTCTTTGTGTTTTCCAAGTGAGAAGCAATAAAAGCTGATTGACGTCATTAAAGCCGGCAGATGTGACGGACGCAGACAGCAAATCAGCTGACTGAGGAGATGCTGTTTTACTGCTGGGTTTTTGGAGAGGCACCACATTACCAAGGAGGGGACCAAACGCTTGGGGATTCACCTGGGAGGGGTCAGGGTCTGTGGGTGCCACGTTTTCCACCTGCCATTTGTGATGGGGATATAAAAGGGCAGGCAAGATCCAACAGCACTGTTTTTTCCTGATTGCATTGGCCTTGCTCAGGGTTGTTTATCTGGGTTAGGCAGGGGCGTCCTGCCGGCGTGGTGGTGGCGATGCCGAATCCTTTCCCGGTTTACGCCGAATGTGTAAATGAGCAGCAGCTGCCTCTGCCCTCCTGTTGCTCAGCATCCCCCGAAATGTGTTGTGAACAGGGACTGAAATAGCAAGCAAATGTCAGTGCTGTGCCAGAGCTGCACCAGGCTGCTCTCCTGCTGCAAAAGGAAAGTTGGAGACGCATAAATCCCAGCTTCTGCAGCGCAGCACTTCAGGGGGGAGGATGAGCTGGCTCTGGGGTGGTGCTGGGTGAGGGACAACCACTGGCAGGGCTCTCCCCAGGAGAGATGCTCTAACCTCCAGTTCAGAGGAGCAGAGTTAAGGCTGACATTTAAAAAATGGCATTGGCATTCAGGCCATTTTATTTTGTGCTGCATGGCTTTGAATCACAGGCTCTGACTTGTGTAGATGGGCACCCAAAGGTGACCTGCATTAAAAGCTGCCTTTGGCTTCACAATTTGTCCAAGTTACACCTACAGAGCACCTTGCTCTCTGCTCATATCACAGCTTTGCTCCCTGTCCCCTAGACCTGCCCTCTGCCTGTGTGCTCTTCTGTGTCTCCTGGCTGATTTTGCTGCCCAGCTGCAGAGCTCTAGTGTTGAGCTAATGGCTGGATTTTTCAAATCACGTCAGGAGATTTTGGTTCCTTCCCAGTAAATCCTACAAGGCTGAGAATCCTTGAGCATATCAAGGCCAGGGTCAGAGGGAGGAGACAACTGGGGATTATAAATAAGTGGACGTGAGAGGATGTAGAGTGTCTCAGTCAGTCTGGAGGGACACAGTCATGGTCACAGAATCACAAGGACCATCAAGTCCAACTCCTGGTCTTGCACAGAACAACCCCAAGAGTCACACCATGTGCCTGAGAGCATTATCAAAATGCTTCTTGAACTCTGTCAGGCTTGGTGCTGTGATCACTTTCCTGATGAGCCTGTTACAGTGCCTGATCACACTCTGGGTGAAGAATCTTTTCCTAATTTCCAGCCTAAACTTCTCCTTGACACAGCTTCACGCCATTACCAGTCCTGTGACTGGTAATGTTAATATCACCCAGAATTCTGGCATCAATATGATTCAAACAACCAAGTGATTTCATCAAAGAATTTGCTAGAGCTCATAAACCTCGCTCAGAGGCTAGAAACCACTGTCCCTCTCGTCTTTTTGGGACAAGACAAGCATCACCTAACAGCAATCTTTCCCTCGATCCCATCCTCATCCACAGCTTCCTGCAAGCCTGACATCTTTACCAGCAGGAGAATAAAAAGCCTCAGAGAGACAGAGCTGGCAGGAACGAACTCTTCATGCTGCTGCTGCTGCTGCTGTAGATTGGGCACCGACGAACATTATTGAGTCTGAGTATGGCCTCCAATTCCTTTTCATTAGACAAATGTAACGGGGTGCCCACAGCAGTTGTCACTAGTCCCAAAAACATGCATCCCCATCATACTGAATGAATGGTCAGAATACAGTAATGAGTCTTACTGCATCCTTTCTGTGTATTCAATTCACTTGTATTAATTGCTCTCTAATACCAGGGAGCACACAGGTCCTCACCGGCTTTATTTCCAGATGGTATTTTGAGCCTAATGTCACAGTGGGAAGTCATAAAATCTCTCCTAGAGCAAATTACCTGAGGAATCACACAGTTCCATTCTCACAAAGGAAAATGAATTTCTGTAGCCTGAAGAAATAGGTTATATTCCTAGGCTGAGCCCCAGGTGTGCACTGCTGTCCTGCACCTCTGCACCACAGCCTGACTTCCCTGTTTTAAAGCCTCCCCAGCTGTATCCTCTTGCTGGACACAGGGTCCCATAATGCATTTTGAAAACATAGGTTGGCTAGAAAGGAGAAGCAAACCACTATGACTTTACCAGTGTTAGGAAGCATTACCTGGGCACGCAGACTTCATAGCAAAAAATGTGGAGGAGGACAGATCCCCACAGGATTTCAGAGTCAAGGGGGAGCGACGGACAAAAGCACATTGCTGTGGCGCCCCAGGGAGCATTCGGTGATCTCTGAGGAGTTGCTGGCTATGCAGTATCCCATAAAGAGGTGTTGGGGCCTCCAAGACCCGGTTAGACTCACCGTGGTTTCGTCTTCATGGAGCACCTGGTCGTAGCCACTCAGCGCGACACAGAAGATGATCGCTGTGACATCCTCAAAGCAGTGAATCCACTTCTTGCGTTCTGACCGCTGCCCCCCGACATCGAAGAGCCTGCAGCACAGGGGAGGACCATCACCACCCACTCCTCCCTAGTTACCAGGGAACTTTAGCATTCTTGGCATTTTCTGACCACATGGACCCTGGGAGGCTCCAAACACAAAGCAGTGGGTCTTTCACCGCTAGCTTGGTCTTCTCCTCCAGAGCCTGCAGCCGAGGAGGACCAGGAGGAGCAGTTACAGACAGAGATGTGGGGACTTGTGGGAGAGCCCTAACAGTGTGCTGGGTCCCAAAGGGTCTGTGGAGGTGGAGAACACACACTCTTGACTTTTATATGCTCTAAGTACTGTTTGTGTGTGGCTGTCTTTGTGCCCTCTTCTCTCTATTGGATGGTATCATGAGGGTCAATGTATTGTGTTAACTACATGTGACTAACCCACTTAAGAGAAAAGATCTAGCCAAATACTTTCACGTTTATGAGGCTTGATCAGATTTGGGGGTCAATCTTGTATTATACATTCCAACAAAGAGGTGTTGTTTGGATTAGAAGAAGCTGCCATGAGCTTCTATCTTACAGGCAGTGACTTTCAAGGCAGGACTGACAAACATTTCATATTGTTGACCCTCCAAAATGCTGTGTCTTCTGCAGTGGGAGCTATCCATGCATTAACCAACAATTTAACAACTTCTGCTTTAGTAACTATGGGGAAACCCTGTGATAAATAGTTGTTCTGAAAATTCACTGTACAGTTTAGACTAACCTGAAGTGGAGGTTTTTGAATGTGAAATGGGTTTCTACGATGCCGGTTGTTTTGACCCTGGTTCGGAGGATATCCTGCTCCGTGGGCTGGTAGTCTGCAGCTCCAATTCGATCTAGGCTGTCTAGGTAGCTATGAGAAGAAGGGAAAAGAAAAAGAAAACAGCTAAGAATAAGACACACATTAATCTTTGTCAATCTCAGATGAAGCCTTCAGCTTCCTATTAATCTTTTCCAATCTCATTTTTCATGGCTGAATGTATTGTAGCTAAAGGAAAAAAAAAAATCCTATTCTGGGGAAAAACAAACCTCAGTAAGCTAAACATAAAATCTGATAGGGAACTGAAAGCAGGAAATTAAGCGTGGTGTGTTGTGAGTCCCGACTGCAATCTGTGAAAACACACAGTTTTAATATTAACTTGCTATTTTTATTCCCTGAGGAACAAGGGTCCATATCGGTCCATTGTGCTGGATCCTGTACACACACCTTTTTCTGCAAGGGTTTATTCAGTTAAGAGGTTGGAGCATACAGGTCTTGCTCCCAGAACATACAGGTCGAGTCCCCTTTGCACATGCCTCTCTCTGTGCTGGGAAGGGAGGACATGCCATGCCTTGCTTTCAGTCAGCTCAAATGAAGGGAGATGAATCTGCACAAGTGAGTCACTGCTTCAGTTTGAAATCCAGCATGGGGCTGGGGCTGTGGGAGATGCAACTCTTGGAAAGAATCCAGGACCCCACTTAAATGGTGATAATCTGGGAGTACAAACTGGGGTTTTGGGGGAACAGAGAGGAGATTTAGCTTTCTAAAGCACTTAGTTTTAAACGCATAACTTTATTCTGCTTTAGGCTTAAAATCTATGAACACAGGCAATGCCTCGCTAGGCTGAAACTTGCAGTAGGAAGTCCTGTCTTTTGGCATTAATTGTTTGTGTACAGAAACCCAAGAGCTTTGAACATATGACCACAATCCAGTTTTCCATCCACATTCAAGACAATTTAAAAAAAATTATAAAGAAAAGAGGAATTGGGATTACAATTTAATATGAATTATAAACACAGAGCTGCATCACACAGCAAAGTCTTTCTCACCACCATTAAGGCTGCACGCAGACACTCCAATTTCTTTTAAAAGGGTTTTGATGTGCATTACAGGGCATAAATGCCCACCTCTAGCCCCAGGAGCATCAATCTAATGCACTGAGATGCTTTCAATATACTGTGGATATAACAGAGCATGTCTGTGCATGAACAGTGATCTTTTCCTTTGATCGCCATGCCTGGATGTCACCCAGAGAGGCGGTGGGGCAGGAGGTGACCTGCTGGTGGCAGGACAGGAGGGTAC
Source organism: Aleadryas rufinucha (assembly GCA_013397815.1). Classification (NCBI taxonomy): domain Eukaryota; kingdom Metazoa; phylum Chordata; class Aves; order Passeriformes; genus Aleadryas; species Aleadryas rufinucha. Next base: position 108,542 of record VZTH01002655.1, read on the forward strand.
CTATTTCTGTAGGTGGCAGAGGATGGCAGCTTTGCCCAATGCAACAGGCAGAGAATAAAGAGTAGTAAGAGGAGCTGCACAGTTTCAGAGAAGGAAAAGACTTTGTTGTCTCAGGTAAGAGTTTGCTGGTGAGTGTGAGATGGTATGAGCTGGAACCATTCACTCAAGACCGCCATGATGTCTACGCTTGACTTTCAGTTTAGCTAAACGCAACTTTTTTAAAACACAGTGTGGATTTAGTCCTGATCAGTAACCAAACCAGCCCCCCTCAGCTCATGTGCCTTGCCACAGCACATCCCCTTTGGCCTGAACTTGGCCCTAACCTGCTGCTGGAGGTGATATCCCTGCTGCATCCAAAACCAGGAGTGGCTTTCCATTTGTGTCCTGGAGGGAGTGCTCTGAGCCAGGGCTCTGGAGCAGGACCCCTGCTGAGCTGGGGCTGTGCACTCTGCTACCCAACAAAACTCCCTGCCACTGTCTCCCATGCTTACCCCACAAGCCTGGAACAACAAACAGCCAGCCAAATTCTACACTGAGGTCAAATACAAACCTCACTCTGCTTGTATCACGTATTTTCCCTATCCATCATATTTATCATTTATTTTTGCTAAACAATTCCAAGAATCCAGAGAAAAGTATATAAGCTGAGCAGGCTTATTTTTGTTGTGTCCTTTTTCAAGCATTTAAAGGCATTGTGGTTTTGTGACAGACACTCCTTTAATAACCCTATGATGGGCACTGGATAGATGAATGGGGCTTCATTTGAAATCAGATCCTTGGCTGTGACGGCTGAAGCCACGATCACTCATCTATTCACAACTGGTGTCAACTCCTGTTATTTAAGAGACAGCTGCATCTCTTCACAGGGCCCCGCAGACTGAGGCAGCTCTGCAGTGCTGGTATTCAGAGATCCAGGCTCTCCTCTGTCCTCAGGAACAGAGTACTTCAAGGTGATGTTAAAAAGTGGAGGTGTAAGGGGGTGGGGGGAATTTTGTTTTGCAGCCCTTAGCAGTACCATGAAGTCCTTTATCACTTCCTCCATCTTCATTTTCTGCATTTTCTGATGACCCAACTCTCTTCAATTTAACATTCCCCATTAATTATTCTTGCTTTTGAGATCCTTCTTTTATGCTGGGAGTGCAGCAAATGAAGAAATTTACTGCAAACCAGCCAAAGAACTCAGGTCCTCAGCAGCACAGTGATGGAGAAGCTCGTTACTGTAATTGCTGCCTTCGACCTGTGATGATTTGCTGGTGAATGGCAGCATCACTTAAACCCTGGGCTGTGTGCTGGGATTTCAGGGTGTTCTCACTTACACTACAGCATGCCCAGTCCATGGCTCTTCCACACAGCATTCCCCTTGGCTGCCTGACAGCAAGGCAGCTCCAGATTTGATTTGATCCTGCATTCAACCTGGCTCTGAGGCTTGGAAAGCCTTGCCTCCCTTCCCTTGTGATGCAGCCTAATGTGCCTGGCTCCACCCAAGTTCTCTGGGGGATCAGAGGTTTGGGGAAGCTGGTGCAGCCTGCCAGCCTCTCGAGAGGGCAGGATGATAGTGACAGAGAGAGGGGACAGCCAAGCAGGATCCACCCCGTCTACCCTCTCCCACCTGATAGCATCTAGTTTCTGATCCCAGTTGGGATATCTCCATAGGAACCTCAGCTGGGGGCCCTCCAGCACCTGCTTCCCAGTGCTTAACTGGTGCTGTGGGAGAAAAATACTCAGTACCCCCAGTACTCAACCTTTTCTGGCTGCAGGTGGGCTGAGCTCTGCAAGTCTAGAGCCTTGATGTCACTCCCCCACCAACGCCTCCAGCCTGGCTGCTGGGCACTCCAGCTCCAATACCTGCTTGCCAATACACCCTCTGCCTTTTCTGTTAACTCCTCTCTTCATCTCTTTCCTCATCTCTAGTCCTTTCCAGCGCTGTTTCTCAATGACTTAAATTCTTTCAGCTGCCTGGGTCTGTTTCTCATCTGTTCCTGGGAGTCTCAATGGGGGTCAGCCATTAATTTATATGAAGTTATAAAACATTTTCAATGCTGGTTTTGGGGCTGCATTCCAAAGCTGTTTAAATCTTTGGCTGCTCTCCCCTAGAGAGAGACTCCGGCTGCAGCAGATATTTCTTCCCCTGCACTTGGCTGCAGCTGAGCTGGACCCTGTTGGTGTGTGCAGCCTGTGAAGCTCAGCTGGAGGAGTGTGCCATGGCATGGCTGCCACACTAACACCCAGCTGTGGGAATGGAAGGATCAGCCAGGCTGCTGTTGGGATGCTGAGCTGATTTTAGCTGCTGCCTGTTCTCCTGGGTTCCTGCTGGAGGCATCTCTGAGGTTTCACTGGAGTGCTGGTGCTCTCTGTCCATGCTTGGAAGGACCTGCTGGTGTGAGCCTGAGCTGGGGTAGGATGGTGTACTTCGGGGGTGCCACGTCTTTCGGAACAAGGAAACCCAAGTGGGGACAAATTGCTACACATGGTGCTGCATGCAGCACTCCTGGTATGCCCTTTGAGCTGAAAATCTCAAGGCCAAACTGTTGTGGGAGATAATTAGTTGTCACAGCCAACAGGCTCTATGACACATAATCCCCTCAGAAGCTGGCATCTGTTTAACCAGCAGAAATAAGAGCACTTTGGAGGCCACAGAATGAGAGCTCGGCTCCCCCTTCCACGTCATCGGTGCTGGCATCAGAGCTCTTCCATTTCCCAGCTCCAGGGGTTGCACGCTGGAGTGGAAGCATATCTGAAATGACACATCAGCTCTTACTTGCAGCCTGCCTTGCCCTGGGTTTGCAGGGGTTAAAAAAAGCTGAAGGAAGGTTAGAAGGTTTGTGAGTACATGAATAACCCTCTAGCATTTCTGCTCCTGAGCCGAGTAGCTCCATTACTGCTTATATCTTTTATTTTAAATGCTTTGTTTTGAAGCAGATTGCAGGTTTCTGAGTCACTCAGTTTACCAGGCTTAGGGAGGTGAAACCCAACTATGTTATGCTGCTAAAAGCAAAATGCAGAGGAAATGGCATTTCACAAATACAGGGAGAGGACATCATTGAACAGAGGCTAAGAAAGGCAGGAGCTCTATACAGGCTAGTTGATAGTGAATAGCTACACACAGTTGTATTGCCCCTTCGTTTGCTGTTTCCAAAAGCATCTGGTAGCAGCACTGTTGGTGCCAGAGACACTGCACGGAGAAAAGGAACTTTTGTCCAGGTGTCCCACGGGAACAGCTCGGCAACAGCAGCCTACGTGCAGTGCGTGCACAGGGACCCCTCCCCAGGCTCTTGGCTACCACGGGAACCTTCTCCCAGGACTGTGCTGCCTATGCCAAAAGCTCCACTGGCTGCTTTCTTGGATGAAGAAGTGCAGCTGAGGTTGCAGGCTGTGGTCAAGGCTGGACACTTGCGGCAAAGCTTATACAGACGGACATTCACGTCTGTTGAGCTTAATGGCAATAAGATGGTTAAACGTCTGTTGGGTTTTTTCTTGCCTTGAGGGTGACACCTTTGCAGTCTTTTTGCATCATTCAGCTCTCCCTGTGCACACCAAGGTGCTCACACTGTGCTGATGTCATGCTCACGTCCGCAGTGCTCAACAAGCTGCGGTGCAGCAGCAGCCACAGCTAGGTCTTGGTCTGGGGCAGGTCTGCAGGGAGTGGGAGTTGGAGCTTCAAGACAGCAAGCCTGGAGACAGCAGCATCTTCCCAGTGGCTCCTCCACTCTGGCTGTCCTGAGTTCTGGCCATGTCTCCTCAGTGAAGGAAAGGCCATGTGTGCGTGGGATACCCCAGCCTCGATTTGTTGGCTTGCGTTGTATTTGGTGAGGAAGCAGATCCCCATTTGTCAACACATGCAGCTGAGTCACTGCTGGGTTATTTTGGACTCTGTACTGAGGCACTCAAGGGGCAGCTCCAATACTGTGTCCTGGCAAACACTGAGTTTTTAATCAAGGTAGTCACAAGTGGGATCCATCTCATCTAAATCGAAATGCTTATGTAAAGATGGCTCTACCTGAGCACTCCTTCCTTGCACATGGACGGAAAGTTACCTGTATCTGGTCTTATCTTCCACCTTATCTTCCTTTCTTTCAATGATGAACACACAATTCAGTGTTTATTTGGCATTAAAACCATTTCATATTTAGTGACTGTAGAGTAAGCGTTCAGAGGATAAGCACTGGGTTTAGGGAGTGTCAGTAGTAGCTCTACAACAGCAGAGTAAACTCCTGTAGTATCTCCTACCAGAGAGCAAAACCATGTGGGCACTGCTGCCTGAAAGTGTGATACAGGTTGGTTTGGCTGCCCACGGCAGCTGCTGCTGGGCAAGTACCCAGAGGTCATGGCACCACAGTGTTTCTTCTGCAGACACTCTGTCCAGTCATATCTGCTGTTGTATTTGAGGGAAAGGCAAAAATCAAGCACAGCCCACTCTCAGAATCCAGCACCTATCCAGCACACACAGAGGTGATGTCACAGGTGTCTTAAATAATCATCAGTTATGAAAGGCTTGAAATGTTGCCAAGCAGTAACACTGTGTCCCTTCAGGAATCAATCCTGTCTAAGGGCAGAGACTGTGCAGAGCTCTCCTCTTCCCCCTAACAAAAGCCAGAAGGTGGTACACACTGTTCCTGAGACATTTCCAGGTGGGTTATGGCAGACAGGGAAAAGACCTTAGGAGACAAGTAACTCAGCTAAGAGGGCAAGAACATTATCTGGTGTTTTCTCAGTCCAGCCTAGAGAAGGAAGGTCTTGGGAATTTGCTCCTGGACTTTGGGTAATGCATTTAGTGTTTCTGGCTGTGTTCCTCTGTCAGCCAGTCCCGCCTCCATGGCAATCACATGAATTACATGGCAAGCTCTGCTGTCTTGCTGCTGCTCCTAATGATACATCTCATCTCAGGTCCACCCAGATGAGATAGCAGCATGAAAACTGCCCAACTTCCTTCCCCTAACTAAATCCAACCATTGACATATCACTTCTGGTGCCTGCTTCTTGCAGGCTGCTAACAGCTGGAATGATGGTCACCAGGCTCAGGGATTACTGGGGTTACTTTCCTGAAAGAACCTTGCTGGATCCCATGGGTTTTCATTACTCACCCTGGGGAGTGAAGAGGATGGTCCCTGCTATTAAAGGAAGGTGCCAAATCTTGACAAAAAAGATGCTGAGTTGAGATGATTTTTTTTATTTTTTTGGCCCTGCACTGAAGCAAGGCTGTACAGGGCTTGTACATCAAGATCAACTTGACAAGTTGATATTAATACTAATGATAGGCTGGAGGAGTGAATAAAAGCAGGTTGGAGTTTAGCTGTCCTAGTTAGACTTGCAGTTTTCCAAGGCATGACTGGATCCAGAATAATTTTTAGCATCACATGTGGATGAGCAGAGTCACTAAATAGCAGGGGTGTAACAAAGGTACTTGAGGACATGAGGGGTCTCCAGGTGTAAGTGCTGGCTGGCTTTGCTCACAGGTGGAACTTTGGTCAGCTCTGGCCACGACTCCGCTCCTTACTGCTGGAATTAAAGGCCACTGTATTATGGTTTGAGTTTGTGACCAGAGAGCTCTGGCTGGGGGTGAGGTGGGTTTGGGAGGAAAAGCAAGCATGAGCAACTCACCCAGAAAGGATTTTGGAGGGGCCCTGGGAAAGGAGATGTGGGCTCATCTTTCTGCATTGAAGCTTGAAAATTGGATGGGACATAAGAGGGGATGATAAAGATTTTTTTTTTACATATAGGAGCCTGTACAAAAGAGAAAAACAATGTGTGTCTGGGTCAGATCAATGACTCACCTAGCTTAGCTAGTGTCCAAGAGCAGACGTTAAGAGAAAAGTACAAATACAGGGCAAGTATGCAGTATTCAGATTTCCCAGCCTCCAGTACTTCATATGGATAACAGAGTTTCAAAGAGAAGTGTGATATCTTTATATTTATTACCCCTCAATGATTTTTCTTCCAGAAATTTGTCTAGGCAATTTTTGCAGCAATTTAAACTTCTAACAACCACATCTGCAGTAAGGAATTTCCAAGCTCAGCTACCCTGTCTGTGAACAAACTGGCTCTTTCTGGTTTTTAAACTGCCGTGTTAGAGTTTAACTTTGTTAATTTTTGAATGGGAACAGCTGTCCTCTCTCCTCTCTATCCCCCACTTGTTTCTCTGCAGACATCTCTAAGACCTCCACAACATCTGCTGTGGAGCATCTTTACTCTGCTACCAAGATATTACTGCACAGAAGCACTTTGGAGCCTTTCATCACGTAGGAAGGGGTTTTCCTCATCTCCCAAATCCTACCTGAGATGGAGAAAGGAGAGAGCCATAGCTGCCTTGTTCTACAAGTGACCATCTGTTTCATGGTCACTGAATCCGATGCTACTTGGAGAACCAGGCAATGTAATGCCAGACTCCTGGGGCTGCTACACGGGGCAGATTTGGTGACCACAGTCCACCAACAATGCTGGGATCCCTTTCAGCATTGTCCTCATCTGGGCACTGCTGCTGTTTTATATAAAGCCTGTGATTTAAATTGTTGTTTAGCGCAGAGCTGCTGACCACAAGGCAACCTTGCCTTTGTTTTATAAGCAAAGGATTTTTACAGGAGCTGGCTGTGTCTGTCCAGTGGCTCTGCGTAAGCCCGGGATGACGCATGGCTCAGGCTGTGCAAGGTCTTCTCTCCTGGTGGCCCTGCACGCAGGTGTCCTCTGCACAGCAGGGCAGATGCAGGCACTGATCGAATTTCGGCTGAAGCAGAGGATAGCTCAAAACTCCAACCTAGCTCCTGCTTTACATAAGTCTCTGCTTCTTTCTGACACCCAGCTCTGAAGGACAGTAGCTGAGCTGGAAAAGGGATGAGGAATGGTGGGACTTGGAACTCTGGAAGTGAGCAGGATCCGTGCTTAAAGCTTTATGCAACAGAGTCAGTGGGTTTGAAGCTTTTTTCTTTGCTCCAGGACTGCTGTTATAAGCCTGCTGACAGTGGAGCTGATGGTTTTCTATACCGTAGAAAGAAGAAAGGAAAGGAGGGGCTAAAAATAAGCCCCGGGGAGTTTGGGATAATGAAGGGCTTGTTCTGGGAAGGAGTCTTGCTCAGAGAATGCAGGCCCCGTGCTGCAGCAGAGCCCCTGGTGCATTCACAAGCATCTGCTGAGCCCAAACAGGGGAGAGACATCAACTAACCCAGTTTGCAGCATGCACAGCCCCCAGTGAGCACACCAGCACAGGCACGAAGGATCGCTCGCCCCAGTGCTCCTTGCATTGCACAGCAGACGATTCAGTTTGGCCCCAAGGCCAAATGAGCTAATTACTCAGAATTACTCCAGCCCTGGAAAGCAGACAGCTGGGACCACAGATGAAACCAGTCCCACAGACTTTAACCTTTTGATCAGCCGCTAGCCAGAGATATTCATCAGGGTGTGCACAAAGGCCTGGGACATCTATTTACACACTTGTTGGTGAAGTAGCATTAATATCTCCATTTCTAAGCTGGAAGAAAAAAATTAGATATAGCTGCAGTGTTTTGTGGTGCTCAGTGTCTGTCAGCAGCAGGGATAGCACCAGTGAGGGATTTAGATCTAATGCTGCGAAGGAAAGCATCACTTAATGAAATCTGTGCTTTCGTATCAAGTAGCTGGAGGATGCCCATGGCTGGATGACGGTGCAATTACGAGGAGTGAGGTAGGTCTGTCGGGAGCTGACTTCAATCAGGGGCCTCATTTATCCACTCACCCTGCTGAGGAAGATGCGTTGCTGGTGATGGAGTGGGAATCACATCTCTGGATCTTCTCATCTGTCCATTTTCCTGATCTATTAGCAAGCTATGGGGATTTCTGCTTTCAAATGTCATTTAAGCATCCCTGCCAAAAACCATGGGTACCAAAATTAGCCAGTGCTCTGTNTCCTTAACTAGTGGATAGATTCTTAAAATTGTGAATACTGACTTGAGAATTATGTGATATCCTTTGTGCTGATTTAGGGAAGATGAAAGGAGGAGGGGGGTGTGAGTGGAAAGAGGGATTTTGTTTGATTTTCTTATTATTTTCTTTTCTCTTTTAATTCTGTTAATAAACTTTTCATTTTCTTGATAAGTTTTGAGCCTGTTTTGCATTCCTCCAAATCTCCTATCTCACAAAAGATACAGAGGTGAACTAAAACCACTACATTTCTGCTTTCAAATGTCATTTAAGCATCCCTGCCAAAAACCATGGGTACCAAAATTAGCCAGTGCTCTGCCATGGACAGATGTGACTCATAGGTAGCAAAAGCAAAACCTGGAAATTTTACCCTTGGCTGCACACTAAAAATATCTTAGTTATCCCAGACACAGGTGGATCTCTTGGGTGTGTAAAATCTGTGCTACGCAAATGGACTTTCTGGTCCTTCTCAGCAGTTGTCAGGCTGAGGCTCCTTTGAGAACAGCTTTGCTTGTGGTATTGCAGCATTTTGGTTTCGGTCCAGGCCGGATTCAGAAGCAGAGACACGTAAGGGAAAATTCATGGAGTTTCTCTCCCTTTAGAAAATGTTCAACCGAATCATTGTCAGGAGAGGATTTGTTTATAATATATCAAAATAGCTCGATTGTTCTCACCAGGAAAGGCTGTCACTTGCTGGCCCCCCATTTTTCCTTTCTCCCTCTTCTATTGGCACAAGCAACCTCAGAGGTCTATTACCATAGTCTCCTGTCACCACACACCCACCCCTGGGGTTAGGCTCCTGCAGTCCTCCAGACAGTGGTTTGGGTTGCTTCCAGGTCTCTGCAGGAGTGGGCTGATCCCTGTGCTCAGCTCAAGATGCATCAGGGACATTTGCATGACAAAACTGGTTTGGGATACTCTGTATGGGACAGCCCAGCCACAAAGCTGGTGTGGCTTTGTGGCAGATGAGCTGAGGACACCACCTGAGAGGCATGTCCCTCCATGAGGGCTGGGGACAGTTGTCTGCACCTGAGCTTGTGCAGACTTTCCTCTGTGCCCTGAGGACACCGCCCTGCCAGAAGCAGCCTCTGCTGCCTGCCCACGAACCTGTCAGTGACTACACCTCCTGGGAGCACACCATGGGCCAAGGTGCTGCAGTAAGCCAGGTGGGCGGACCAGGAGTACCTCCCTGCTTGTGGGAGACATTTGAATTGACCCAGGAGCACTTCAGTTCCAGTGGGAGGATGGAGCTAGGCCAGAGAACATTAGGTCTGGAAAACATCAGGAGTTCTTCCAGACATTGTGGGCTTTATTGCCAATAAATGCCTTTGGTGTGCTTCCTCTTGGCTGCAGGAGGGAAGGAGAGCACCTTGAGCAGATGGCAGGTTAGCAAAGCATCACCCCTGCTCCCTGCTGCTGGAGCACCTCAGCTCTTGCTGAGCAGGACTCATGTGTCCTCCCAGCCTCTCACTGGAGCAGGGAAATACTGTTAATCACATTTGCTTTAGGAGGAATAGAAGTATTAAGGGGGTAGATGATTTGCCTGAGGACCTGATGGGAAGTCTGTGGTGGAAGTCACTATGGGTTCCCTAAAAGGCAGTCAGAAGCTCTGACCACAAGACCTTTCCATATTGAGTTTTATAACCCTCAAGCAATATTCTTCCATGCTTTTAATAGAGATTTTGCCCACTTAGGGGCAGGTACTGCAAGGCTGGTAGAAACTGAACATATTATAGCAATGCCTACTATAAGGAAGAAATACATTCCCTACATAAAGAGCAGCTGATAAAATGGTGTTACAATTATTAAATTACAAGTTAACCCAAGAATTTGAATGGAGATAAATAAATGCTTTTTTTTTTTTTTTGGTGAACAAACAAGGCTGAAAATGGATGTTGTCATGTACCTTTCTGCTCCATCCAATGTAATTTCATGCATTCCCTTATGGATTTTGATGAGTTCTGCAGATCAATGACACAGCACTTAAACACAAGCTAAGCAGTAATTACAGATGCATGCAAGATTTATTCATCTGGTGGCACTGCACCAGCTGATGGAAGGATCAGCTGTATCCAATCAATGTTTGAAGCTTCTCAAAATACAGAGGTTTTTTGGCTCCCACTGCAAAGTGAAAATAGAAATAACCTCCTGAATCCCAGGAATGCCTCCTTAGGTCCATACAGGGTAAGCCTGCAGGATGGATCTGGGTCATATCTGCACTGTTGCTTGTCCCTTTCTTCTGCATCCCCATAAATATTTTTCTTGTGGGGTCTTCTTCAAGTGCTCACTGTATGACCCACTTGTCCCTAGGGCTGAGGACTGGGCTGATGAGATTTAAGGCATAAATAAGGAGAAAGAAGAAGAAGCACTGCAGAGAAAAGGGCCACAGAGCAGGCGTATCCCATGTGCCCAGGCCTGGCGTGCACAGGCAGGGAGCCAGTGAGACACGTCACAGCGTGCTACGAGGGGAGCAGCTGGGGGACTGCAGCCCAAACCACGGAGGTGCGTAATGTGGCACTGTTGTTATGGGAACACGTGGCAGGGGAGGCAAGGTACCATGTGTAAAGAAAGAAACTGGATTTTGTTCAATTTTTCTTCAGGCTTTGCCTGTTGATGTGAGTTACACGTCCATATAGGAGGTCTCCCCTTCCAAGGAGCAAAGCTGCTTGCTCCCCACTGTCACCACAGGATGCCCTGACAAGCCAGGGAGTCCCACGCTGTGATGCTCTTTGCTGGGACTTCAGAGAGAGTGCTAATCCTACACCTTGCACTGCCCGCTCTGCGTGCAGGTGGGACTGGATCGAGACTGTGGATCAGGAGATGCAGCTCTTTATCATGTGTGGGGAAGAGGCTCTTCCATCCCCAAGTGTGGTCCCCTGGGCAGGGTATAGGTAGCTGAGCTCCTGGGCAGAAATGTGCAGCTTTTTTTTCTGAATTTCTTTGTAACTTCTGCATTTGTGTCATTTCTTCGTTTACACATTTTTGTTCAATGAGATGGTCCTCTGAGGATTTCTTCATGTGAAGTTGCTGCTTTAACATCAGTTTAATTTGAACAAAGGCTTTTTTCCTGGACTCCATTATCAATTCCCAGCTCTCAGCATCTGCTAACTAGCATCAGCCACCTCTTGTCTCTTTCTTTCTCCTATTCCTGCCCATGGCAGATTTGGTGTCACTGCTCAGCACACTGGTGCAGTTTTTCTCACGTTGGGGACTGCAACACTGTGGATCTGTTTAACTGCAAATGTTTAAACTGACATTAATGATGCTCAGTAGGATGTACTGGCTGGTGTTTTCCTGAAGGAGGATTTGGAAATGGTTCTTATGCTATTGCCAAACCTTACATACCAACAGCAATACTGAGGGATTGGGAAATTCTGATTTATACCATTAAAAGTGCTGTAAAAGCCTCAGAGCTACAGTGACTGCTCACACGGTGTTTCGTGGACCAGGCTTGCAATTTTAGAGCACTAAATTTCTTTTCAGTGTTGGTGTTCCCAGCAAACCTGCTGCTCAGCACCGGGGTGACAATGTAGCCCAGGAAAAAAGGGGTTACAACAACATAAAGTGTATTGTAAATCCCCAGGAAAAGTCTTGGACTAACCACCAAAACCAGAGCTGACACTTCCTTGGCGTGGCTCCATGGTGCGGTTTGTGCCTGGCTTCCCTCTCCCCTGTATCTCTTCCTTCCCCTCCCAGCAGCATGGAGTAGGTGCTGCCTAAAACCTAGGCTCAAACCATTTCTCCTCTTTTTTGCCCAATGAATTCAGTCTCAGGAGAGTCTCAGGGAGCCCAGGGACCTCTGAGGAGGTCCCTTCTCCAGGCACTCAAGCACTCAAATGCATTAAACATACTGGAGGTGGGGAAGGTTGTAAGCATGAGGGTTTTGGCACAAGGATGGGTGTTTGCTCTGCTGTTCTCCAGCCTCCTTCTGCTGTCATGAGCAAACTAAGCAACCCTGCCCAGAGCTTGTGCCCACAAAGCAGAGTGAGTGTGTGCCTGTCCCTGACAGCCCCTGCAGAAATACCCTGAGAGCCTGAGCTGGGCAGGGAGAGAGGCAGGTGGCGGGGGTACAGGGTTTTCTGGGTGGACTGACAATATAGGAGTTTTGGGTTTGGATCTGTGTGATATGTCAGTGGTCTGAAGGCAAGGAACATATATGGGGAAGATGAAACAATAGTTCATAGTCCCTGTTACTTTTACTGTAATAGTGTAAAAGATGTGGATGAATGGATTGATATGAACCTAGCACTAGCTAGTCCCAACTAGTGTGTTGCAGGGGCAAAAAGAAAAAATTACAGGAAAAGGTCCAAAATCTGTCTGCAGTGTATGAGGCCCCTGTGCTGATGGGGCTCATGCCCAGCTCGTATGGTAGAGTGGCACAGGAGCAGTGCTGTGGCAGCATCACGTTTGTCTGCCTTCAGTTCTGCTACCCAAATCAATGGTAGTCTCATCTGTGTGTGCTCTGGGGAAAAACAGGTACAAACAAACCCCTTGTCAGGTTTCCAAGAGAGACAGGAGACAGGAAGGCCACCCCTGGCACTGACCCAGCCCTGGAGTGCAGGTCTCCACAGGGCTGTACTGAAATCCCAAGCAGAAGCACAGCCCCCTCGCCGCCTGCACCGCTTGTGCCTAAATGCCCCTGGTGCCAGGTTTCTCCCAAGACACTCCCTTTACACACCACACATATGGCACTGGCCATGTCCAAACACATGCCCATGCTGCTGAGTCCTGGAGAAAGGACCCCATGTTTCTCCTCTTCCCATTGAAAATGCAGCTCGATGGCTGGAGATTGAATGTTGGCTCAGCACATGGCCTGGATAAGCAAGACACAAAGTGCTGTTTGCTCCAGGGCTAATTAGAGCTATTGTATCAATTAGTCTGTGAAAGAATCAGTGCCCTGAGCTCCACAGAGCGAATCCCAGCCCACAGAACCGTCCTGGCCAGGTGCTGGGACTCTGCTCCCGAGGGGCTCCCCCAGCCCCCCTGCCAGGCTCTGCCTGCCCAACCCCACCAGCTCCTGCCTCGCTCTGCTGCTGCCTCCGCTGCTCTCGCCACCGTGGACGTCAGCAACTCACAAACAGCAGCGTGTTATTGTCCCCACTGGGGACCGAGACAAGGAGCTTCAGCCTGCTGGCCAACAGGCACCACGGGCTCCCAGGGGGCCTGGGGAGCCCTGCCTTCCGAACAGAGGCTTCGTGGGCACAGATCTGGTGCTTCAAACCCATCACTGCTGAGTCCTGTGATCCTGCGTTTTTACGTCGTGTCACAATGTTTGCTACATCCTTTTTTTTTCCTTCATTTTTATTCTCTCAAGCCCCTCAAGGCTGGATATTAGACGGGCTATTTGCTTAAAGAAATAAAAAAGGGCTTTCCAGCTCTCCTGTTCACAGACAAAAGGCTTTAAAGTACAAGCCAGAGGGTTTAGGAAGCAGCAGATAAAAGCAATTTTCCAATGGTTGTCTTAATATATTCTGAAAAACAGGGAGTTTTCACTAAGCTTGTGATTGGTTTTGGATTTAACTCCTAACCTCAAAGCTGGATTTTGGATAAAACTCCTAACCTGAGCATGGGAATGCTGCATTCTTCTAGTGGGAAGGGTGCATGTGTGTGCACTGGCTGGTCCCCAGGAGGGGGTGGGGGGATGGAGTGGCAGCAGCTGCACACCTCTAGCAGTCACTCGAAAGCTTTTGGAGCTCTCCTGCGTGGGGCCTGATGAATTGCACCACTCTGGCACAGTGCATGCCCTGAGTGGGGGCAGGATGGGGAATGGGATGATACATGGAGGAATTGTAAACTGTGAAGGAGGAGGGAAAAGACGATAACTGCATTCTGAGCACACAGAGCTGATCTGTTCTGCTTGGCAGGGCTTGTCCTGGGCTGGAGTGGCTCCTCCTGGGCTGTTCAGCCCATGGCTGGTGCAGGCAGCTCTGCCCCAGTGCTCCCAATGTGCTGCTACATGCTCCCTGGACTGCAGCAAAGTCCTTTTTCAATTTTTCCTTCCAAACTGGGATGACTTCTGGGCTAGAACTTGGGGAGGGGGGGCACAGGCAGCTGTGCAGCATCACCCCCTCACACCACCACCACTAGTGCCTGCAGACCTGTGTGGAAGACAGCTTGCTCCATCCTGGAGCCTGGCTACAAAGAAATTCCTGCGTTCCTGCCATTCTTTGCCATTTAAGGATTTCAAACGGATAGCAAATACATCGGGAAACCACACGCCACCGCCACGCTCACCTCCCAGCGTCACAGATGGTGCCAGACCTGACGCCAGCCATGTGAAGAGCCTCTGCATGGTGGTCTCCTGACAGATTCTCCTGCAGACACACTGCAGAATCAGGAGGCTGAGAGCAGCCGGATGGCCCCCACGTGGTCACATGTGCTGCTGGGGGACAGGGCTCAGAGCCCCTGGTGCACAGAGCTGGGTGCTGACTAGCTGGCATAAAGAAGGAATCACACACACGGGGGGACATATGCCTTGCTGGAGCTATCCAACCCCCTAAGGAGCTTCTAGGAGCAATAGGATGCCCAGAGAGCCTCCCTGGTGCACCTCACAGGAGATACCCCATCTCCTGCCCTCAGCCCGTGTGAGTGATGCTGTTTGTCTCACAGGGCAGGCTGTGATGGTGGAGCTGGGGGTGCACGGTACATCAAACCTCAGGGTGCAGAAAGGGAGAGGGAAGCTTGGATTCCTTGGCTCTGCAGGGGAGGCATCAGAGGAGCAGGGGCTGTGGGATCCCAGGAGAGTCTGGACTCCCTGGCTGTGAAGCTGAATCCCAGCACTGCCATGCCCTGGCATGAGGAGGAGGCTGGGGGGAAAGGTGGGAGACACAGTGAGGGGCTCACTGCAGGGTGTGAGTGCTGCCTGTGCAAGGGCAGAGCTGGTGAGAGAAGGGGGCTGCAGCCAGCAATACGGGCAGCAGTGAAAAAACAAACTGAACGGAACATAAAAAAACAACCCCAACCCTTGGTGGCAACCTGCCAGCTCCAGCTGGTTTCATAAGGACATTTCAGCCTAAAAATACACAAATACTCAGCCAAAAAAAGTCAAATCTTTCTGCGCCGAATCTGTCACCCACAGCCCTTCACAAGGCAGGAAGAAATTCCTGTTGGGTCTGTCAGTCGGAGATGAGAACAGATTATCCGGGGTGCAGGACTACGGTTCAGCAGGTTTCCTTGGGGGGATGCCCTGTGCTGTGTTTATAGATGGTGCTGGCTGCTCCACATCACTAAGCAAAATGTAAAAGGAGAAGAGATCGTTTCCAAGTTCTTGCAGTGTCTCCTCCTCCAGGCAGTGTGAACTACCTCAGCTCCTACCCTTCGGGTGTGAGCTTTGCCAAAATGGGGACAGCCCTGATATGATGAGCCCATTTAATTGTGTCTCATTAAATACCAATTTATTTAGTCAAGATGTCAAGATTTTACTAATCCCAGGCCAAAGACAACACTGTCACTATGCAACACAAAATGAAAAATGGCAGGGAGGTGGCAGGTACTGCTATGTCTTTGTCTTCAAGGAACAAACTACTTATGTAGCTTCCCTGCTCCTCTTTGCAGGGCAGTCTGTATCTCCTGGGTCTCTTCAGAGCTGTACCCCAAAAGAGAGTGGGTCTGGTGGAGCTCTCCCTCTGCCCTGGGGTCTGGGAGGGCCCAGGTGGGATGGGCACTATAATGAGTTCCAATGTCTTATGATGAGGCTGTGTTACGCAGAGTCCTGCAGACCTCTGCCTGTGAGTTTTCTGCCAAAGAAGCTCTCCTGTCAGTGTTTGGTGGGATAGGAAGGTGAGCATCACTCTGCTTTGGGCCAGCAGAGGCAGCCCCTGGAGAGTCTGTACCAAATTCTGGTGAAATCAGGTGTTCCAGTTGGATGAAGACTGATGGGGAGATGCTGGAAAACATACAGCTGATTTAAGAAACAATGTCTTTCCTATTGTGCTCTTCCTCCATCTCACACTCAGCCCTAGGTGAAGCCATGTAACAACAGCAATTCCTTAATTTATGAGGATAATAACGAAACCTAAGACCTCTACCAAGCCCAAGCCCTGCCAGACCATAACAGGCTGAGGCTCAGATTGCCTGTGTCTCCCTCACCTTGCACTGACAAGACACAGCCCCACTCCAGAGCCAGCACCGGCAATGCTGCAGAGCTGCTCCTCCCTGGAAATAGATTTGCATCTCATTTGTGGGAATGGAGCAAGGTTGGTCATTCCAGTCAACCAGCTCAGGTCTTTATGGACTGTTTTGTTTTGCTTGTCATAAGGGGAACTTGATTATTCAGAGCTGGTGGGCATATTTACTTACTGGGGTAAATTAAACCATAAATTCAGACAAATGTACCTACCTCTACACTTGTGATGTATTTTTTCTTTCTGCTTTATTGGGCTCCAAGACACAAAGGTGGTTTGTTCAATAAACAGTGCAATGCAAGTCATCCCAATTAATTGGATGGTTCCATTTATGCTGCTACTGCCTCCAATTAAATGCAAGGGAGCGCAAGTGACAGGCGTGAGTAAGATGGGTGTGCAGAAAACCATATTCTAATGCAAAAGCTGTGATGAGAAAATGGAATCTACACACCTGATGGGAATATTAATGCAAAACCTTGACCTATAATTTTTCTTTCTTCAGTCTGAGCATGCCAGAAACAATTGCAGCTCATTAAAATGGATCATGTCCTGACAGTCGTGCATAATGCCCAAGTCCCACAAGTCCCATGGTCTAAATGTTTGCCTTGCTGGTGAAGCCAGCAAGGTAAATGTTTAGACCATGGGACTTGTGGGACTTGGACATTATCATAGAGCTGCATGGTCCTGCATGACTAGACACAGGACACTGCATCAAACCTCGAAGACCCTTTCTCTCTTTTAAAACCAGTGCTATCAGACAAATAGCGAAGGGAAAAAAACCAAACCCAAGAGTGCCAGTGTGGGCTGGACCTCTGGAGTTCATCTGGCCCATCCCCTGTTCAAAGCAGGACCAACTTCAAAGTTAAATTCAGTTTGAAAGTTAGCTCAGGTGGCTCAGCGTTGAGCACTTCCAAGGATGGAGATTTTACAGCCTCTCTGGGCAGTCTGTTCCAATGCTGCCTTGTCAGGGCTCAATCTGGAAGCCATTCACCACATCACAACAACATCTGGCTCTACTTTCTTAACTGCTTTTTTGATGCAAAGTGTGTGCTGGCACGTGGGATGCAGTAAGTATCAGTAGGGAAGGTGATAGCATCATGCAAAGACAATTCTTTTGCAAGGAAAATAGATCAGAAAACAGTCCCACACAAGATGGGGTGAGAAGAAAGGCACTGCAACATTTTATTCTGAGTCTTGTGCTGTTTTTCTGTAAGGCACTGCCAGACCAGTTCTTGAAGACCGAATAACCAAAATGTTGTCCAGTTTGGGCTTGGTATTTGGCACAGACTTGAGATGTCAGCGCTGTGGTTAGCTGTGGTAGAGCTACAAACACAATTGCATCTCTCTTTCTCCACTGAGCAGTGAGGTCTGTATCCCTCTTCAGAGGCATCTCTCCCTCCCTTGGCTCCTGATGGAGGGAGCCAAAGGCAACAAGCTTCCTAGCCCTGACACCTCTGATATGTGTGAAGATGGATGGGTTGAATGCAGGCCTAAAATATTTTACATTTTCACGGTAGTTTCACAGCCCTGGCATTATCAAATGATCTTTCAAAGTACTTGGAACCAGGAGGAGAAGAACTTGAGATAGATTCTGGCTTTTTTGTGTCTGTGTACTTGCAAACTGTTTCTGCCTACACATCTTGCAGGGC
Organism: Aleadryas rufinucha; assembly: GCA_013397815.1. NCBI lineage: Eukaryota > Metazoa > Chordata > Aves > Passeriformes > Aleadryas > Aleadryas rufinucha. The sequence goes on from VZTH01002655.1 coordinate 126,201, forward strand.
CTGTTCCTGTTTGGAGACGCACACAGAAAATCAGTGCTCGTGTGGATGCTCTGTCTGCTCCATTTCCCCCCTGAAGTTTGGAGGCTGCTCAAAGCAGGTCCCTATCCCTGGGTGGTTAAGATCAGACTTGCCCTATGTGCTGCACTCCACTGACCAGCCTAGTTAGGAACTCAAGGCTAGGAAACACAAGACAATTTTAAAATGTGAACAAAAGTAGGAGATTAAGGAAACCAGCTGGAAACCTCTATTTTGCTGATTTTGAAAGCAAAATGTGGGTCACAGATGTGCTTCCACAGACAGAAACTGGCTGGAGAAGAAAAAGACATCAGCAATGCCCAGACTCTTTGATGATCAGAGGTAGATTCAGCTCCTAGGCATAGAGACAAGAAAGGAAGAGGAGACGAAGTAGGAATAAAAACATAATCAAGATATTAGGAATGTGGAACGCAACCCACCCGTAAACTTGCCTTAGGGAACTATGAAAAAACGCAGTAACAAAAAAAAGATGAAACCAATTGCTACATCTTACTCTCTTCCCTTGTCTTGCCTTCCTTATGGTTTTGCTTTTTGCAGTCCAAGACACAGGGGGTCCATTACAGAACCTTTCCTCTTCCTCGATCATGTTTTTTCTTTGCAAAAATTTCTTTTCTGCTGCTCCTCAGCAGTAGCTACGAAATCCTTGCTAAGGACAGGCTGACTTTAGAGCCTAAAAGAAGCAAAGCTTTGCAGGAAGTCCATACTATTTGCATGTATCAGAGGCTAGAAAACAATGTGCTCTGGCCCATCTTTGATAGGAGGGAGCTACTACTCACTTCTTGTTTAGTCTAACACAAAAGATTAAACTTATTTTCAGTGAAACTGATGACAGACTAGTAAGAGCCATGCTGCCGACCCTTGCAGGCTGTTGATTAACCTGTGACTTGGTCTCCCAGGGGCTGCAACAGAAGGCCTGTTGTTCCAGCCATTAAAAAAAACTCATGGTAAAGCACTGGAAGAGCAATTAAGGACAACAGCAGCACTGACTCAGAGAAACCCAGGTGGTGGTTCCTTAGAAATAGCCAAGAAGTGGGGGGAGGTTCTGAAAAGCATTCAGGGCATTTGGTGGGTGGTTTCTGGGGTGAAGGGAAGTGCCAGGAGCACTCCTGAAGGTTTCACCTGTGCTGGCCACAACACGACCTGGTCACTTGGTGCCTTCAGGCTTTGTGACATGTGCTGAGCAGCCACAGAGCACAATCTCCAACTCCTGCAAGAAACTTCCCCCCGCCAGCAAAACGCCAGTCCCTACGGCTTAACACCAAGAGAAGCCTAAAGTGAAAAGCTAGTCCAGCGCACTGCCTGTCACTGTTTTTCAGACTTTGGGGAACTTAGAATTCAGTTCTTGTCTGGAATTTATTTTTCTCAGCCCTAATGAAAACACATTTTGTAGTTGTTAGTGTTTTAAATCGAGTATCAGTGTCAATAAAGATAAGCCTTTTCCCAGGGTGGGAAAAAAAATATAAAACTATCTCAAATCTTTCACTCATGCAAAAGTAAACAACCCCAAAGCATTGAAGGATTAAATAAAATATATGCCTCTTTTCACTGGGCGTGAATAAATGCCAACTGAGCTCTCACTTGCACGACCATCTCCTGTGATGGCACCAGGGCCTGGAGGTGCAGCAGGATGTGTTATGGTGCCCTGCCATGTGACAGCATCTCTGCTCCCAGTGGTGGAACCACCAGAGGCTCCTAAACACCAGCAGAGCTGTAAATGAGGAGGACTTTGTTATCTTCAGCTTCCCATCCAACCCAGCCTAGAGAGAAGAGGTGTCCAGCCACAGCACGACTCACAGTGCAGCTAAGGAGAGAGGCAGCACAGCACTCCCCTGGCAAGGAGGGTCATCCATCCTCATCTGGATGCAAGAGATTTTGTCAGAGAGACCAGAATTCATTTGGCTGGGCTGCAACCCCAGATTGAAATTGCTGTGAATATTACAGCACAGAGCCTCTTCAGCTGATGTCTAGAAACTGCTTGTGGTTTCAGAGCTCTTGCTGATGAATTGCCCAGCAGCTGGTCATACTGGGAGGGCTCTGCTTATTATTTTCAACTGCTATCTTGCATGGAAGGAAAATCAAAATACTTTCCTCAAGGTAATTGGCTCTAAAACAATTGAAGAATTTGCCATAAGGTTGTAATGCAATTAGGACTGGCATTTTAGATAATTTATATCTCTAAAGGTATGTTTATGCCATCATACTCCTATTTTGTGGAAAAAAAAAGAAAAAAAAAGAAAAAGCTGCTGGCAAGAGAAAGCTGATTTTGCTATTACAGGCAATGAAATATAGATTAAACCATCATCCACCTAGTACTGATTAAAAGGCAGCAGAATGCCAGGATCATCTCTGAGGTGTGATCATGGTTGGGTAGGATGCTGTGTCACCAACCACACATCTGCAGGTTTCCCATTCAGTTTTCCATCAATGCCAAGTGATGTATCATCACTTGCCTTCTGCTGCAGCACCTCAAGAGCTGCGCTCCCCAGCTGCCCTGCCAGCTTGGATGGGAGCAGCTGGTGCAGCTGGGAGCACCAGGCCCACCACACAGAACAAAACCAGCAGCCACGCCAGTGCCTGGGTTCGTGTTCTGAGAGATATCCAGGAACACCCAAAGCAGAGATGCCAAACAATCCAAACATGCAATAACAACTCCAGAAGTGAATGAAACAGCTGGTGAACTTGTTGATGTGGGATATTGTGAAAGCCAAAAGCGTGGACGTAGCATTGCCCTGACACCACTGGGAAGTCTCTATTTCCCTGACTACCAAAAGGTTCACGGGTACAGCTGGGGAAATGATCGCTCTGTGCCTGCTTCTTCCTTATGCTTATATGTAACCACCTTTGGCTGACTCTTGCCCAAGACACAGTCCCGGGCCAAGGGACATTTGCCTGACTGCAACAGATGCTGTGATTGAAATTATGGGATGAAAACCTTTCGTGTCCTGGCCTAGGTGGAAGCAAATGAATTGGATCAATTATCACTACAAATGGGTCTGAACTGAAACTGGGGAGACACTCAACATCTCTTCAGAGCCATAGCAGCCATTTATGTGTAGATGTCCTGTCCTCATGACAATATGAATCAAAGCCATGGATTCAGACAATCACCATTTAATGACATCTGGATGTGGTCCTTAATGGTAGAGAAGCCACCGATTGTATTACAAGAGTAACTCAATGCCCCTGGAAAAGTAAAGCAGTCCCTTACCCTTGGTTGTAACCCAGCTGGCCTATCAGTACTCCGTACAACTACCAGAAAAGCAAACCCAAGAGCTGTACTGCTGTATAAAGCAGGTGATCACACCCTTCTCTTCTCAGTCAGATAGACAAAGAAGCCATCAGCCGTGCCCACAGGTTGATCTGCCTATATTTGCTAGATCCATGTTTGCAAAAACCTACCTTGAACCATTTGAGAGCAGTATGGGAACCTGGCCTTGGGGTCACAGACCTGACCCCAGACTGGCCAAGAGGGGACACGAATGTCCTGCCTGATCCTTTGTGCCTTGCAGCGCCCTGTGACATAACACAGATCCCAGACTGTAAGCAGAGACACGTTCAGTTTCACTGCTATGAGCTCATTCACTTCAGTCAAAACTTTAACAGAACCAAATGCAGCTTCTTAACATGAAAGACTATGGACAGGGATACTCACTATTGGGCTGAGTCGTTAAGCTGATATTCCCGGGACCGGTTGAAGCATTCTTGGATCCCAGAGTCTGCCCAGAGCCTCATCATAGCTGACAGCAGCTCTGGGGAGAAGGGCTCTGTGTCCTCCATCCGACTTACGACATCGCAGACCATCTTGGCATCAGCCTGCAGAGGAAAGAAATGAGAAGTCACATAGATGCTCAAGGCAGAATCTGGAGCCAGAGATTTCAGAAATAGTTCACCAAACCACCAGGAGTAAAGAGGCTGTGTTTCTCAGGATGGGACTTTAGCATCCACACTGTGTGATCCAGCTGAAAGGGCAAAAGGAGGATGGAGGAAGTAAATCACAAGGAAAAAGGTCATTTGTGCAATCTGTCTCACATCAACAAGTATTTCTGTTCAGCAGACAAAGCAGTCTGCACTGCACGTGTGGAGTTTCATAGGAACAGAAAGAAATTCATACATGTACAAGGATATTTAAAATTGTTAGCAACAACGCCTGCTTTAACCGAGTGTGGAACCTTGCTAAAGTACGGGCTTTGTATTACAAAAAACAGCAGAAAGACTCCAGAAACAATTTTTTCCAGATGCTGGTTTACTGCTTTTCCTGAATTCTTGTTCTTTGCTATGAGCCCCTGCTATGAGGGCTAATTCATGTTAATGCAGACCACCTTGGCTGGCTGTGGTGCTCTGTGACTCAGAGGGAGAGGAATCTCCCACGGTTATGGAGCATGGCAGTGAGGGCAGGGCCAGCTGGCCATTTTCAGATGGAATCTTTTTTGGTGAGAAATGAGATTCACTGGGACAGCAACTTTTCCTGGAGGATAGTGCTCCGACACAACTTGGGTCCAGAAGATGTCTCAGATATAGGACGGGAACGTCTAGACAGCCTTGGAATAGCTGAGTTCAGCCCTCCTGTAATAGTCCACAGTGGCTGATGCTTCACTCATTTGTGAAGCAGGACACTCAAATTCATTACCCCCTCTGGCTTGCTTTGCATGAAGTGGATGTCCCATACCACCCACAGAAATCCTTGGGATGTTGGCTAATCTGCAGAGGTTTTTTTCATTGCTTTGAAAACGTCTCATCTTTCTACGAGCTAAAACAAACCCAATTATTATTGCTATAATTAATTGGAAAAGAGGAGCTCTTGTTCCTTGTGTATGTGCAGCAAACCTGTGAAGACAACCTCCTCTTTTTACTACCTTGTCTCTTGTCTGCTAGACTGAACCCATTCTTGGCCAAATGCAGGTGAAAGTCTTTGCCTTCCGGGGTGTTTGATCTGAGCCATCAAGTGCAGACCAGAAACACAAATGTGGAGAGGGGAGTGAAGGCTCTGCCCATGCTTTGCTGGGTACAATTAGAAGTGCCATCATTGAGGAGCACCACAATAACCTTATTGTATGGATGGCAATGACAACTGTATGACAGGGTCTGCATGGTCAGGATCAAAACTCTGTAGCCTCTTTGTTGAACACTGAAATTGCGGAAAAATTGCAGGGCACCAAACTGAAAGCACTGGAGACTGAAGCTCCTGGAGATTTCAGTGCTCAATGAAAGAGCCTCAAGTCCCCTGAACATCCAGCCTTTATGGGCTGAAGAAGTCTCAGTACTGTATGTTTCAGTACTGTATCTCATAAAACTTAATGGGGTGGACTCAATGCTTTGAAGGCTTTATGAACATAAAATCTTCCTCACAGAGCACTTAATGTCATATTTTAGTGCCCAGGAATCCTCCCAGCCCTCTGTACAGACTCTGCTCATTTTGGAGAAAAAGTATTGGTGACTCACACCTCAAAGCCAAGACAAACGAAGAACCTTGAAGAGTTCAGTTAATTTCAAAAGCTTGTTTTCTGCCCCGGAGTGCTTTGTGAGCTGAGTGAATATTCATAAATCATCTGTATGGTTTGCCTGCCCTGCTGGAGCTGCAGTTCTGCTCTTTTCACAGACTCTAAATGACATAAAACCTGCTAATGGCTGCGGTCTGCCTTGGCCCCATTATTTGTGCATGGGTGATGCAGGAAAAGCATCCATGCTTCCAGTCAGGTAGAAGGACATCTTTCTATGTTATGTTGACTACTGGGGGGGTTATAGGTATAAGTCACAGATCTGTCCATCTGTCTGTGATGGCAAAGCACATTTTAAGCTCTCCAGCTGTCATGGGCAGGGTCTGGGCTTCTTCTGAGTTTTGTGGATTTAACTGCAGGCTGCTTTCTGCAAAACATCAGAGGGAATGGCACAGTCGTCATATTTTCTGTGCTGGGAAACAGCTGCATCACCTTTTAAACTACTGAGACTCGTGGCAGTTCCCTGTAAGACCCAAAACAGGAGGGTTTGAGCAGAAGCCAGAGATGAACAGCAATGACAGGGCAGAATGGGAGTGCCCAGGCACAGACATCTCTGGCTGTAGTTATCTCTAATTCTGCTTGGGCCAGAAGTGGGGCTGAGCAAGTAGGGCAGGGGATTATTTTGGTACATGCTCCTCTGCAGTCATTGGAGGTCCCTTTTGGGGACAGGAGAGGCTGCCCTCCCCACAGCATGGACACCTGCCTGCAGGGCAGACTGAGAGGGGCAGGCTGAAGCAGGGCAAGAACTCAAAGGAAAGTTTATTGCTCCTGCTGAACAGTAATAAAAATACTCCAGACTTAGTTTTATTTTGCAGAGTGAACCACTGAACTCTTGGTTTTACAGACCCAGAAAAAGCAGATGAAATGAGTACTTTTTAAAATACCCCTTCTCCCTGCCAAGGTTGAAGTCCCTCTGTAAAGGAGCATGGAGCCATCCAGGAGTTCAGGCATTTGTTAGATGATTTAACGAGCAATTAAGGACCCAAGAAGAGAAGATACCCCTTTCTTTTCTCACTCTCCAGGCTGTGTCTCAAGCTGGGAATGACATTAAAATCTCCAACTCCCCCTGGGCCCAGCAGGTAGACTTTTAAATACTGCCTGATTGACTTTTCCCTGCCTGCCTCCCCCGGGTCTGCCGCTCCTGCTTTTCCCGAGGTGAGAGGAGCCGAGCCTCCCGCCACGCTCTGCCTCTGTACTGCAGCCAGCAATTAAATAAAGCAAAACAAAACAGGCCAACCAACCCCCCCACTCCCCTGCCTTGCACTTCCCATCCGACAGGGTTGTCGTTAATGAACATCACGGTGGTATTTCAGCTACCTCAGGAACTAAAAATAGGCAATGCTTGGCCCCTGGGATTGCTGGAAGGAGCTACAAAATGGTGCAGGGCTCCTTCCACCACCGCTGCCTCTGCCTTTCCCAGCTGCTCTGTCTCCCGTCTCTTTGGAACAATATTGTCTGGGAGGAGGATAAGAGGTCAGGCTGATCTCCTTCATGCTGGTTCTTATCCAGCAGGAGCATCCTAGCCTATCACTGCAGCATTCCCACACGTCCTGCTGCCGCTCCCCAGTAGCTTGCATTTTCCATAGCAGGTGAAACTCTTAACACCTGAGCTGATTGTCTTTGGGATGTTCATTATGGAGAGTGGCATTTGTTACTTTCTGTCATTCCTGAATGCTGATTCCATCCACCTGCAGCACGAGAATTAAAGCTGGTTGGGCATGGCCCGGGGAGACAGCTGAGCTTAGGGACTGTAGTAAGGTGAAATTACACATCCAGGCTTTAGACATCAAGCCAAAAGACCAAGTAACTGTTTGCTGAAGAACAAACCTCCGCTCTCGTTGGGGAATGGAGAGGGCTCTGTAAAGCCAGAGCAGGGTCTGAAATCCACAGGCAGATGTGAACAAGAAGCTTGTAAACACAGAGGGAAGTCAGCGTGTGTCATTCCTAACCCCGGGTTGTGGGCCTGCCTGTGTACCAGACTTTCAGTATAAATCCAGTTCAAAAGGGGATCTGTTCTCTCCCTAACCTGGACATAACTGCAGTTATTTAATTGTCTCCCATATGTCACTGTCACCAAGCTCACAGCCTGTGCTCAGCATGCAAACTTGTGACTTCACTTGCAACAGCCACACAGCCCAATTAATGTAACCTGGCTGGAAGGGAGAGGGGCCCCTCCCAGCAGTCTGACACTACTGGCAGTAGCGGTTGTCGCTGCAAGCAAGTTATTTTCAATCTCACCAATACAGATCACCCCTAATTACTTGTTCCTCACGATCACCCATGACTGGTGCCCATGAAGACACCAGCAGAGCTGCACTATGAAGGTGCCAGCAGAGCTGCTCCTGCCCTGGCTGCTGTAGAGTCGCACTGGAGTAGGACCCAGGTCCCCATCTTTGACTATCCCAGGGTAAATGCTGGCTCTGATCCTTTGAAGTTGCCTGGACACTGACTAGGAGGCTTTCTTTTTTTTTTTTTCTTTGTTTCCAAAAGGAATAGTTTTCTGGAAGGGGAAGTTTAAGGGAGAGGCAAAACCTTGTGTGAAGTTGTGTGGTACGAATCTGCTAAACCCCAGAGCTCTGCTGTGTTACAGCCACTGGAGAGATGAGCTGGTGTGGCACACTGTACTGTCCTTTCCTTTTGGTGAACTAAATCCCAGTAAATACCATGTTTTTGCTGCTGTTTACTCTGATTAATGATACTTGTCACGTAGCCTATCTCAAAGGTTAACCCTGGGGCAATTTTCTCTGGTGGCTGGTTGTACCAGGAGCTGCTTCGCAGAACATTTCAGAAAATCCATGCAGTGGGGGAAAAGATAAGGACTGCAATTTGTCTGGTGGTACAAGGCAAATCAGCACAGTACTAGTCATCAGCAAGCAATCTCGTGAAAATAGTAGTGGCCATCACGAGTCCTGAACCTGGGGGTTATCAAAATGATGTCTTGAGACCATCCAGCATCCAAAAAGGACATCCTTAGAAGGGAACCTTCATGGGGGATCCAGATCCTGCTCTCAGGGCACAGCAGTATGTGCCTCTGCTACTCCAGTGAGAAATGATGTCCCATAACTTCACAGCAGAACATGTCTCATAAACTGAAAACCTCCCCCTTCTCCTTACAGAGCATCTCAGAAATACGGACCCCACTTCCCAGCCAAAGTGTGGTTGCATTGCAGCAAAAGCCAGTGATTTTCACAGCATTTCAGCCTGAATAAATCCTGGAAACAAAGCATGGCTGGTGAATATGCCTCTTACAGAGACATCTAGGGCCCAGCTCCAAGTCCATAGAAGTTTTTGTAGACAGTGAATAAATAGCTACATGTATGACTCTCCCCCTCACTCTCCCTCTCTTTCTCACACATCTGTGTTTCAGAGCTGACCTCTCAATCTGTGGAAATCTGTCTGGCATTAAGCAGCTGCTGTGCATCATGGGAGAGACAACCTTCCTCCTGCACCCTTCCATCTACCCTCAGAACATTTAATTGAGGCCTCCCACCTTGGCTTGGCATTTGGCTTGCACAGAGATCCTGGAAGGCACTGAGCAGGTAAAAATCTATCCAGTGGCTTATTAATATCTATCCCTTTGGAGATTACCTTGAGGTGGGCACCCAAACTACATCCCCTCTTCACTCTCATTAGCTGGAGGTGGAAATGCAAAACTCTGGACACAGATCCCACTGGTCTGGGAAAGGGGTTTACACAAAAGCTCAGTGTAGCGCTCTCTAGCAGTTTCCATCACACAACAAAGCTAAGCCTAAAAAGTTAAGTTAGAGGTGGCTGGCTTTCCACAGAGTCACAGTGGCCATCCTACCCTTGTGTAAAACATCTCACAAAAAGGTTGGCTGACTTGGATACAACGCCAAAGGGCTGCTGTCTGTCTGGGAGCAGACAGACTCTTCTGTACAGAAAACATAACCCAACAGCCACGGTGACGTCCAGATCTTCTCCCGAGCTTGTGCTGTCCGGCTGGCAATTAGTACAGCCCTGGTTTTCATATCCTTCTGGAGCCAAGATGGCACCATCACCTCTGACTGACTTGGCAAAACAGCTCTGTGTGTCTGGGAAGTGGTCTAGGATCTCTAGCCTGAAACCTTGTTACAGCTGTTTTTTTCTGTCTGCTGCTTCCTGTTTGGGGAGACATTGAGCAGGACTGATATTGCAGATTATTGTGTTTCTTACAGCAGGTCAGCTGCTCTGTGTTCAGTACTACCTTCATTCCCATTCTGTATAATACTGCAGTTGATCAAATAAAATTTGCCAGTCCTTATGTGGGTATAGCTCTCCTTTCCCCTCCTGCAACACATATAAAATGATATTCCTGGTTTGCTTGGACTGATGACTATCTGGCAAATCAGGGACTGGATAATGCATGGACTAGGCTAAGCTCTTGGGCTGCCAGCTGGCCAGTACCATAGTAAGAATTGCTATGGCTTCATGTCCTGTAGGAAATAGTGGTTCATTCACTACTGGGGGAAAAACCCACCACCCAAAACCACAGAACTTGACCTGCAAGAAGGACAAGTCATTTCCTGAATTTGCTTTTTACTAGGAAATGCAGGGTCCTCCTCTCTTCTTGCGGAGCTGAGAGAAGCTCCAGAGCTGGGCGAGACAAACGCGGTGGGTAGCTGACCTGATTTTTCCAAGCAAGGATGGGAAAGCCAGAAAGCATGTGTTAAATGGTCTCAAAATAGGTCCTGACCCACTAGCTGCAAAGGAAGGAGGGAAAACAGCACTCTGTCCATCTCAGTCCCTTCTATTTCAAAAAGAGGGCATCCCTGTGAGACCAAGATCCACTGCACGCTCCATCGGCATCGCTCTGAGAGCAGGACACACTGATGGGTCCTCTGCCCTACAAGCACTGAGTAAAGGGGCTGGGTACAGGACCTGAAAGCCGAAACATCATCCCTCGCTGAGGACTTTCAGGCCATGCAGGCACAGACAGCACTGCCCACCAGGGAGGGGATGAGAGAGAGAGTCACAGATGGGGGACATTAGCCGCATGGCTTCATGCTCCGCAGGGAAGTGCTCTGCCGCAGTGCTGAGGAGCAGGCTGGAAACATGTAAAGATGAGAGAGCAAAATCCTTGCAGCTTACTGCCCTTCTCTCCCTGATATCCTCTGCTGAGTAAAAGTCCATAAAATGTAACAGCACTGGAGTATTTGTGCTGCAGTAAATGGCAGGGAAATGCCTGAGATGCCACAGTGAGAACGCAGGTGGGGAAGCTGCACTGGCCCCTGGCATTTGTAAAATAAATGGCTATTTTCCATTCATTGCAACGCAGACAGCTGAGGATGAACAGAGTGGGAGTGATGGTGATTCTCTGGAAACCCACTCCGGGTTTGGGAATTCCTGACTGCTTTAGCCTGCACATCTTCCACTCTTCAAATGTCTTTAAGATTTTCCACACCAACATCCCTCCAGGCGACTGTGTTAAGGGTGGCAGGGCAGAGGGGACACAGTTTCATTTCAAGCTTTCCCACCACAAAGGGGGAAAACAGGCTTTGTCTTTGGAACAGAAAGGGAAGCCAGCTCCCATGGTGGGTGCATTCCCAGGAGAAAGATTTTTTTAACATCTCTGGCTAAATGCCACTTGTGTATGATGATTTATAGGGCAGTGCCTTCCTGCTGTGAAGTCGTGCAGTGCTGGAACCTAGTAATTAGTTTAATGCTCAGAGTTTGATGCTGAATGGTGGGTGCTAATCTCCACTCTACAATTAATCTCGCAGATTTATCAGTGCCTCTGTGATGAAGGACTAAGTCTGTGGGTTACATTCATCTGTCCCTGAAGAAAGAGATGGTGTTTCAACCAGAAAGAGCCCTGTTTCATTTTATGTCCTTTTTTACTTAGTGATCTGTGTTGAAGATATAAACTTAAAGGACAACAGGGAGAGGAAAAATCCCTCTCTTCGCCTCAACCCTGTTAAATTTCATCTCCCTGTTGCCTCTTTTCTTCTCTCATAATTGGGATATCTGGGCAGGGATTTCTTACTGCTCTCCACTGAAACAGCTAGAGCAGTCAGTGGGTTTGCTATGCACACTCAAGCTTTGTGCCTGATGTGGGGAGTCTCAAAATGATTTCTTGCATTGCTGATGTGACATTAGGCATCACAGCAGCCAAAGAATACTGATTCTTCCACTTGGGAGCAGAACTGAAAAATTAGGTGGTGTAAAAAATCATCTTGGATGAAACATGGATTCTCCTGTGGACCCAAAATCCTCTGAAAAATTTAATTTCACATCCAGCCAAAGTACTCGCCTTAAGCCCTATCAAAATATTTTGAGTTATTTAGGTGGTCAGTATTATTTTTTAGAAGTATGTCAATTTTCAAACAAAAATTTTGGTTTTGAATGAAAAGCAGGAAAAATGAAAACAAATTACTTTGTCCTTTCAGGAATGCAAAATCCTTTTGAAAAATTCTCACATAATTTCCTCTTGTCCATGACTACATGTAGATTTTGACTGGATTTATAGATTTTGACTGGATACATTGTGAAAGGGACAGACTGAAACAGGATGTAATTCACTGAGTGACTGGTTAGCAAAATTTTGCCTATGACTTCTTATTACTACAATCTTTATTTAGCTTCTCTCCCTCTTAATTTCCAGGTGACTGTGAACCTTTCTCTGCAGAGAGGACCAGAATTTCCAAGAGATGGGAGTAGAGGAGCATTTGGCTGAGGCTCTGCTGTGAGTGGAAGCTGCATCTGATGGGGCTGAGGTTGAGCAGGGACTGGTCGAGGTGCCTGTGGCTGCTTAAAAGGAGCCCCAGAGTTCAGAGCAAATGAAAGACAAATTTTTAGTTAAATCTCCCTGCTGCTGTATTACCAGCAAAATCAAGACTTGGGTGCTTGTAACAGGCTTGGAGGAGTTCTTCCTTTGATCAGCAGGGATTACAGAGACGAACCTCCAGCAAGTTCCTCCTTACCAGAGCTGAGGCACATCACACACCAACAGATTTGCTCATGCATTGTTTCAGGTTGCTGCAGAGAAAAAATGTCCTATATTTTCCTTACAACAGCATCAAGCAAGTTCCCCAGCCCTTTGATAGGGGGAAGGCGGGAGAGGAAGAAGAGGCAAAGGGAAAGAAGAGGGAGGGGAAGGAACCTGTTGGGTTGAGTGTGAGCATTGCTGTTCCAGGGGAAGCTGTTCTCAGGGATATTAAGAGGAACTTTATTTTTATTAACTGCTCTTTTCAGAGAGCATAGATAAATGGGACCTCAGGTGCATCATTAGATGAGAGGACAGTTCATAAAATAAGTGGCTGGCAGAGAACTACCTTTCTAACAGCTTAACAAGGGTAGGCAGAAATAGGCTGGGGGGCCAGAAGAAATCTTTGATGCTGCCGTGTGTATTTATTATTTATTCTTCTGGCACAAATATAGCATCAAAGAATATCAAAACCAAAAAAGCCCATAAACTGCTGTCACTGGATTAGTCCTACATCTCTGTAACCATGGCATCATGTAGTAATGACAAGGAAAATCAGCTGCAATGGGAAAAAACCACCCAGCATTTATGACACTTGTGAGGGTGAAGCAGACTTCCTCCCTCTGGTGAGGATGCACCAGAAGGGACAAGAAAATCTGGGAGCAGCTTGCTAGCCTGGGCATCTGTGAGGCTCAGCTATGGTGGAAAATGCCACAACACAATGGAATTGCTCCCTTGTGTGTAAGCCTATGTGGTACATATGGAGGACAGAGGGTGGATCTCCTCTAAAACACTTTGCTGCCATTACAGGTCACCTCAAGCCCCACAGAACAGTGAGGGTGGCACCAGTGCCTGCCAGTAGCCAAGAACAGAAATGGCTGCACCATCTCAGCACCACGGTCGAGGCTCTCTGTGACTGTGACCTGCTGGTGTTCATCTCTGGGGGTGTGGCACTGCCAGTCCTCACCCTCCACCTCTCAGGTTCATCCTACTTCAGTGCATTCTTTCCTTCCCCTCTGTGCTCCCTCTCTCTTTGTGCCACCCTCCCTGGGTCTGCAGCTGCTGCAGTGGGAAGCCCTCCCTGGTGGCTGTACAGAGCAGAGGACTGTGCTGACATGAGTAGCAAGGCACAAGCTTAATACTGGATTGATTATTTCTTGGAAAATTATATATATTCACTTTTTTCTGGAATACTTTGGCTGGACTGGAAATATTCCAAGTACCATCCGGGGATTAGGGAGCTTCTTTTAATCTGCTTTTGTTTTGTTTCTTTTTTTACATCTTTGCAGAAGAAGGAGTAAAAGCCTACTCCAAAATGTCCTCCATGGAGGGAGTGGGATTTGGCAGTGTCATGCAGTGATGCCAGAGGATAATGGGATGTGAGAACAGTACAGCCTGACTGCCTCCCAGAGCCCCTTTGCAGAAGGGGTCAGACTTCTCCTGCAGACAGATTTGGGGCAGAAGTAACCAGCACTCTCCAGCCATCCAGCTGGGAGCAAAGCTCAGGCTCGGGGTCTGTTTGTGCTGCCCTGGACTCGCCCAGTGGCACAGAGCAGAATTGCCAATAAAACCTTGGAGCAGAGATTTTCACGGCTGCCTAATGGGTCTAGAAATCTGTTTTTTTCTAAAATAAGCAGCCCAGGCCTATAGTCACCATGTACATCTTGGCAGCAGAGTGCACAGTGGGTCCCTCCAGGGCACAGCCAGTTAGTTGCAAAGTGAGAAACCCCAAGAAATCCAAATGTCTGATTCCTACCTCCTCTCTATCTTCCCTTCTTTGGCTTTTTCTCTCCTGGCAAGCCTCTCTCCCCAGCGCTGCTGTGGCTCTGCCTGCCTGCAGCAATCCCAGCCCCAGGAACAGCCCTGCCTGTGCAGCGCTCTCTAGAGATGCCATTTCTCTCGCAGGCGTTCAGACCATGGTGCATTGCAAAAAATATCCCCTGCGGAGTGAACCATGTCAGTAAGACTCCTGCCTTCCCTCCACCTCCCAGGGCTACTTTCTGCCTTGGCTACGAGCCTGCTGCATCTTTGTGTGGTTAATAAAAATAACCTAAAAGTACTCGGGAGCAGACAGAGCAATCCCAGAGACTCCAAACATCTAAGGGGCTTTGTTTCCAAGGCAACATCTTGTCTCCTAGCTGCAAAAGGCCACGGGAATGAAGGCAGCCTATGGAAAATGAATAGCTAAATGACAACAACAACAAAAAAATCTGCTGGGGAGCGTTTCAGAGAGGGAGGGGTGTTCATAGCGGGGCCAGGAAAGAGCGAAGCTGAGCAAGCCAGGAGTAGCTGCACAGAGCATGCAAAGGGACAGGGTGCAATTTATCTCATGAGAAGCTCAGTCCTGCCCCCATTGAAATGCAGAGCACCACTTCCACAGACTTAATAGGAGCAGAGGAGCTTGCACAAATCAGCTATTCTTTTCTTTCTCCCCTTTTTTAAGCTACAGTGTTTGAAGATTGGAGCTAGTTAAAAATAATCTATTGTCCAAGGCAGAGACTTCCCCGGTCCCAGGAGCTCCCCGGCCAGGGCTGCAGCTCACTATTGATTTTGGCCACCCCAGTTTCCCACTGCCAGAGCTGCCTCCTCCCTCCACAGCCCAGGGCAGTGAGGCAGGCGGGAGGTGCCACAGCACCAGAGCATCCGTTCAGCTCTTCCAGGAAAGAAACATGTTTTCACCCATTTTCCAAGGTTTCCAGAGCCGTGCTGTGTGTTAATATCCGTATGCAGTCCAAGCTGCAGTCAGTTCTTTCACTCTGGCTGCAAGGATGGCTTTGCTCTTACGGCCTTTTGACCCCACTGCCCGGATAGCAAACTTGGAGCATCAGGCATGGGGAAAGCACAGACCCCTCTGCCCCCCATGTCCCACCCTCCCTTAAAGAGGGCAGGCAGGGGGGCAGGTCTGGGGCTCCACCACGATGCATCTAATGTGCAAGCTGCCCTTACGTAAGTGGCTGCTGCAGTCAAATGCCCCCGGGATCATTTATGGGATTGATATCAGACAGGGAGGGGAGAGGCTCTCCAGCGCCAGCCGAGACGCCTGCCTGCAGATGCACTGCTCCTGTCTTTCCTCTCCCTCATGTCTCATGGGAATGCCTAAAAGCTGAGCATCATGATGCCAAGTGAGCTGCCAGAGCTTTTCCTCTGTGTCCCAGGAGGTGGCACGGATGCCCTGGGAACATGACAGGCATTGGGTCAGGAGCTCCTCCACGCTGGCTCTCAGCTCCTCAGCAGCACAACCTACACGGAGCTCCACCATGCCTGAAGTGGGCTCCCAACACAGGGAGGGGAGGAGGAGGGAGCCTGGGCATTTCCCTGGGGTGGCCAGAAGGGATTGAGGACATTAGGGTGTGCTGGTGCTGATCTCTGCCCTGGACTGGAGTCAGCCTCAGGCTCAAGCTCTCCCTCTCCTTTTCCTCAGAGACTCTTTGGAATGATGAACAACTCAGATATTGATGTCCTGCCTGATGTTAAAACATTTTATTTAACTAATGTCTTTTCTTTGTACCTTCTCTCAATCAGTATCATGTGAGCAAGAGGTTTCCAGAGGGAGAGCTGATGGGAAGTGCTCACCTCACACTTTTTTTTTTCACACCCTCTGCTGTGGGCAGAGCCAATCCATCCACATGGATGGATGACTGCTATTTATTATTCATCTTGGTATGCAGAGCAGAGCCTCTGTCTGAGCAAGTTTTGAGATGATGAGGTTTGCTTCTCACTCCTCCTCCTTGAAACGGTTTTAAATTTAGCTTAACTTCAGGGAATTCCTCTGAGATTGCCCTGGAGAAGCAAGGCTGGAATTTGGTCCCTATAGCTCTGCCCAGAGCTGGAGGGCTGCCATAGAAAGCCTGCAGGGAAGTAGAGCTGGCCTGCCTGCTGTCACCACCGCTCCCTACGGGCACTGTGGGTGTGTCACCCTCCCTGACTCGTGCAGAGCAGTTGGGTACATGCAGCACAGGGCCAGGAGGCACGGGCTGCTGGAAAAGCAGGGGACAACCAGTGTGATTAGTCACTCTGTTCTCTCTCTTCCCAGGGGACATTCAGTGGGGGAAAACCTGGGCAACAGGGAGCTCCTGGGGCTTAAGGATGGACCAGTAGGGATGAGACTTACGAATCGGGAGAGCATGGGACTTGGATGTTTGTATCAAAACCACCACAGCCATTTTACCTTCTTGTCCCCATTTCAGCCTTCTTGCAAGTACCCATTGAGAGTATTGTGCACTTGATAATTTTCTATCCTAAACTCCTTTGCCGTGTTCCTGGATCACCTTCCACTGCCATAACTTTCATCCCTACATGGCTGAACTTCACTTCTACATGAAATGATTCCTACACATCACATCGAGTTTTCACTTGCAAATACTCTTGGACCACTTTCAAAGGGCTCACCCCCACTTAAACATGACATAAATTGTGTGGTACTCTCTGTACAACTGGCTGTCAAAATAGTTCAGAATATTAATACAGGAGTTGGGATTGTCCAAGGTACTTGGTATTGACCTAACCTGATTCACACTGGGCTTGACTGTAAGTTGTTAGCAATAGGGAACAATGAATGTTCCTGAAAATCCCATCACTTGGACATAATGATAGAGAAAATACTTTGCAGGATACATTATTATTGGCTTGTTAAAAATTCTCACCTAGATGTCTTTAAAAATGCATCTGCTCAGGTCGTTAATGGCATTTGCATGGACAGTCTTGTAATTATGTCTGAATGAATAAATAGTATTGATTTATACTATAATAAATTTATAGAATAAATAAGAGCTAAAATACAGCCAACTGGGTGGCTGTATTCTCCTTCTTTGAAGTATTTTCTGGCAAATGTCTCATGTTTTAGTTTTTCAAGAGGCCTGAACAGGGGACAACATACCTGTTACCTTGGTCCTAACATGACCAGGTGATAAGCATCTGTTGAGCAGTCAGGGCACTCCAACCTCCCCCTAAAAACCTGCCTGCCCCTTCATTTTCTGTGCCACCCTTCTGCTTCAGGTGGCTTAGCTCACTAACTTGGGCTCAATAGATACACACACACTCAGGCTGGCATCCAGACCCTCAGCCAGGGATAGACAATACACAACTACATCTCCTCTGCAGATAAAAAACTGTCAAGCTTTCAACTTGCCTTTGAGCTGGTATCTTCAGAGTAATAGGGCAAGCTGGAAATGCATTTCCTACCCGTGTCTGCCTACCAGAAGCAAGCTCTCCTTCGCTCCTTGCCGCTCCTTGTGAGCCACAGCACTCAGTAATGAGGCCATTGATGGAGCAGTGGTATGTTCTTTTGTCCCTGCCAAAACCCTGCTCCCTCCTATTCAACTCTACAAGATGTGAAGCCCTGGTGCTGCCAAGTGTCCTTTCAGCTGCCAAAGGAAAAGGAGCTAATCAAACGAGGAAAAGAGCCCAAGTACCAGGCTCCATTCCCAGCTCAAAGCCTGTGGATACAATACCCACCAGCTGGACCGGTCGGCTCCGAGCAGCTCCTGTTCTGCCCGTCCTGGGGTGAGAGCTGTGGGCTCTGCTGCTCCCGGTCCACATTACTGCTGCCTCAGTTAGCCCGCGTTGGAAAGCTGCTGCATTGATCCCTCTCAGGGCACACCACAGCCTGTACTTGTTAGTCCTTTATTTTTTTAAAATTCTGTTCCGCAATGCCAACTTCCTATCTCTCCCCTCCTTATTTCCCACACGAGGAGAAAAGCCTCATGCTGTGCCTTTCACGTCCCTCGGCCTGTCAGTGGACAGCACCTTTGAAATCATCTTTTTGGCCTCTGTTTCAAACTCTGCAACTCAAGCATTTTCTCTGTAAGAAATGGGAGAAGACTGTTGGTTTTCAGTGTCAATATTTGAAGCATCGTATGGGTCACCCTCCCGTAGCACTGCTCGGTCAGTGATGCTCACAGAACTGGCTGGGCAGCGGCCGTCGGCCGGCACCGCTGTGTTGGTTCTGCCGCTGCTCCACATCGAGTTACACCAGATGAGGATGGCGTTTGTTTTTGGCCGCATCCTGATCTGCTTCTGCACAACATTCTTCCATCTCTTCATTTTTAGCACTGACATTAAGTATTTAGAGCATAAAATGACTAATTTGCCTCTGCAGCCGCTATGTTTTGAGGCCATTTGGGAATCGCTGAAGTTATTTGCCACCTACAGCCCAGTGAGTTTTATAAAGGGATCATACGTTTCCATACTACTTCTTCCTTCCAACTGCTTATTTACCACGGAGCCACCACTGTGACAATGGCTGGGGGGCAGCCGCTGCTGAGGTTAAACGTAGAGGTTATTGAACAGCCTGCTTACCACGCACAACAGTTTAGGATGGGAGGTGAAAATGCTGCTTTGCCAAATGAATAACACCAAGTTATCTGTTTCAGCTGGAGCTGCTCCAGTGCTTTTGGCATTTCTAGAGCTGATGGACACCGCAAAGAATATTTAAGGAGACAAAAAGTAATCTGCACGCTTTGGAGGTTGGCCACAGTGTCACTGTAAATGCCTCTCTGCTCTTGTAAAAAATGCCAGAGGCCCTTCAAAGGTCACAGGCACTCAGCTGCTTGGGGTCACATCTCTCCTGCCAACACAGGGTCCCTCACATGAAAGGGAGAAGCAGGTCAGCTCTGAGGTGGAGAAGGATGTGGTATGCTCGGCAGCCCTGCATCCCTCCACTGATGCTCTCCTCCCTCACTGGAAAGCCTGCCTGAGCAATCTATCCTTGGGTGCACTGATCCTGGCTTGGCCAGAGTCACTGGAGGAGGGGGCAGCCTTAGCACTGCCATTCCAAACAATCCCAGGCTGCTGATGCCGCTGACACAGTGCTTGTGAGACAGGGAACAGTGCCATGGGGCCGAGCTGGTGAGCAGCACAGTGCTCCCCAAACCCACACATGGCAAATACACATGGGGCTGGTCAGTGTCAGCAATGGTGCTGGTGCCATATCACAGAGGGGTCAGCAAAGCCACTCCTGATGGACCTTTGGCTGCTCATGCTGAACCCAGTCTCATGGCTACCCTGTATGTCACTCATCCACAGCACCGAGGTGCTGGGTCTCTGATGACCTTGCCCTGCTGTGATGTGAAGGTGGCACAGAGCTTTCCAGCAGCTCTGCTCCCAGTCTCGACATGGGAGGTGAAGTTGGGGACATGCCACTTGTGGGCCCAAGATCCCTTCCATCACAGCCCATGATCCCCACACTGCAGATGGGCCCTTGCCACCTGTGTTTTGGCTCATTCTTTGGCTCTTCTGCTCTCTGGCTGGGCTAGGCATGGTCTGGCTGCATCTGTAGTTAATGCCTGCTGAAGGCCCAAGACATGAGCCTGTGGCCTTCCTCTAGAGGCTTAGCTGAAGGGGTCATGGTCTACAGCAGGCAATATTTTGTCAACCCAGTTTCTGTTTACTGTTGTGGGCGTGGTGAGTCTTGCCTTCAAAACTCATCCGTAAGCTCTGCATGTTGCTGGATTAGGGATAACAAACTCCTAAGGAATGGTATTTTGCAGGGAACATCCTTCCAAGCTGTGGTGTCAGGTGCTGGTGCCCTTCTCTCTCTGACACCTGTGCCCTGGACAAAGCTTTGCTTGCTCCATGGGAGTGCTAAGTGCCTTCTCCTCACCTTTGGCCATGCTACCTTCACCTGCCCATCCATAACCAAACCATAGTTTGTGTGATGTGGTATCTTACCTGCTTTCTCTGCACCCCACCAAGTTTTCTTTCTCTTCTCCATTTCTATGAGAAGCTGTACAAAACCTGCTCCAGCATTAGGGCCTTGTCAAACAAGTGAGTAACCCCCATGCATCACCTATCCCACCAAACTTCCCATCCCACTGCTTCAGGCCAGCTTGATAGACTCATAACCTCACAAGCTTTTCCATTTTTATGTGAACAGTCCTCATCCCTCAGCTGGAGTAATGAACACTGGCAGGAATTTTCTGTGTTCGTAAATATTTCCCTGCTACTGTGAAGAGGCTGTTTTTCCCATTCTTTATATCAGATGAAGATGGCTGCTCTGCCAGCTTACCATGTAAATTTAATAGCATTCCAAAACCTCTGTCCTACATAAATATGAATGTATTTCATCCAAGAGGAACCTGTTATTGAAGGAGCTGCATTGCTAAATCATTCAGAAGGTTATTGTTTGAAGTACTTGCAGTCAACGGTGTCTTGGCAATTACAGCTCAAAAAGGGAGGGAGGGTGGAGGAAAAGAATGAGTGGGGATCATGGAAACCTCTTTAAATGAGGGAGCTTATGTACCGAGATCATCAAGGTATAAGCAGGGCATTGCCAACCAGCAGGTCTGGCCCCAGGAGGATGGGCCAGCTGCAAGCAGCTCTACAAATTATTCACTGGCAATTGCTTTCTTGCTGCTGCCCTGACTTATTTACACTCCAAAAGATTTCTGAAGTGTGTTTATTTAAGAAAGATAAATCCAGAGGCTCTGGAAGGGGAGAGGAGCTTTCCAAAGGAATCAGGCCCTGGCACGACACAATTCATTTCACTCATTAACCCCTCCTCACAAGGAACATACTAAGTGCTTATGCATTATGCATCATCAGGAAATTCTGATTTGATGGAGACTGAAGGTTAAAAGGCATTTCTGTGCTTTTCCTTGCTCCTCACTGTCATGCTGGAAGATGGAGAGATACTGTGGAGGTGGGGAAAATTGGGGGAGTGAGAGCCCCTGTACCCTGACACTGAGTGCCACAGTGCAGATGGGAAGAGCTTCACGGGTGCTGAAGGACATGTGTTCCCCTGATGTTAATATCTCTTACCAAATTCACACACTTCCACCCCCTTTAGTAAATTCCCTACTTTTTTTGAACAGTTTTGTGTTATCAGTACACAAACCCACCCAAATCCTCACCTTCAGCCCTGTTAAGAATCATAGTTCTGGGTACTGCAAGAACTTGGAGAAGGCACAAGGTCCAAACAGAGACCTTGCACCTTCCTAAGTTTTGTAAACCAGCAGCTGGCAGACCTCAGAGTTTCTAAGCTGATTTCGGTCACTTAATTGATGATGCAACTGTAGATCTCTACATCTCTGTCCTTTACTTTTTACTGATTCATCTGTTCCTCAAGCAAATGTTTAAAATGAATTTGCCTTTTTACACCTGCAAGTTTCAAGTGTTGTATTTTAAGATGTCAGTCCAATCTTCTGGAAGGCACAATTAGGCAGATGCTTATCTGCCCATAATGAGCTGGGTGCATATCACAGGTAGCTGTAAGGGATAAAAGCCTTTATACCCTGCAAAAGTGTCCTTTGGGAGCATGTGCCTCACAAACAGGAACCCCCCACTAGCATTTTGGTCCATCACAGCCATCATTCTCCTGGTTCTGGTGCAAGGCATCTAAGACTGATGCCTGGAGCAGCCCAAATCTCTTGGGTTATCATGGGATGACAATGCCATATCATTTTGCTGTTGATCCAGCTCCAGATAAGAAGTGGTTATTTTCCTGTTGCTTTGCTCCTCCACATGATGCTGTTCAGCCCTTTCCAACAGCAAAGGTTAGGACCCCATCTTGTTTCTACTTAGGTTCAGCTGCATGTATAATTCATACAAAGTGCTCACTCCCAGTGCTGCTGCTGGAAAGGCACCTCTGACACCACTGGCCTGGCCCCACTCTGGCACTTGAACAGCATGCACTCATTTTTATGATGAGTGAAAGATGTCTTTCAAGAGTTCTGCTGAAAGTTCTGCTGAGCTGCTCAGAGTTCAGAATTTTGTTTTCTGGCAACGGGCTTTCAGTCAGATACTCCTCATGCATTGCAACAGGATGAAGCTATTAAAAATACAATTTAATTTTGGTCTCTCTGCTGATCAGTCCAGTGGGAATTCTCACTTAATCAAACTTTAATGTTTTCCTTGTAAATTTCAGTAAAATCAGTAATTGGTCTGATAATTGAATTTTCAGATCATGTGTCAAAGGAGTAATGGCATGCATGGGATAAGTAGCAGTTTGCCTCTGGAAGCCCCAACATCTGAAATGGAAAATTCTGCAGAATTTAGATAAAGATTTGAATATACTGCTGTGGAGCTAAGAATAGACCATATTATTTATATTGCCAAAGGAAGCGGCAGAAATCACAGAGATCTTCAGAGACTAAAGATGCTCAGACAGTTATGCACAGGAATTGTGCTCATGGAGCTGATGTGGAAAGTTACTGACGTCTCAGCACAGGCACACTGGTCCCAGAGGGCCCCATGGACCAGGCAGCATTTCATGCAGAAGAGAAATGCCAGGCTTTTCCCTCTTGGAAGACACACTCAGGGTATCTTCCAAGTACCTAGGCAGAGAGTGGGGAGTAACGTGCCCATGGCAGAGATGCCTTGTGCCCCACCAGGTGTATCTCCCCTGCACTGAAGTCCCTGTGTGCTGTGTTGGGGATGGAGAGCTTAATTTCAGAGATTCATTACTGTTTTCCCATTGAGTTATTCTCCAGGTCCATTCCTTAGTAGGAGCTGATTTCTAACTAGACTGGAGAATAAATGAAACAGCTAGTGAGAAAAATTCAAAACATCCTTTCAATTAAAAATAAAATAAAATATAGGCTTCATAGACATAACAGATGCCTGCATTTCTCTGAAGTTCACATACTTTAAGAACTATGCTCCTCTCTCCTGGGACCATAACGGCAACACTCAGTTTTTCCCGTACTTCAGATGCTTTCAAGCTTGGAAGCATTTCCAGAAGTAAAATAAATGCCTGCTTTCTGTCCTTGTTTAATTATTCTTTCTTTTCTCCCAAGCATGTTTCTTGTTGCTTCACTGACACTTTGCACCTTCTCCCATAGTTCACCATCTCCCAAATTCAAGGTGACCATCTCTAACCCTGAAAAAGATATAGATGGCAGGGTCCTGTTTCCTCTCTCTCCCAGTCTGTGCCTTTGTGCTTTGGTGAAATTGCTTCTGCTCCCACTAAAATACAGGAGAGCAGAATGAGAGCCCATGAGCCCACTCCTGCTGGGTCTGTGTGACACCTTCTTTCATCAAGTCAAGGCTACAGGGATGTGTGAGATGAAGGTTGGAGCGTGCCCATCCGCAGGGGTAGGAGACAGATGCTGGGTGGGAAGCACGGCTGCAGCCCGCTCTGAGAGGCTCAGGTGCCAGATGAAGGATCTGCTTTCCTGGGAGAAACAGGCAGTGCCAAGCACATGCTGCATCCAGGACTCTCCCCTGCAGAGGAAGGGAGCAGGGGCTGTTCTCACACTGCCTACGTGGGTGCCACCAACCTCTACAAGGAGCTGCAGTCAACACTTGCAAAGAAGGTGATCACTCATCGCTCTCATCAGCTTAGGTGTGGAGGGAGAGATGATGTTCACACTAATTCAGGCTTAGTTTTTTTTCTTTTTTGACATGAGATGTCTTATATGGCTTTGCCAATCCTATGTCCATCAGAGCCAGCTGGATGCTGGGGTTACTCCTCCGTGCCATGACAAGAACTTACACTGGTTTTTGCAAAACAAATGTGCCAACAGATTTCAGCAGGTGGTTCTCCCCATGCCCTGTTTAGATAGCATTAGGTTCTCTCACTTCAGCAGTATCAAATCTCTGCACTAGAGTAATGGCAGAATATCCTCTTGTGTTTTTTTCCTTAAATTTTAATTTTCCTCTCACTTCCATTCATCAGCTAAGTGTTGCTATTGCTATGTAGCAAAAATTAAGATATTTAAACTGTTCTGCTCAGCTTTTCACTGTCAAATATTCCAGCAGAACTACCCTCCCTGAAAATGGTGGATTTTGAAAAATCTGCATTTTTAGACAGAAAATTACTTCCAGGGAAATAAATAAAATTGGATAGAGTACATGTACTGGCATTAGCTCAGCTCCTTGCATCTCGGGGAAGGGGAGTTGTTTTAAAATTCAATCACTTGGATGTGCAGGAAAAAATGGCTCTGATTTGTTTTGATGATTAAAATGTCCAAAAATATCAGTTTCCTGTCCATCATTCAGAGCGTGTTTATGTCAGACAGCAAGATGAAGGAAAGTTTATCCTTGAACAGTAACAGAAGACCAAGAGACCGGCTACCTCCAGCTGCCAAGGGCCACTTGCCACTGCTGGCCTTGGTGGTCATTTGCACACTACAACCAACCACTGTGTCAAGGTTAAAGGCTTACAGACTTGTGAACACATTCATCTGCAGACACAGAAATCTGTAGGTAATTCCTTATTAATAGCTCCTACTGCTGTAAAGACAAGGAATTCTGTGCTAACTGATCCATCAGGGAGGTTTTGCTGACAGCATTTAAGGAGCAAAAGTGCTCTCACCCTGATGGTGAACATCCAAGCAGCACTGTGTGGCTTTGCCGTGGGGGTAGGAAGCAATCCCTGACTTCATCCTTCAGCATTACATTGGTGATGTTACCTACACATTACTGGGAAGGAAACATGGTCCATCTACTACATTTCAAGTGTGAGATGGGCAAAGAGAAGGGGCTCTGTAGTGGTTTAACAGTTCTCAGCACGCTCAAAGGGTGACAGCCGTGCTGTAGGGCCAGGAGAGCTCTTGGGCTGCTCAGGTTCCCCAATCACTGCTGGTACCAGGCATTGCGGGAGGAAAAGAACGGGTGGTTGTGTAGTTCTGAGACATACATGGGGTGACTGTGAGATTGGCAGCCCCTTCTTCTCAAAGATGCTGATGAAAATCTAGCCTGAGAGGAATTTTCAAAAGGTAGGTAAAGCTATGGAGAAGTGGGTGGTTTGCAAGCAATGACGAAGAAGCGGTGGAGGGAAAGGGTGCTCTCAACAGCAAATTACTTTCCAGAGTCGTATGTGTATGATCACACCCTGGGCAGCACCAGGGATGTGCCTGTACCCACAGCCAGCTCTTCCCCCATGCAGTTCACACAGCAACTATGCTTTTCCAAGAAAATGTCAGGGGAACATCCTGCTGTGATGGCCTAAGTTGCATTCGTTCCTCATACATTCCTGGGGAGCCCGGTAAAGATAAGCCCTCCTAAGTCAGTGGTCAGCACACACACAGGGGAGCACTCCTGCATTTCCATGGGGCACACGCAGCCAGGCTCAGCGGCTGCCACGCAAACACACCTCACACGAAGCCAAAGCACTGAGCCCACCTTCCAGAACCCTGCAGGCTCACTGAAGGAATAGCAGTGGGAAAGGCAGATGAACAAGTGTTAACAAACTGACAGATGTTTCCAGTAGCAGCAAGTTGGACAGAGAGGTGTGGAATCCAGGAATCATGTCTGTGGGCGAGCGCACATCAGAGTCAGGCGGGCTGGGGAGCAGACCCTGTGCTCACAACCACAGCTACAGCAACTCTCAGCCTAAAGATGGTCTGTCAAATATTTTGGGCCCAGTCTGTGGAGAAACTCTTTGTCAGGTGATTACACAGCCAGTACTTCTCATCTGCTAATGATGGTTAGTAGAGCCACATAAATGCAGAGACTGCTGTACCAAAATGGCTTTTGCTCTGAGAGACTGAGGAGTGCAGGATTCTGAAGGGCTGAGCAGATGCAAGGAAAGCACCTCTCTGTTGTTGGCTAAGATAAGTCAAGGGTTCTATGCACTGGAGAGGATACATCATGTTCAAATGTAGCAATTAGGGCTTCTGTTAGAAAATCCATAATCTGCTTTAAGGGACTTCTGACAAGCAATAACAGGAGATTAGCAGAATATAGAGGGGGTCTGAAGCTCATGACAGCAGAGTTATTCTCTTTAAGATGAAGCTGTTGATAGGCAACCAAGTTACAAGTTGGCATGATACAGCTGATGTCCTCTCTTTCCCTCTGCTATCATCCTTCTCTTCTAACCCTTTTAGCCTCTAACTACTGCACGCAATAGATGCTCTAAAACAGTCACCTCTGAATCTGAAGAGGAAAAACTGCGCATTTTTTAAGGGTTACCCAAGTTATCTGCCCCTGGTCAATTCTGTCTGGAACCTGACTGCTCCTCAAACAGCCACCTGTTTGTCTGGAGGCAGCTTTGTGTCCTCTGAGCACAGAAGGACCCAAGCCATGGCTTTGAGACCAAGAATCTAAGTTTTAGACACTTTTCTTTGGGAGAGAAATAAGCTCTATCACCTTCACAATAAAGGCTTTTCTGGGCTCTGGCTCAGCTGCTTGGGTGGTGCAGCAGTGTAGGAGGAACTTCAGGTTTTAGGGTTCCTGCAACTGAGAGCAGTCAGGAGCTCAGCCATGGAGGAGAGGGAAACTCAAGAAGTGTGAAATCTAAGCTCTCGTATTGCTTTTTAAAAGATGCCTAAAGAAGTGGAAAATAGCAAACTGTACCATAAACTTGGAAGTTTGTCACCTGGGAACTCCTCTGACTTTGACTTCTAAACACCTTTTTCACCTCTTTGCAGCTTGTTTTTGCCCTTATTTATACTATTCCAACCCTGCTTTGTTTATGTGCTGTTTTCCTGCTCATCTTCTGGAAATGTAAAGCTGACTTGCCACCCTAAGGCTGTTCAGCAACCCACTGGTCAGATCCAGCCACAAAACCTCTCCATCAGACAACCCCCGTGGTGGTGCCTACTGTGCCAATGGTAAGTGCCACAGGGAGCGTGCAGGAACAGCAGATTTCAATCTTGCTGTGCCCTAACTTCAGGCATTGTACAGTCTGAAAGCCTTCTTTACTGACTTAAGCTTAATTGCACAAACCATAAAAGCTTCCACCCTTGCTCAGTGGCAGCTCTGGAACTGACTGATCCAAGCCCTAAGTGCTTCCCAGCCCTTCCAGCGATACAGAGGACAGTGGATTTGGATTCAGGTATTGGAAGTTCCCAGCTGGCAAAACATAAAAGCTTCTAACTTTTATAGTCTATTAGGCTGCTCTCTTTCAATGCCTGTGTACGAAGGGTGTGAGACTTGTTACTTGTTGGTACTGAGTCACTGGGATGCAGAACTTGAACTGAAGCACTGGGAAAGTTCACAGCTCCAAACTGACCCGACCCCTACGACTCAGGGGATGCCTGTGTAAGCACTATATGAAATGTAACTTAAAGGTCAGGTTCAAAACCTTAAGATTCCAGCACTGTGAGAAATAACTTGTAAGAGTTTGGAGGAGTAACTTGCAAGAGTTTAGAGGACTAACAGGAAGTAGAGACTTGGCTAAAAGACACCCAGCATCTTTAAAGGCAGGAGAATCTCAGGATGTGGCAACTGAATGGGCAAATATTGCAACAGCCTCAGATACTTGGAGATTTTCCCACCCAATACCACGCAGATGAGTTTGGAAACATTAGCAGTGACCCTATAGACCACCAAAATGGAGTGTTCTGTGAGAGACCACTTACAGGGACAGAAATCCCTGAGGTGCTTCAAACCTCGTTTCAAGTTCCCGGGCTAGTACAGCAAAGGCAAAAGGAAGTGGGGTAAAGTTGAGAGATGTGGAGGACAAAAGGCAGAGAGAAGGATACAAACCCAAGACAAATAAATATTGAGCACTGTCTCACTTCTGAGTTTTCTCAATGTACAGAGCATACTCTGTTGGACTTTTTCTTTCCCTGCCAGCCTGGCATAAACCCAAATTAAAACTAAAGGATATTTTTCACAGTGCAGGCTTCTTCCCCTGATCTCATCCCAATACTGGTATTGGACATGGGTAGCTAACATAAGAAAGTAAGCACTAGAGTGAAGCGTGGAGTAAGGATCAGGAAAGCAAAGGTTATGGGAGGTGGGAATGGTCAGTGGCTACTTGGACAGCTTGACATGATTGACCTCACAGCGAAGAAAAACCTAGAAGAGAACCTACAGGGTGTTGAGGGAAAAGAAATAGCAAAGGAGGTTTATTGTCTGCTTGCACACATGCACAGCATTAGGTGAAAACACAGAAACTGAGATTGCATACCTCACTATTGGTTATGGGTCAGGCTGTCACCTCATGTTAAATCATCTTACTCAACAAGCAAAATCTCTTGCTGGGTAACTTTTCCCCAAATGCTCAGTTTTTACTTCTATCAATTTTTCCTACATCAGTAACTTTCTGCTTGAGGAAAAGCTGATGTTTATGATTACACTTCCAAATGCCAAAGTTCCCCAAGAATCAAAACAGCCCCGCAATTACCTGACAAGTATACTATTTTAAAATCTCTTGCAGCAAAAAAAAATCGATGGTTAGGCAAAAGTATACATAAATAGCAGTCAGCTTGGTGTCATTATCCCAAATACAAAAAACATTTGGGGACCTCTTTTATGTGCTGAATATTTCATTCAGTCCTGCAGTGCAGTGACTCCCTAAACCTTCTCAAGCTGAGCTCCGCTTTTGAGGCTCCAATTTGCTGTTGCCATGACATTGTTAATGTCTGAATTGCTTTTTTTAACCACTTTTTTCCTTTTTTTCAATCTCTTGCAGAGGCATTCTGAAATAGTGGGCATGAGCTGATCTTTTGGAACAGCCTGCGTGTCCTCAAAAATAACAGAAGAGTGTTCGTTTTTACAAGGTTTTTGGCTGATAGAGTCCTGATGGATGGATAATTACAATCCTGATGGATGACAGCTTTTTAATTGGAGAAACCACAATGAACATATCTGACCTAACTGAGATAATTTTGGCTTTGGTGGGAGTGGGGAGAAGGGTGGGGGGCTATTTCATCTCTGTTTTTTCTTAAATAGTGACAATAAGAAGAAAAATGTTATTAAAAAGAAGAAACATCCTTGTTCTCTTATGGTTAATTGGGCTTCCAGAGTGAGTAGAATGTACAGGATAACATTAAGTTTCTCAGCAGTGAGTTTATCAACATACTTGCTTCCCAGATCCAAATGAGAATGGAAAAAATCTCTGTCAAGGTCAGCCTTAGCAGAATGGCATTACTTGCTCAGGAACATTTTTTGCAGGAGATGTACTTCCTTTAATGGGGTAATACCTTCCAGTTGCCTGGCTTCTTAATAATACAGCAGCATTTGCTGTCCAAGGGTTTAAAGAGGATGTTTTCAGTCGTTCTGAAGAATAGGTCCGCTCAGCTCAGCCTCCCCAGGCTTTGAGTCTTCCCTCTCTCTGATCAGCCAACCTGCATATGCCCATCCTGCAGCCCGTCCCTTTGAGACTCAGATGGCAGCAAACGCTCCCGTTTCACAGCAGCTACCCCAGACTGGCAAATACCCCTCTGCCAGGGAGGGTGAAGAGATGGAGCTCAGGCTGTCTCTGCTGCTTTCTTGAGGGGCAGATCTCAAGAGCCTTTTGAGCCTAAAGCCGAAGTGACTCATTTGAGGTCACCTACTGTCAGCTCCTCACAGCAAATGCATCCAGTACTAGCTCCAGTTCCTGTCCCAGCACGAGCCTGAGATAGACTCCAAAGAGGAAAAGGTGGAAAAGAGAGAGACAATCCTCTGCCGTCAGTATTTTGCCTTTGGAGTATGTCTCTGATTACCAAGGCTAGAGAAGTGGGACATGTTTAACGAGGGTCCAAACTTTTAAAAAAATTACCAAGCTTGACAGAATGAACAGCATATTCTTAGTCATATAATTTAGTTTTAGGTTGTCCTGTGAGGAGCAGGATGTTGGATGTGATGAGCCTTATGGGTCCCTTCCAGCTGATACTCTGTGATTCTCTGGTCCTCTAAAGGCAGTATTAGGATTGTAGATGAAACTTTAGCAAATGTCACGACACAGAGGACAGGCAGGAGGGTGAAGATAGTGCTCGGAGAGCTGTCCTTAGCTGTCAGATGTGGGCCCTGCCAGCTCCCAGGAAGGGACTGATACTGGGACACTGGTAGATCATGAAATGGGCTGTACTGTAACACAGTAGCATGTGCAGTAGTGATGCCTCTTAGTGGCACTGGTTTAAATTCTGACATATCAAGCAGGGATCCAAACCAGTTGCTCCCAAATGTTCACTCTAACAGGAGAGGTGGTGTTTCCTCACTGCCTTGGCCAGATGTAGTTGGTGTCTTTTCAGTTTGATCTCTGCTGGGTAGCTCCAACCTGGGCAATTTCTTGAGCAAAGACGCCTCTTTCACTAGGGCTTTCTCAAGTCAATGATAAATTTCCTATTCAATGAAAGAAGAACGTGCCCACGAACGTTAGGTCTTTTGGGGCCATACAGAGTGCAAACCACTACTGAAAACGTAATAATCCGGTAATGGCTTTGAATATTTCTGTGCTTCAGTCTCAGTTTTTATAGGTACATCTGAAAATAAATACTGCTGTTAGAACGCACTGACAGTGACATCTGAGTACTTCCAGGAACCTACACTATAAAAATGTCTGCCCACCATTGAAAGGAACACAGATCGACATTTCAGATAACAAACAAATGCCTTTGATTTTCTCTGTGTGCCAAGGAACACTGATATTGTCTCTGTCTCCTGGGCATTCCTCAATGTGCCTCATTAGAACGTTATGAAATGTTGTTCTATTTGTTCTGTTTTAAAATACCAAAACAAGCCCTGGGGCCAGATTGACTCCAAGGGAGCTGCATGTGCTCAGGCTGAGGATTGGCCCTGTGCATGGGGATGCTGGTGCCTGGGGCAGGGAGGGCTGGGAGAAGAGGGCGAAAAGGGAGAGACACTCCTTTGGCACCTTCCTGCTGTTTTCTTCCAACAGCTCAGCTAAGGAAAGCCCTAACCTGGAGCTGCTGCTCTCTTAAACGTAGAAGCTTGGCAAGACCAGTTTTGCTGCGTTAACACACAGCTGCAGGATTTCAAAGGTTTCAGTCTCTAAGAAAGAGGTGGAGGCAAAGGCAGATATAGAGCACTTTTAGAAATGGTTGTTTTTCCGAAGTTGGAACTCTTAAGCTAAACAGATAGCTGAGAACATCTGAAAATATCACAGTGATTCTACAGTCTTACTGTGTTTTTTCATTTGATGAATACCAGGAAAACGTGTTTGGTTCTTTTTTTTTTTTTTTNGTTTTTTTTTTTTTTTTTTTTTTTTTTTTTTTTTTTTAAATAAACACTTACAAAGAGCAAACCAGAGGTCCAAGGTTAAAACAAGCATGGAAAAACCTTCTATGGCTAATTTTGCCACTGCATTTAACAAGTCTTTGGTGTTCACACCTACTAAAAAGTTTGTTAATGATTTAAAGTGGTTATCAGATCTGCACAGACAGGGTGAACAGTTGTACAAACAGAGCCACTTACAATGCATAGAGAATCAGCCCACACCTCTTCTGCTATTCCAAGTGCCAGTGTGTTAATGGGGAATGTCTAATCCTGCCCTCTGCTAATCCCATCATGTTTGCTTAACTACATTAGTCCGGTTACTCCCCAGATCTTTCCCTCTACTATGAATAATCTTGAAGCTCAAGTGGCAAAGGCCCATTTCCATTTTTAGAGATTCAAATGTCAGACACAAACTTAGATGTAGATTGCTCTGGAGATCTACCAAATATGGACTCTTCAAAATTCAGTCCTTTCAGAAAGGTCAGAAGTGACTGGGATTGCAAAATCTCCTCGAGCCTGGCAAGCTTGCTCTGAGTTGCCATGCTTTGGACTAAGCGAGTCCTGACTTTGGACAGAGCTTCAACAGTGTCTTTTAATCCTGCTATTTCAGACGTCATGATGGGATGTTGCCATGTGGACTCACATCAGCTTTATGTACAAATCAAAGTGGCGCATAATTGCTGGCTTCAAACCCTTGAAGAGTTTGCCCTGCATCATATAGTTAATACAAAACTCGAAAATACTGTGATGGAGCAAATTAGAGTGGCGTGAAATAGGATTGCAGTTACAACATCTAATTAGAAAGCACTGTGAATTATACACTTTTTATTCTCTGTAAGCTGGTTATAAATAGGACAGTAAGATAGACCAACAAAAAGTTGCTTCTTGAAACCTGCAGTGCAAAAGAGTATTATAGGATCAGCTCTTTCACCAGAAACCAGAGCACTTTATGGTCTTCCTGGCTCAAGCCCTGGACAGCTGATTCCCAGGATAGAAAAGAGTAGTTTCTCCGATTCCACATGCCTAAATTAAGTACTTCAGCTTATGTTTTCTTCTGGGTAGAGACTAAGAGGTCGTTGACAACATTTTAAAAGTTTTTGGTTGAAGATGAGCTGCTTTCACTGAGGAATCATCTCTCAACCTACTGCACCTCTATCAGCCTAGCAGCTATACAGGGTTGTTGATACCGAGGGTTCCTGACCCAATGCTCTGTTCATAAGGGGCATGGCTCTATTACCTGTTTGAGGGCTTTCCCTCTGGAACACCTGGAGATGGTGGTGGCAGCAGAACCTCACTGTGTAGGCTGCTGGGGCTTAGCACAGCCTGCAAATGTATCTGCCTTCCTCCACCTACGCATTAAGATAGAAACGGCTTTGCTGAGACAGGTGTCTCAGAGCTGGCTGGCTCCAGCATCCCTGGGCTGATGTGTGAGGAAGGAAGGATGGCTGCTTTGGAGATGATGGCAACGTGCAGACCCATGTCCCCTTGCCCTCTGGCACTGTGTGTTTGCTACAGGACCTCTACTCCTGAATGAACGCCCAGAGAGTCCCTGCACTGCCGTCTCTGTGTCCTGGGATCATTTCTGTGAGACACACCAACTCTGTCTGACATTTAATAAACTGATTTGGTTTCAGTTGTGTTTCTTAGTTGCCAATAAAGTGCTTTATTGCCACCACAACAGAAGGACATCCATAAAAGCATGGGAAGAGCAGGGTTGGATTACCCCCAGCCTGGCTATTCTTTGCAGAGTGGCTGTCAATCTGTATGACTGTGCCGCCAGGACTGTGGGGCACTTTGGTTTTGACTTGGTACGAGAGAGAGAAAACATACAGGCAGGCCTGCCAGTGTTTCTTTCCTGACATCTCACCTTAGAGGGTGGAAAAGGAAGCCTAACTCCAGATAAACAGCCTTGGGAAGTGTGTATGGAACAAAAGGCTTCTGGCTTCTGCCTGTGCTTTCAGAGGGATGCTGACCAGCAGGTCTGTGCTCAGGGTGTGTTGGCAGTGAGCACAACGGCGTTGCTCTCTCTCCGCAGAGGGGCACTGCAGCATTTTGAAGCCCAGGGATGAAGGCTTGGTGGTGAGGATGGTCCACGTGAGCCATCTGCCCTCTTGGGTTGCTCCCTGGCATGTTGTGTGTTTTATCTGCAGAGGCAGAGCCTGCTCTTGGAGCCAAGCCATTCCCAGTGATAACGGATGGGACAGCTTTAGCCCTGTTTATTTCAGCCTGTCCCAGCCAAAAGCTCAACTTGTGGATGAAAGGAATAGCTGTTCACAGAGCTAGGAGAGTACATGCAGATCTGACCTTTAGAACAACCTTTTGCAGTTACAGAGATGCGACGTTTATCACTCCACTACTTGCTATTCTATTTAGCATTCAGCTAGAATCTACTGCCCCTTTCTTTCCTGTAAGAGCTGGAAACAAGCATCTAAGGATCTTTTCTGGTGGTCCTGCATGTGAAATTGGATCTCCTTTCCTTCCACACATCAAGCCCTTTATTTATGACTGCTCCTAGCATATGTCCATCCATATTTAGGTGCTGGTCACTGCTTCAGCTGCCTTGGATTTACAGCTGTAATTTTCTGTGTCTGCACCCAGGTGCTGGTGGTTCAGCAAATTGTTTCACACAACATTGTGATGTCTGGTTCAAGCCCAGAACTATGGTAACCCTCAAGTCTCTGTGGCTCTGGAACAATTTAATCTCTCAGTGCTACCACCTTAATC
Source organism: Aleadryas rufinucha (assembly GCA_013397815.1). Classification (NCBI taxonomy): domain Eukaryota; kingdom Metazoa; phylum Chordata; class Aves; order Passeriformes; genus Aleadryas; species Aleadryas rufinucha. The sequence goes on from VZTH01002655.1 coordinate 160,206, forward strand.
ACAGGCATTAATGTGCACTTTTCATTAGCAGTCTCCCCTTCTAGGCCAACCGAGAGGAAACAGAAATGAAGCTGGTGTCTCCCTGAGCATGCCTGGACTCAGGCTGCCATTTGCAGATGGTACTTGAGCAAAGCTCACCTGAATCCTGCCACTTGCCTTGAGAGGAAGCAGTGATACTTAGCCCAGCCCCTGCCCCAAAGGAGAGGAGCTGTCTGCTTCAGCAAAGAAGATCAGAGTGAAGTCAGCATTGCCTCTGCCCACCTGATGAGACCCCACTCTTTAGCCCACAGATGATCACTCCTCTCCAGAACAGCCAAGAGAAGAATGCAGTGCTGCTGGTGGGGAGGGGAGCAGGGACAAACTGGAAACTGCCCTGGCATTATTAAACTTCCTTTATGGTTTGAGTGTAGCAAACTGATCAGTAACTCGTGGTCTGAACTAGGAGCTGCATAATCAGTATGAAGCGAAATCTGATTTTTCTGGCTCGAGGAACTTGCTGGACTCATTCTTTCCGATCTCAGGCAATACCCTCCAGCTTCTATGGAAAAGGGCTTAGAACTGCACGGTGTGCTGGTGCTGCCTGACACGTATAATAGGGTTTGTAAGGGCTGCTGGGGAGAACACCTGTTTACACCTGTAATTTAGCTTGCAGAAAGCTGGTGCTTTGTGGTGGACTTGGCTCCTGAGCTCAGTTCTCTCCCTAAAGGGTCACTGAAGACTCTCGAGCACTGGAACTAATTTCTGGCAATCTCTTGAAGGATTTCAAGGCAAGTCAGATAATGATAGTGTGCACTGATAGGCTTCCCCTCCCCATCAGCCTTTGCTGTTTATTTGCTGTCCACTCTTTCTTTGCAAAGTTGATGGCAAAGGAGAAAGGGACACAGTGCAATAGCCTGTTCACTCTCTGCATCCTTTGTGCTCTTGGATCGGCCTGGAGATACGAAGCTGAAAATGCATGCTGGCAAGCAGCGTGACCCCAGAACTGGGGTCTCACCTGCCCAGGATTTTAGGGGACAGATGATTAGTGGTGAAAAGATAGCTCAGAGCTGCTGCTGCCTGTGTGGATTACTATCAGCAGCTCTCTCCTCATCATCTTTCTTCTTTTCACAAATGTGTCAGTTGATCATACTTTCTGGTAATTTGAATGTGGTGGGCATGGCTCACTCCTTGGACGTGCCGTGCAGCTGTGCCCAGGGCAGGACAGTCGGGGGTGTCTTTGTGGTGGCGTGGCTGGCTTGTGGTTAAAGGCAGCTGTGGGACACTGAGCCCAGACACTGCCTGAGCGGGGCCAGGCTTTGCAACCTACAGCTCCTTCAGGAATGGGAAGAGGAGAGCCAGAAAAGGGGTGTTGTGGTAGCACAGATTCTTTCCCATGGGAATTTTTCTCTTCTTCTCCCTGTGTTCTATAAATAAAGATAAGGTTTGGATGTTATTGAAACTGTCTCTGGAAAGATGGGCAGTTCTACCTGGCCTATGGGCCTAGGGGGAGGTTTTGAATTGACCCAATCCGGAGAAACTTTTAAAAGTCTATATAAGTTTTAGAATTAAATAATAAAATCAGAATTCCGCCTCACCCGATCCAGTCTGGTTCTTGCACTCGGCTAGCGCTCAAGAGCGACAGGGTGTCACCCCAAGAGGTGGCTTTTAAACTGATTCAATGTCTGTGCATACAACTCATGACTGAAATAAGCACAGCTGTGGTTTGGATCTGGTGCCTCTTGGTTTCTGAAACCTCATGGCCTGGGGAGCCTTGATGCTGAAATTGCTGAGAGTCCTCATGCTGGACAACAGGCTTCCTCCTCCTGGTACACTGTGCAGGGCTTTAGGGTTGGGATTGTTTTAAAGGTGTAAACTTTTTGCTTGCATCACCAACAAGAAATAGAAGATGGTCAACACTTGGTCCACAACAACATAAAGATCATCTGACCCAAAAGCTCAGCCCTGCAGAGCCTTACATGCTGCTACAAATTGTCTACAGCCTTCCCTCTTCTGTTCTTGAAGAGAAAGTTGAGGAATTAAGGATTTTTGCCTACTCACTGGTCACAAGACCTGCCTGAACTTGGCTCACAATCCACTGTAATGCTGAATATGGTCTTTTCAGCCTTGGTACAACTTTTGCCTCTGGAGCAAATTAATGAAGAAGGCTGAAACAGCAGCATGCACACCCCAACTGTAGACAGCAGATTTAACCTTGTGCCATTTCCTGGGTGAAGGATCTCACCACTGGAAGTGAGCATGGGAAGACTCAAAAGCCATAGCAACTATGAGATGCAGAACTTGAGCTCGCTAGCAAAAGGTGTCCATCTTGCTAGGGCTGCCTGCAATGTGCATTGAGGGCAGCTGGAGTAAGACAAAAGCCTATTTAAAACCAAGGGACTCAAATAAGGACAGCACAGATATCACCAGTCAGAAACATGTCCATGGCAGGGGAACTTGGCAAGAGAAAAGCTTTCTGAAGCTTATAGGACCAATAACAGCAATTACAAAGAATAAAAGCTGGATGAAAAATGGCTGTGAGACCTTTGGCTAAGGTGCTGGTGAGGTGGTGAGGAAAAACTAGCCTAAAATTCCCCTGTCTTTGGCACCCACAATGTCACACCGCACCTCCAGACAGGCTGTGTTGCAAACCTGCCCTGCAGAAAAGAAAAAAATTACACAAATGCGATGACATGTAGAAGGGAGGAACAGAGGTGAGACCTGCTCCTCACTTGGAAGAAACAAATTTGTAACTTTACAGAACTAACTCAAACTCACTGGATGGTGGCTACTGGCACCTCTTTCTTCTCAGGCAAAAAAAAATCTTTTATTGCCCGTAATATCATCTACCAGCACTAAAAGCTCTCACAATTTTAAATAAAAACTCAGTAAAATTGGCAAGCCAAACACTCTCCTGGACTCAGGAAACTCTATTTCTCTGCCATTGCCTCCTTTTGCTTGGCTTTGATGGCATGGATAGAGACATGGGTGGGAGCAGGGCTGAGCTGTGATCTAAATGGAGTTAGCATGGCTATGTCCTCCTGTGCCCTTCCTGAGGAGGACTGGGCAAGGAGGTTTCTCCTCTGGAGGACAGCAGATGCTGGCAGTTAGGAGGGAGCAGGATGGGACCCTTTTTCCTTCCCAAACATGTAAAGGGTTATTTTGGAGATGTAAGTCTGTTTGTATCTTCTCTCGTTACTGGATGCTCCTTTTCCTCTGCGCAGTACAGTCCCCTCCCATCTGGTAAAACCTCACCAAACCAGAAGCAATTTCTCTGGAGGACAGTCTTGCTCCAGTTTTACTGTCAGACTAACTAAGGAGTAATGGGTTGTGTCCAACACATGAGCCAACAACCTGGATACCCAACTGAACATCTGTAAGGTGTATTCAGCAGGTAAGATGGACTTAGTACCCCCCTTCACGTAAAGGAACAAACATCTGCCCAGGGAGGTTCCAAATACAGGAAGGTGGGTGACAACCACGTAGCTACCCCTGAGCATTTACTGGAGGATTGCTCCTGTGTGTCACTTGATTCTCCATTCCCACGATCTCTGTGTAAATCAAGAGTAATTGCCCTCTAATCAATGGAGTTAATCTAGTCTTAAACCAATCTCTAGGAAAATGAAGACTTAATTATACATAGCCAACCTAGGGGAATTATTTCTTCGTAAGGGAAAAGCATCTAGCAACAGTCACACCGTCAACACAGACACAATGTGTTGCAAACTAGAAACTCCTACAGCCGTGGAAAGGGAATAGCACAGCAAAAAGGAGGAAATGTGTTCAAAGCCTGGGGGTGAGAATTTCTTTGGCTCCTGAGTGGGTTTTGACACTCGGAAGGGATGTGCTGTGCTGCCTGGAGCGATTCCGGGGTGATGTGACGCAGATGTGGGTCTCTGCTGGGGAAGGATGAGGCATCCTGGGGCCCCCAGCGACTGTCTATCAAAAACCCTAAACCAGACACAGGCTAATTCACATATCCTGCACTTTTTCCCTCCACATTTTCTCTCTCTGACTTTGACCACAAGGTGAAACATTGTCATGGTGCAAAATGATACTGTTTCACAGCAGATCTTGAGGCTTAGTTGTTTCTAACCTTCATCTGGAGCTTGATTCTTTCCTTTCTTTCAATGAAACACCAAGAACTCCTGCTCAGTCACCCACTACAGCAATTGTGACCTGGGTGAATGGCATCTTTGAGCTCCTGCAGCCCAGGGTGAGGCTGGTCCCTGCTGCACTGCTAGGCACCCTCACATCCAACTCAGTGGGCGAGGCTGAGGTCAAAGCAGTAATTGTAGCTGTTAAATGAGTTCCCTTGTGGTATCTTTAATCAGTTATTACCAAGGTACACAATACTGATTAATAGCCTCAGCAAAACCTGTATTCGGGTAATAAAGTCTTCATGCGTGGCAGACATTCTGCCATCCCCATGATTGATGCAGTGCAAGGGACACGTTTGAGGTGCCACCATCCCACTGTGCCTCTGTGTGAGGGAAGGCAGCCGTTGCACTCTCTCCCTGGCTGGCTGATCCTGCCTATGAGAAGCAGCTGCTCACTTCGGAGGGACAGGGCTCCCCTTGGGTGGTGTTGGGCTTGGGCGTGGCATGGGCATATTTTAGCTTCCTTAAGGGCAGTGATCAGCTGGGAGCTCTGTCTCCTTGCCTCACCAGCTCAGCAAAATTCCCCTTTTGGCAGGGTCGGGCTTCACAGCCACAGGCCACGAAATGGCTCCTCTGCTCCAGTGTGTTCCCTTGTCTGGGTTAATTGCAGGGTGTGAAGGGAGTGGGCTGTCACACACCTCCCTGCTGAAGCTGACAGTGAAACCTGCTCTCACAGAGCAGGAGATGGCTGAGCACCTGGGTTCAGTGTGCCCTTGCACCTGGTGCTCCTGCAAGGGCACCTGACATCGTGTCCCTTGGGGACTGAACTTCTTTGGGGTCTGTGGCCAGAGCAGACCATGGCAGAATATTGTGTCCTGGGTTTATGAGCATCTGCTGTAAGCAAGGAACATGTTCTGTGTCCCGTGTCCCTCCTCTCCCATGTGCCTGGGCACGGCAAAGCAGCTGCTCACTCTCTCCTTCCCCAACCCCAAGCTGTGTCAAGCCCAGCCTGCCTGTGCTCCTGCCATTTTGGAGCAAAGACTATCCCTCACCACCATCCCTGAACAAGCATCATACAACAGAGCCAAGGGATAGATCTCTTGTTTTACACCTTTTTGTGAGTTATGCATCAGAGATCTGTTTAAGGCCAGGAATACCCTAAAGAAATGTTTTCATTTTACATCTGGAGACATTCAAATAATAGCAACATCATAGAAGACATGTGGAAAATAAACATTTTTAATGGCATTCCTAAAACTGGTGAATAAACAGCATGTCTCAGCAGTGCTTCCCAACATTTTCCAGAAGAGATGGAAATAAATCTACTTAATAACTGACATGTATTTGAAATGTGCTGAGTAGTCAGTAGTTATCTGCATTTGCTGCTTGGAGAGCTGACTTGCAATCATACCTGAAGGCAGCATCCTGCCTGCACAAGGCTGTGGCCAGATGCAACCTGAACTTCAGTCTTAAACATGGTAGTGACTTTCTGGAAGGACTTCAGCGAGTGCCTGACCAGCCATACAGTCAGAAACATGAATAGGCATCTTTGAAGCCTCTGCCATGGCACAGTGTTTAACTTCGATGCCTCCATTGTGAGTACATCACATACCTAGACGTATTTTTTTGTCCTGGCTTACAGGCCCTTCAATCCCTTTCTGGACAGAAAGGCTCTAGTGAAGGGCAGACAGTATCTGCCTGTGCTCACCAGATGCCACCCAGGGCAAGGCCACTGCCACCTGCTCTGTGGGGAGTGGCTGGGCTGAGCCCCTTTGGATACGATGGAATCTGCCTTGGCCTGGCTGTGCCATCCACCAAGAAGGAGTGAATGGGATATGCAGCCAGGTCTCTCCTGACCCTGGATCCAGGACCTGCCAGGAAGCCCCTTTTCAAGCAACAAGGTTTTCACCTTCTCAGGGCTCTGCTCCAGCTGCCAAATATTGTTGAACACTTTGTCTTTTGTGTTGTCCCACTCTGGTGCTTTCCAGGGGCTCCCAGAGAAGCTGTCTTCTGTCAGTATCTTGTGGGAATGGAAAGCAGCACTCCACCTCTCACTAATTCGCCGCACATGTTACAGTCCCGTGTCCACTTCATCGTCCCCTCTCACACCATGGCCCTGGCAGCCCTAACTGCGGCTGCATTTGAATAATAAATCTCACAGGGGAAGGCAGGCAGCCCTTCTTCCAAGGAACAGGGATGGGTGGGGTTTTTTTCTTCTTTTCAAACTAAAAATATTCCTTGTATCATCCAAAAAATCAGTATCAGACACATAAAGCTCATGGAGGAAAAATGTATCCCTCTCTCAGTGAAAAGAGAGAGCTTGCACACAAGGAGGAGGAGGAAAGCCTAACCTTGCTGTGGCACGGGGTGTGCATTTTCACAGGTGAACAGGGGTGTTGGACAGTTTTAGGGGAAGTGAGGATCCTTTTCGAGGATGCTTTGGAGGAATAGTGTTGTTAATTCCTCAGAAATCAAGCCTGAAATGGCAGCTGATGGCAGAAGCACCACGAAAAAACTAACATCTCTAAAGATGGATTTGCACCTGAAGAGGCTGTGTTTTCCAGTATCCAGGGAGCAGACAATGCCAGAACTCATCATGCTTTTCTGCTGGTGGTTGGCTGAAGAGGAAGGCAATATCCATAATTTAAAAACTACCTTTTGGGTATTTTCTATTTTCACTGATCCTCCCATAAACAAATGTCCTCAGACCTCTCTTATCCCTCCACTCATCTAATACCCAAAGGGATGGGTAGTCCTTCAAGTGCAGATTGCCCTGATCTCTCCTGATGCCATGGAGAGAAGAGGGAAAGCACTATGAGCCCAAGCTCATTTCTGACTGTAATTCCCTTTCCTGGCACCAGTGAGCACTGCCTTGTCCTCTCACTGTCTTTGTGGGAATACTCAGGCACCATCTTCTTTAAAGCCTTCTTTAGGTGGTGAAGGATATGATTAGACTCAGTCTGGAGCTTGGAGTTGGAAAGATGTGACTGTGGTCTCTCTCTTATCAATGATCCCCTGAGACATCTCTTTATCTTCTGTTTTTCTTCAAAAGAAAATTAAAAGGCTAGTTTTAATTGATGGCATCTGTTCTGGTCAGTGCTTTTGTTGGACATTTAGCTACAAAACTCATCTCAGAATTGGGAAAGCAGCATGGACAGCAAGTATCACCAACCTACAGTGCCTGGCTGATGCCAAGTGTTCACCAAAGAAACAAATCTGGTGGCATTTTAAGGTGTGACCACATCTCTTATTCTCATCTGGCTCACTTAGAAATGATATTGAAGTGCTTCACAATACTTTTTTTCCCTAGAAATGTGTTTCTTAGGAACAGATTTCGGATTGCACAGAGGCACTGGAAGACCAGGTGAACTTCTATCCCACCCTGTCCCCTGACTGCTGCCCATTCACCATCCATATCCAGGAGAACCCAAAAAGCAGACCCAGTGTTTACTTTTGAGTGAGAGTTGCCATGCCAACACTATGGATATCATCCTGAAACAGGACCAATGTGAAAAACGTCATGCTGGCACATCAACGCTCAGCAAGGTGGCACCTTCCAGCGCGCCGCCTTCCACACCACACGCGTTTCCAACGTGCTACGCGACTGCCGCCCACTCTCCCCTGCCTCCTTTTGGATCCATTTCAAGCCATCTTTTCTCATTCTTTAGGAATTTTTACTAAAACTGGTACATTGGGCCACCCTGGGGAAGTTTGGGTTTCTAGAGCTCTTGTGAGTGATTGACAGTCTTCTGCTGAAAGAAAAGTTACTGGTACAGCCTCTGGTGCAGCACTGGCCATGTGGTTCAGTCGCTTGCCTAGAGCATCCAGCTGTTTCTACTACTACTACTACTACATTTTCTGGCCATGATGTGTTTATAGCCATGACTCCAGCTGCTTTTGTCTCTCTTCTGAGCACTATCTTTATTAGCAGCATGAGTACAGCAAAGCAGACAATGGTTCTGGGGGATTTTTTTTGCCATGTGAAGATCACTGTATGTTATAGACTTGATGATCACGACTTCAGCTCCACAGGAGCACAGGGCCAGGCTGTGCTGCTGCTGCAAAGCAAGGTCTCCCAGGTCCAGCCACGGGTCTCAGCTGACTTGGCTGGGATCCCTCCTGGTGATGAGGGAGTTTGACTCTCCCTAAGAGGCAGAGCAAAGGCATGGAAGTAGATCGTTCCAAGCTCTTTCAGTTGGCACAAAGGGCTATCATAAACTGCCTTTGTGCTCAGCTGTTAACTTACTGCTATCATTTATTAGGAAAGATCTTGTATTTTCAGGGGCTCAAGGGATTTCCAAAGGAGGGAAATACATTAGTGGAATGTAGAAGCTGCTGCTTTGGTTAGAGAGACTCCAGAAGTGGTGCTGTGGAGCATATGGGTCATGCCCTGTGACCATGCAGGCAGAGCTTACTCTGGGCTTTCCCTTGTTCTTTGCTGTCTCCCTCTTTCTCCCACACCCTCATTTTGCAGCAAAGATTCCAAATACATTGGCCATATTGGCCAGCAACCACAAGTGTTTCTTGAATGAGCCAACCATCTCCCTGGCAACAAGGCAGGCTGTGACAATAACAAGTGCTTTCCCCTCTGTTTCATGTTTCCCCCCCCTCAAGAAATACCCTGCCCTTTATTTGTTCCCTACTGCTCAGAAATACGAATGATGGCAACTGAAATGCACCTTGTGGAAGGACCAAGAGGGAGGTGTGTGAGAAAGATGGCTTCGGCCTTAATGGAAAAGTGACATACCTTTACGAAGGGCAAGCTGAAATATTTGTCCTGGACTGTTACTTGGGTATTTGTAATACAGCACAGTAAATATGATTATATGTGAGCTGTGACTTGCAAGCAGATGTTGTCTGCAGCTGGATGTCCGGACAAATGCTGACACTGGGTACAAATGGTGTGTCTAGTGCCACCTCTTTATTCCATTTTCCCTTTTCTTCCACTCTATCCTGCTCTTCTACAAAGCAGCCCTAAGTTCCCATCACTCACAACAGCAGATCAGCAAGGACTGGCTGCATCCTCAGTCAAGTAGCACAAGCCCAGGAATCCTGTGTCCATCCCCCAGATCAGCCAGGTAGTTAACAGAGGCTTCCTAGCAGCACAGCAGTGCCTGATTAACCTCACCTGCCCTCCCCGAAGTTATTAGCAGCCTTTTAGCATTTCGGAGAGAGCTTGGGTTAGGGACACACAGTAGGAGCCAGCTGGTCTAAACAGATACCTGACTCAAATGAAGTAGCACAATATCTCGAGGTGACAAGTACAAAAAGCCAGTTACACAGGAGCAGATCTTATGAAAGAGAGATCCTCCCCCACACTGCTCCCCTTCAGCGCCTGGAAGGCAGCAGGTGACAGCGGCTGTGACTTTGCTCCTGCCACTGCCAAGCAAGAACGAGAGGAATAGGGCAGCTCCTAAAATCTCCTTTTGGCACGTGCAGAGGGGAAGGGGCTGGAGGCACCAGGTTACTACAGGCACCCCTCTGTTCAGAAGCAGATTTGATGCGGACCTCTTTGCCAGCCACCCTGGGTGGGCTGTTCAATTACACTACAGAAGGGTTTTTTTAAGGCTGCTAGCCAGTATTTTAAAATGTCCCGACACATCTTTGTTTGGCTCACAGTTCAGGAGTTGCACACTGTACACAGCAGAAGGTCACCACAGACACATTTTGCTACAAAGTCCAAAAGAAAAAAAATCCCTATCAAAATATTTTAACACTTTAGCAGCTTTGTAGTTTTCCTTTTCATAGCTGAAGCAGAGACATGTCCAGACTCACACTGGGAAAAAGTTCAGTGTGAAGGTCACTGCCTGCCACCTCTGGACCCCAAGTGCTAAACCTGTGACCTGTCGCCTCAGACACTTGGATTTGAGCCATGCAACTGATATTTGGATTCTCTGTTGAGTACTTTCTGAACAATTTCATCCTGTTTCTGTCTGGTTTATGAAAATATGAGCATGCTCCACAGCTGCTTTCATACCAGCCTGCACAGGGAAGGATGCCCATTGCAGCCTGGGACCAATCCAACCTGAAGACACTCCTCCAGGCCCCCCAGCCTGGCTGCAGCTCTGCCATTTCACCAAAGTGGGATTGTAAGTCTGCATTTCCAAGCAGGTTCTGGGGTCAGCATTGACCCACAGAGGAAGAGACTTTATGCTTCTTCTGGCTGGGGTTTCTGAAGCCAGACTTCAGAACCAGATCTTCAAACAGAGATATGAAAATCCATCTTTACCCTGCCCTTCCTGCTTGATCCTTTCCAAACACTTGGACTGACTTCTAGATTCCTGGTTTCAAACCTCCATTTCCCATTTGCTCTGCCTGAGTGCACTGAAATGGAATCAGCGAGGAGCTTGTTTTATTAATACATTTGCACTTTAGAGGACCATTTAATCCACAGGCTACATGTTACAGCCTGACTCTTTCCTGCCTCTTAATCTGATTATCAAGGTAAGGACTGAGTAGTGCCCTACAGACCAGCTGGAGAGTCCTGAGTAGGCAGGCGAGACTAAGCCTCTGCCTCTCTTCCTGCGTGTAACCCCTTGGCTTGTCAGGGATCCAGACCCAGGGCAGGGGTGGCCCTGGAGATGAGCAACACCCACGGATGCTGCTTCTCCTGCAGCTGGCTCCTGTCTCCTCACTGCCGGCTCCTTTTCCGCCCGCCCTCCTGTAACACGTGAAGGATTTGTGACTTTGCACTTGCACAGCTTTTCTGGAGTTTCAGCCTGACCTTCCATGCTGTGTGCAGTGATAACGTGCCGTGAGCTGGCAGGGCGTGCTCCTGCCTCCTGTGCTGAAGGACACAAAACAAGGACCTGGGTGCTGCCCACAGGCCATGAACCTTTCGTGAGCCGGGCACAGCTGCAAGAAAAGGAGCACACATAAAAGTGAAATTCTACACACAGACTGTTTTGTTCTCAACCTGGGGACAAGTCCTTATCAGCAGAGAGGGTCAGCGAGACCTGCAGCATATGCTTTTTGTGATTTATTTTGTCTTTTTAGGTCCTATTTCCTACATTGATCTCGCTTTGACCGCCAAAAGCAAGGGGGTTTAGTCTTCCCCCAGTCTTTTCACTTCTATTAGACTAAATATTGGAAGTACGATTATGGGCAGGAGAAAAATGAGAACAGTGAGAGAATTTGGGTTTTTTTCTCTCAATAACAACATGCATTTATTAAGTAGGGGAAGGTTTTTTTCGCTTGGTCAGGGTGCCATTTGGAAGGGATACGGGTGCAGATCCATCTTCCAGAAAGTGGGATGGGCGAAGCAGTAATAGCCAAGTGGTCTCTGGGGAAAACCTGTCCCAGGCCCAAGTTCCCTCCTTCCCTGCTGCTGAATCAGGCTGGAGCAGCCACAGCCCTGGCTCCCCTTCCTGAGCTCCCTTCTCCTGGGGGCTTAAGTGATGAGTAGGGGAAAATCCCCCACTAAAAGATTTGCACTGGAAACCCTTGGCTGAGGAATGACTTTTAAAATAGAAAAGCTTTGCCTGAAAAGGGATGAACCACGTAGCATAATACTCAACAAATCGCCTGTTTAATGGCCTCTCTTTATAGCAGCTGTGCATTAATAACAAAAGCAGGGCAGCAGAAGCCATGTGCTCCTTTGTAAGATTAAAATAAATACTATTTCATACTAATACCAGCAACTTTCTGTGCCTAAGAGAAAGGAGCAAGGGGAAGATCACAGTCTGAGACTTGGTTTCCTTCGCCTTTGTCTGCTGCTGGATGAAGAAATATTTCTGCCATCTACAAAGGGAATAGATACCCTGAATCACCCTTCCAGACGGTGGTCTGGTTTATAGTGGTTTGTGGCAGGCTTGTCTGACACAGTCACCATGACACCATCGTAAGACAGGATGTAATTCCTCCAGAACTACATATCTTAAGGGAAACCAGGTTGGGGAGAACTCAATCTAACTTGCTTTTACTTTGCAAAGCATAACACAAGATCCCTACTGCCATAAAGCATAAATTGAAACAACAGTGGTTCACAGCAGATATAAGGAGAAACCTTTTCATCATGAGGAATGTAAGAGCAGTGGAGCAGGTTGCCCAAAGAAGGTGTGCAGTCTCCATCCTTGAATGATTTCAGACCCAACTGGGTAGAGCCCTGAGCAACCTGGTTTGACCTCAGACTTTACCTGAGCAGGGGTTGGGCTCGACACCTCCTGAGCTCCTCTCCAGCCTGAGTTATTGTACAACCCTAGGAACATTTGGCATCTTTTCCATGGGAATATGAACGGACACAACATTTTGTTCAGCCCAGTGCTCCACCTCTCGTTCCTGGCAGTCCTGATAACAGCTCTCCTCCTCCACACCCTGTACTGTGCCAGGCCTGGCACTAAAGCAGTGATGAATTTTCCCTCCTCAAATTAGGACTTTAGGTGTTTAAAAAAAAAAAAAAGGAATTTTACATTTTAAAGCTGTCTGCCACAGACTATTTATCAGACATGGAGAATGATTTGTTTCTGTTTTCCTAGGCATAGGTTTTTAGCTGAGCGAGATACGTTGCCTTGCTGAGAGCTGAGTCACCGAGTAATCAACAGATTAATGTATTCAGTTTGAAAGCCATCAGCATTAGTTCTCGGCAAGCTCACAAGAACTCCATTATGGTATCATCTCCACGTTTGGGATGGAAATGTCTCCAGGATTTAGAGTTCCTATGGGAAAATCCCTAGATGCAAAGAAATCAAAGTACCTCTTTGCGACTGGGAGAAATAAGGTACCTCTTCATACAGTAACACCACAGCAGGATTTTGGCATCCCTTCTAGTGAATGCTTTTATTATCAACCCTCAGATAAGGAGTTTGGAGTATGTTGTACATCTGTCATTTGATAGCTACCTAAAAATAGTCATGACAAACTCACTGGCATATATAGGACTTTGCCTTTACCAGGTCTTTAATCTGAAATTATTTTATTTCCAGTGAAATTAAGTAGTTTTATTTTCTCTGGGATTGCTGCATGCAAAAAGGGTGGTTTTGACCTCACTCTAGGGTTCTGAGTTCTTCTATGTGGGCTTGGTCTGAGCCAGAAATGCAATAAGGCAAGGCAGAGGCTGGCAGGGACACCTCACAGAGGAGCCACTGTTTAAAAATAGGGAGCTAGTGAAAGTAATCACAGAATAGCAACTGTAAAAGGACAGGCTGGCCTAGGTGTGTGGCACAAGAAGGCTGCCAGACATCACATAGCTGCTCTGATAAGACAGATGCCAATGCTGCTGCATAAGAGCCTGTCCATACCAACCTCACTGAAGTAATACATCCCCTTGTTTGCAACTGAAATCGCTGTTTGAGTACATTTAAATGGGGGATGTGTGAGTAGAAGCCAGTCAAGCCCCAATCAAGTTAATCCTAACAGCTTTCCTACGTTAGCAGGCTGGTGGAAGGGCTTTGAACGGCAGCAAGACTTCTCCCTGATTCATCAGTCTATGCAGCCTGTGTGTCCAGCACATGCACAGGAGACAGGACACATATTCTCACTGTTTCCTCAAATCTATCAGTAGCTCTGTCTAGGCTGTCCCTAGACAACAGATTATTTTTCTGCCCTGGCCTGATTAGTGCCAGGGCATGAGAGATTGTGGCTGTTGTGACACTGTGGTCTCCAGGGCTACACTTCCCAGTGTAAATGTACAAATGGCACATCACATGCAATTTCATCTCTGTTGCACAAACTGCATGTGCAACAGGCACACAAGAGTGATGTAAATCTTCTCCCCTCCCTCCTTATCCCTCCAAGGTATTGAGATCGTGCAAATGCCTCCTGTTGATGCTCTGGAGTCTCTGGGTGCTCAGCTGTCTGTACCCAAGCAGTGGTGATTTTAACTTACCCGTCGTTCCTTATCACCGTACTCAATGCCCAAGGTATCCATGGCACGGACAATAGCTGCCAGTGACTGTATAGTGTTGCTGTAGACCACTGGCTTGTACTGCTTCACGTCTTCTCCAGAGAAGCCATCCTCGTGGATGATCCTGAAGAAAATGCAAAGGACAAAAAACTCTTGAGAATGTAATTTCAGTGGGAGAGACATTTAAAAGACAGCTGTGCTCTTCTGAAGAGCACATCTGCTGGCTTGATTCGCTTAATTTAGTCAGCATTTCTTTTTAAACCTTTCTGGTTGTTCACCAGTAGTGTGTCTGAGCCCAGTGCTGGAATTAGCATCCCTTTTGCTCTCTATCAAGAAGGTTTTGTGCACAGTTGGTGCATATGGTACCTCCTTCCCAAATGAACTGCAAACACTGGAGCCTGGAGTACCTTGTGTTTGCATGCTCAGCAGTCACAGGGGGAGGTTTCCTGGTCCTACATTACCTTCTCAGTCAAGGTCTATGGAAATATGTTCAATGTGCACAAATGACCATCAGATCAGATCTTAACGACTGAAACAAGTGAGAGAAACACCCTAGTTCTTGTCTAATCCTTTTAGTAGTAGTAACTCCTGGGGTACCTTACAAAAGGAACCAGAGTTGAAATACCCCTGTACACATGGGGACTCAGGCATGGAGGGGCGAAGTGTCTTAGTTATGAAGCACTTTAAGTACTCACCCTCCACACTTCCTCCCCGCTCCTTCTCTCTCCTTTAGAATAAGTGCTGAGATTTTTTTTGCCTCAAGGCATGTTATGTTATCCCTTCCCAAAGCAAGAGGGGAATGTGACCCACAGTCCTACCAGCTCTGCATGCCGGATGCTCTGTGCATTGATCTCTATTAAACTCTGCAAAGGAACTATTTGATGGCGCAAGTTATTGCAGTCCCGTGCTCAGGTCAGAAGACTGACCTCTGTAATTTATTCATCTCTGAGTAACTCCAGAACTAAGCCTGGATGTGTCTACAAAACAGCTAGGATTTGCAGAGCTAATTGTGTTTGACAATAATTCTTCCCAGCGAAGACATAAGTTATGATCCTGTCTTAAATGTTGGAAGAGAGGATGATCTGCTTAGCTAAAATGAAATCCTTGTTTGCTCATCCTCAGATGTCACTGGACAACAGAGGGTCCTTCAGTAACAGATCTGGTCTCTGATAAAACCTAGCACCCTTTCTGTAACAGGATTTTTGATTCCTTTTTTTTCTAAATCAGATACACACCATCAAAGGTCCTGACAAGTGCTGGCATCCCCTGGGAGAGAGGGAGCACTGGCTCACACCATGAGCTTGCAATAGATACAGTGCTGGGATGGAGAACGGGGCTGGATTCCAGCCCAGTGTTATTAACAGATGACTACACGAAGAACAAGGCTGGTAGAAACATGCTGACCAAGACAGAGATCTCCTTCCCCGATGTGAAACTCACAGAAAGGTTTTCTAACACAAGTGACTGACTCTCCGCTGTCCCCACCACAACCTTTGCTTACTCAACACTGAACACTGAGCTCCTCGGAGGAGCTGCTCAACAACCCCTGAGTCCTGGAAAAATATGACTACAAGCAAAGACAGCCTCAGACAGACAATAATTCAAATCATTTAGTGATGAAATTTTTAAGCTACTGATCTGAGAAACTGGGCAGAGCCCCCTTCTTGGGTATCCTCCAGCAAAGGCAAATGGTGCTGGTGTGCTGGAAACAGCACAGGGGGCTGCTGGCTCTCCTCACCTAAGCTGAGGAGAACAGGGGTTGATGAAAACCTTTCTGACTTACTAAATCCAGACTTGCCAATTTGCCCAAAAAATTTCTATAGCATGTTTTGATTTTGATGGAGCTATGGGCAACAGCAGATCTTGTACTCTGTAGCTTTTTTTTTTTGTGAATCCAGTGATTGTGGGGAGGTTTGGAACAGTAGCATTCGAGTGATGGGGAAGGAGGCGGGGCAGCAGAGCCATGTATCAGCACTGGATCTCACGGATCATTTACTGTTACTCAGACAAGTTGCTGAACTTCTGGGAAATGTGTTCTTTGCCAAAAGGTGCAGTCAAACCCAAAGAGTTATGGGTGGCACAAGGCACAAGGATCTGCATCAATTTTGTTTGAATTCAGGAGAGACTGTGCAGCACCAGCTCCTCCCAGCTCTGATCGCGACAGCAAGAAGCACAGCAGGGCAGGGGTCCCACGGGAGGCAGGCAGGCGATTCGTGAAAGCATCATCAGAAATAATTAATTCTTTCTGAATGGTTGGCTAGTGGCTAGATTTTGGGGCAAGCAAGAATAAATGCTGGGTTATTGGCAACTAAGAGAAGGAAATGTAAGGCGGGGAAAAGAAAAGGGTGAGGACAGGCACAAGGGGCAGTGTAATGGCCTCAAAAGGATGCTGCTGAAATTTATTTGGTCCAGCTGTTGGCCAGGCTGGAGGAGATGGGAGTGATGTCCACAGCTTGGGCTGGATTTGTTTCTGGCTTTCACTGACAGACATCAACTCAGGAATTTAGAAGGCAAAAAGAGGGCTGAACAGCTATTTGGGGAAAGAGGTGAGCTTTGGTTTCTGATCTTCCTCAGAGTTTAAACTGTTTTTAGCTTTGTGCCATGAAGTTGGTGCCTGACATTTTCACTTCTAAATACTCCAAGCCAGTAAGTTCCCTATAGAGTAACAGGGCTCCTTGTGTTGAAGAGGCAGAATTAAGGGATGGAGAATGGCTGTGGGATCCCTCAGTGAACACACTGCAGCTGGGCAACAACACTGCCATCGTTCAAACACAGAAGTAAAACTGGTACTTTTAAAGGGGGCAGAACACCCTGATTGTTCCTGTGTGAAATCTCTCTGGGAAGGCAGCCACGGAGACTGAAAGCAGCACCATGGATGCCAGTATTGAAGTTTTGCTGTAGGAAGTACCTATGGTTTAATCAATCACGCAGTTAGCACATTACCTAATATTTGTGTGAGCAAATCCCCCTGACTCCTGTTCCAAAGCCTGCTAGGGCACTGTGAACTGGTTTGTTGTCCTATGCGCTTCTCACAAATGTTTCTCCATTTGCTTGCCTTGGTGATCTGATGGCACCAATCCTGTAGCAGCTTTTTCCACAGTCCTTTGGAAACGTTCATGCTGCCACTCACCTGTTTGGGATACACCTTTCTTCTTGCCTGCTACTGTGCTTTACTGTCTAGAGGACATTTAAAGCTCCAACACTTCTCCTGGGAGGTGTATTGCTATGGGACATGGCTTGAGCCAGCTCCTGGTGCCACAGGACATGAGAAGCAGTGGGGTTTATGTGCTGTAGTGAGCTGTGACCATTAAGAACATACAGCTGTAGGAACTAATAGAAGTGAGCAGCATGTCAAGACTGTAAAGTCTTTAAAGGTTTAGGAAGGGTGGGCTACTCCTTAAGCAACCTGCAAATTATGGGAGTAGAGGGTTTTCAGTGCCAAAAATGTGAATTCTCTGTTTTCTAAATGGCATGTATTTTTCCCAGTGTCCGAATTACAAAGGAAACTGCTCCAGGCAGGTTCCTCTTTGCAACACTACAACTGGTTCTCTCCAGGGCAAAGGAAGAAAAGGGATTTAAGAGGATCCCTAGGGGCTGTGGAGGGGGGAGAGAGTGCTGTAATTTAAAAAAGTGATTCTGAGCAATTACAAAGCCATTTCATTCACCAAGTGACTAATAAAACACTGTGCTCTGAATGGAATGGTGAGAGACAACTGAAGCAACCGATTGCCTAAGGTACCCATTAATGCCTGCTCCCCATCCCTCAGCTGCTAACAGCAAAACACATATGTTGGCATGTTGTGTTGTTGTACTCATTTCAGAATGGCAGTAACAGGCAGGTATTTGCTGGAGAAAATGGTTCCACCGCAGATCAGATCTTCTGCCATCCCCCAGCAAGTCATTAATCCTGAAGAAGTGCCCAGTGCCTCAGCAATTATTGCTTAATTACAAAATAAATGAAACACTTGGAAACAGGGGGTGCATTCTGCATAGCAGCTTGCTTTGGCTTCTGTTCAACAAAGCACTTACGTGCCTTCAGCCTTTCACTACACAACGAATGCATTAAGAAGGCAAAGGCAGAGATGGTTTTGCCGCCTGTCCCTGCTGACACGCACGGCCCCAGCGGCTGTGGAACAGCGGCTCTGAACAAAGCCCACGACAGCTCCAGTGCAGTAGGGCTGGATCTCAGCTGGGGGCTGATCCCACCAAGGAGCCAGTTTGCCCAGGTCACTCCTGAGGGAAACACTTGTCCATCATCCTGAAAACTTCCTGGAGCACAGGCTACAGTCATCGTCATTCCCATACACCAGTTCCAGCCAAGCTACTCCAGCCCTTCCAACCTGAGCCAAGTTTAGTGAATACACTGACACTTCCCTACACCTTCTCTAAGCAGGTCCTCCTCCTCCTCTTTGAGGCACAGTGCCCCAGACTAGACACAGTCCTCACCTCTCCAGTCTGCCAAGATCATTTGAAGCTGTAAAGTTTATCCTCTGATGTGCTGAAGCACCTCTCCCAGCTCCATATCACTGCCAGGGGTAATGATGTATTTCCATCCATGTTTCACTGATGAAAATTCAGAAGGAAATTGACACAGACCCCAGTGGAATCCTGGCTGACAGTCCTCTGCTCTGACCATAGGCCACTGATAAGTGTATACTTTGAGAATGAGTTGTGCTACTCATCCATGTTTGTGTAAGACCTGTAGTAGATTTATCTGCAGTATTTTTCCAGGTCACTTTATAAAAATCCAGTGGGACTCTGACAAACCCTTCCTAAAATCTAGATATGGCACCAACTATTCCTCTCCTACTTCTGCTGAGAAATCAAATGAGACTAGTTTAACATGCCTCATTTTTGTATAATCCATGCTGGATGTCACTCATCTCCCTTTTTATCTCCTAGGTGGTTGCAAATTATATGATTGATAGTTCAATTCTCTTGAAAGCTTTTAGAAGTTGACTGGTCTATAATTCTTACTCCTCTTTTCTCCATCTATATTTAGAGATAGGCACCATGTTTACATTTTTTTCCTGTCTTCTGGTGCCTCACCTGCCCTCCAAGAGCTCTCAAGGAGAAGTGTTTGTATTTCTGAGATGGCGCCTATAAGTATGTACTAAGAATTTCCTTAAACATGGCTGACCTGAAGTCATTTAATCTTACTAAACTTGTCCTTTCTGTGCCAGAAGGAGGGAATGGCATGCTCAGCAGTGGAGATTTGTGGACACCCCTGCCTCCCGCCCTTGCTTCCAGTGCTCAGCATCCTCCATCCCTTTCACAAATTCACGTGCAGGCTCTCGTGCCCCAACTGACACATCCCTGTCTCGTCTCCTGCCCTTTTGTCATCACTCCAAAACCTCAAGCCAATGCTTCTGAAACATTTCCTGCAAAATTCAGGGAACTTTGTGTGGCTTCAAACTGTCTGCATCACTGTGAAAGACATACTTATAAACTTCCAATTGCCTACTAGAGAAAATAAAACCCATACTGTTTCTGTTTTACCTAAGATGATTTACTTTCAATCAGCAAGATGTTTCCAGCTGAATGAAGTTTTCCCATATCAATGCACATCCCTACAATTACAGTGATTTGGTTGAATAAAACCAGGCAAGAAATCACCAGGAGATTATTACACTCAAAGTGTATCGCAAGCAAATACCTTACAAACGAATGGTCCAGTTCCTACAAAAGCAGACCTGCTCCTCACCTTCACCTGGACAAATCAAGGAATTTAAAGGTCATTGCACAGCTTTCCTACAGAGCCCTGTGCCTTGGTGATGAGTTTCAGCTCTTGGGGCTCTGGGACACTGAGCTGGTTTGGGCTGGCAGCAGCACTACCCTGTGAGGCACCCACAGCTCCCCTCCAGCCTGGGTGGCTCTCAGTTCCTCAGCAGTGTCTCCTTCCACTTCAGGAGAGCTCAGGTCTCAGGAGCGTTCCAAGTCCACATGACACTGTGGGCAGAGAAAACCTCCCAGACAATGCAAAGTGTGTGAGATGATGCTGGTGGGTGTAAAGTGCTGCTTAAAAGGGAGGAGATGACTTGGGCCATGGCAGAAAGGAGATGGCATTATAGGGACAACTGAGCATTCGCCCACAGACACATTTTTGTTCAAGCTGTTGAGACTCCCATTAGTACATTCACATGTATGGTACAGACTGACCCAGGGTGGATTTTAGATGGAGAATCTTGGAACAAACACACATCACAAAATCTATTTTTGCTCAGCAAACTTTTCTGATTTTTATCCTCTCCCTTCTTCCCCTGTTTTTCTTTGAAAAATAATCTTTCCTGTCTCCTACCCAGAATCAGGCAGGTTATTCTGGTGGGGCTGGGCAGAGCTTGAATCAAAAGAAAAAAATCTAATTCTGAAGAAAACTCTGCAATCTTTGTTTGTAAATGGGGAATAATAGCACAAAAATCTGACTTTAATATGTAGAGAGGAGGATGATCAAATTCTGATGGAAAATCTCCTGCTAATCAGCTACTTTAAATTTATTTTTATCTTGATATTAGGTAAAAACTTTGTTTACAGGGGAGTTATGAAGCTAGATTTCAGTGATTCTCTTCTCACTCGTTTAATAGCCTGAAATGCGATTAAAAACTCCTGGATTATGTGAAACTAAATCAACGCAGATGCCCATGACCTTGTGTTCAAAGACTGCAAAGGCACAGTTCAGACCTCCGTGACAGGGTGCAAATCTCCCTAAACTCTCATTCTTCTTCCCCCCAGCTGCGCTAGAATGCCATGTTGTACATCCTATTTCCACAAGAAATTCTCCAAGATGAAAATTAAGATGACTGTTTGCCTACATGCCCTTTTTTTTTTACAAAAAAAACAACTTCCTTAGTCAGGGTCATCTAAAAACTGCAAATGGAGCTCATTTTAAAAAGCATAATTTTTTCAACCTGGACTTTTAAGACTGGTCCAAGAAATACTGATGGAGCCCTGTGATAGACACCCAGCTGGGGAAAATCTCCTTTCTGGAGGAAATACCTTTGGGTCACTCAAAACTGAATTCTTACCACCAAAGTATTTCTTGCATGCAAAGATATTATTCTAACTAACCAGATGGTTCATGTTAAAAAATAAGCAAATCCATCAGGCGATTGAAATGCTGCCAAAATCTACAGCCCTGGAAATGGCTGAGCTTACTCAAATCAATTGCAGAAGTTTCACGGACCTGTACAAGGCAGAATCATTCTTGCCCCTCCAAGGCAGTTCAGTTTGTGCCTAATGCCTGTAAGTCCCCCTGATGCCTTCATGGCGTCTCTTTAAAGCCAGCCATGCACCTTAACTGCTGGTCGAAAAGATTGAAAGGGATGTTATAAGAAACTCTTGTGTCTGCTCAGAATCAGCATTGCTATCATCTTATTTTTGTCTGCAGATAAGCAGCTATTGAGCTAACAGTTGATTAGCTTCCAGACATACAGGGGTCAGATACTGTACCTTCCCCAAAACCTTTGATTTCAGATTGTTTTCAGGTGTATAAAATACTTGCAGAATACTCTTCATTTCCAGTTTAATATAGCCCTAAACCAGAAACATGTACAGCACTCCCAACATGGTGCTGTGTCCCTGCAGCCCTGTGGCTGTTTGGAAGCAGCGTCCTAGTCTTCTTTTAATTATTATTATTATTTTTTAATTGAGTTTTACATCAATGCCTAATTTTGGCTTTGGGCTGTCTTGAGGGGTGATCCCTGCTTCGGTTGAATGCTTTAGCTGAGATGAGAGATGATTTCCTGGACTGCATGCTGAGGTTCCTGCCATGTGTCCTTCACTGGACTGGGGTGTTGGGTTGGCTTTTGCACCCCACATTTGGGATGCACCAATGACCTTCCAATCTCTGCAGCGTGAGGACTCTTTCAGCATTCACATTTTCAACAGGAAGCAGTGGAGTAAAATACTTTGTTTTTAAGTGTGTGTATAAAACAATTTCAAGAGTGTAAACAGTCTACTGCATCCTGAAAGTAATTAATTAGTGTTGATGAATGAAAGACACCAGTTCTGATACTTCAAAAGAAGGCAAGGCTGAGCAGGCAGAGCAAAGCCAGCTACTGTGCGAGTACTCCACCCAACATAACAGGGATGTAGTCATCCTTTGAAATTTAACACTACAAAGTCAGGAAAATCATAGAATTGTTCAGGTTGGAAAACACCTCAAAGATCATAAAACCCAACCCTTACCCCAGCACTGCCAAGTCCACCAGTAAACCAGGTCCCTAAGTGTCACATCTACATCTACACATCTTTTAAATGCATCCAGGGACGGTGACTGCCACTTCCCTGGGCAGCCTATTCCAGTGCTTGACAATCCCTTCAATTCCTCGGAATACCCAGTCTAAACCTCTCCTGGTTCAACTTGAGGCCATTTCCTCTTGTACCATGGTGTACCCATGACAATAAGCATTACCCACACCAAGCCTAGTTGTGCACAGTCACCCATACCAGTGCTTTTACCCACCTGAGGCACCCTAATGAGTTTTTTCCTGCAGAGATTGCTGGCCACAGGTCCCCAGAGGAGTCCCAGTACCCATAGGCACTATCCTGCTCCCAAGTGTAAATGACTATAAATGAGCTCCTCCTTTTTCAGGAGCTGCTGGTTCTGGTGAGGGTCAGGCTGTGGGCTGGCTGAGGAAGGCACACTGATGTACACAGGCTCGGGATCTGACTCCCAGCATGGAACTGCAGGGATTCAGTGCAGTCCCCAGTCTAAAGCTCAGATCTTTCCCCTACAGCAGATAGAGGATGGCAGTATAGGGGCGTAGTCAGGGGAAGAAAAACCCATCACACTTGCTAATACAGAAGCCACACACAGACCCTCTTTTTCCAGCCCCAAATCAGTCTCCTCTGCTCCTGAGAGGCAGATCTGCCCAGATGGGAAGCAAAGGGTGGAAGCAGGGGCACAGGCAGAGGCTGCCCTGACCCCCATGTCCCGCACAAAGCTGGGAGCGGCACAGACTTGGGTTTTATGCAATGTCAGGCCACTGGCATAGTTTGGTTTTACTAAAATTTGCAGTTGGTTAGCTTCGATAATGTGCCCTCTCCTGGGGCCTTGAATATTAAGATCAAATATTGAATACCCTACATGTGCCTAATTAGTTTTAATATGCATCCTGCTCAGCTCAGTAAGAACAGCAAAGAAACACAGTCAAAAACAATTAGATCAGGACTTTTTTCGATTAAAAAAGGACAGCTGGACTACACAGATTCCTGCAGCAGCATTTGCATTAGATGAGATTGCATTTTTCTGTGGAAAAAGCCTTGGAGCCAAAAGGGTTTCAAATAGCACCAGTGGAGGCTGACAGCTGCATTCTTTGTTGTGCATTCCCAAATAATAATTCAGCGAAGGAAAAAGCGTTCCTGCTCCGAGTTACTTATCGTCTCATCCCATGCAATGTGCTACACAGTCAATCTACTTTGTCCACGCTCTGCCTGAGACCAGTGAGATCCCTCGGGGAAAAAAAAAATCCACCGGGCTGGTGATGACCCACATGAGAGAATTCTCATTAATTCCTCAGTAATGTTACATAAGGTCATTTTGCTGAATTAAAATTATTGGGATTAATCCTCTTAAATGTTCTCTTAGATGCAAGGGGGATCCAACTGCAGCTGGATCATCCCACAGCTGGTTCTAGAAAGTCAAAATAGTGTTTTAAAGCCCCATAATGGTTTTGTTAAATTCATCCCCTGAACAAGGACACAAAGCAGCTTTTTATGGCTTTTTTAGATCACTTACAACTTCTGTAAGCTGTCATTAACTATCATCAAAGCCTGAAAAATGAGGCAAATGGGTTCAATGTCAGTTTTACTGCCCAAACCTAAATAATATTTTTGGTTTCCCATCTGCCTCATCTGAAGTGTTTTGATAGCTGCAAGGTGACTTTGCCTTTCAAAACCTTTTCAGATGTTGCTCTCCACAACCAAATATTCTGTGGACAACAGGGGAAACGAGGTATGCACAGTCTCTTCATGGCCCCGTGCACTTCATCCTTACAATCCAGTCCCACTGCCAAAACCCACAATAGGAAGACCAACCCTGTGTATTTTACCCAGACATTAAGAATGAGTGTACAACTTTCTCAGTGTATCAAAGCAAGGCTTTGGTAGAATGTACCTGGTTCCTTGCCCTAATGCAACAAATCTGGCCTCCAAAGCCCCTCGTTCTACTGAAATACACTGGGATTCAGAGTTCCTCTTCTGTGTCTAGAGCTGATCTTTGCACAGTTGACATATTTTTCTGTGTGTCCTAGCTGTATTAGTGCTCATTAGGAATTGTGTGCTGTCATGAAAACACTCAGCTAAAATAAAAAGATGCTTTAAAGCAGCTTTGCTTTTTTGGGATATCAAATCTAGCAGCAACTGTCTTTCTGAAGCAATAATTGATGTGTTTGATTAGGTCTGGTGGCAGATGGGGGTTTTTCAGTACTTTTGATGTTTCAACATGTTAAGCTGAGAAGGAATCAATTCTGGAAAGAGTGATTATGCCATTCCTCGTATCCTGTCCATCTTCTCTGGCACGATTACAGCTCAGGGGCTCCATCTCTGAGCAGTGTGCTTGCCACAAGCCCCTGGGTGTGCTGCCAAGCTGACATTAGCCTCCACTAATCTCAGCTCAGAGATTTTTGAGTCATGGTGTTCCCAGTTCTGCAGTGTGCTGCCTTTCCGTTAGAGGATGTCATCAAGCACCACACCACTCCCCACAGATAGCAGCCTGAGGGAGCATATCTGGCTGCTGGGAAAAATCCCTGAAGATTGCAATGGATCCTCCATCAATGGAAAATTTTGCAGTCAAAATGTGGATGTCTGGTGTAGATGAGATACAAGTCCCAGGGGGAGGAACAGCAGTTTGGACTCTGTCACTCCTGCTGGCAGCAGAAACCCTAACCTTGCCTCTAACTGTGCTATTGCTTGCAATGGGGCTGCAAAGTTTCTGTGTTTACTGGAGCCCCATGGAAGTCTGCCTGCAGCTGAAGTGTGGCTCTGATGAGAGCAGGGGTAGGCAGCTCCCCAAACAGGGGTGGTGAGAGCTTGCTTTGGGCCCCTGTGCTCAGTAACGCCAGGTCATGGCTCTGAGCTCTCCCAGCCTGGTTGCTCAGGTCTGCTCACTGAGGCTTTCCAAGCTGAAGGCTTTGAGCTGAAACCTGGCAGATAGGGTATTTTAGGATTCTGCCCACACTGCTAATAAGATTTCACAGCAGGAAGGAGGTATGTTGCACTTGTGATTAATTACATGCATTTGGATATATTTGAATCATAACTTCTACACTTGTACTCAGAGAACAGGTTATCTGAAGGGAAGACAAATGCACAGCTTTTACACTTTTCCCTGACACCTGCCACAAGGATTCAAATAACCCTTCAGTGATTCTCAGAAGCAGCTGATGTTTAGAAAATACCGGTGGAGGGACAAGACCTTGGCTGGTCTAACTCAGCACAGGCACCCAGAGATACCTTACCTGTAGCAATGGGGGAAGCTAAGGCCCGAGTCTCCCACCTCAGCTCTGAGTCTCCCACCTAAAATTGCCGTGAGAAAGATAAAGGAACAGTTTTTTCCAGTGCTTCTCCAAGATTTTCAGCCACCCTATTCCAACACAATACTGTTTGAAAGAGGATTTGAAGACTTTGGGCATCCTCAGTGTCTCATGGCATTTCCTGGCACAGAGGATACCTGCTCTGGGGTCCCTCTGTGTGTCTCTCTATCTCCTGTCTCCCTGAGCTGAGACAGCCAGTCAGAGCCTTCATGTGAGGCTGCTGGGGTGCTGGGTGAAACTGGGAGGTGGGGCGCTGCCAGTAGAGGAAGAGAACAAACATATAAGACAGTGAATGCACCCACTGCCAAAAGACCACAAATAATTATTTGTGCTTGCTCTGCAGAGCGAGCTGGCACTTTGTAACCAGATCCAAGTGCTGTCCTGTGACCTCCCAGTGGCAGCGGGAGAGAAGGACAGGGCTCCAACCAGGAGAATTCCTGTAAAATCAGCAGACCAAGGGCTGGCCACTGGCACAAAGCAGACAAGCTCCCCTGCATCCCTGGGTGACTCAGCCACCCTGATGGGATCTGTTGAGTGCCCCTGTGCTCCAGGCACACCTCTTACACCCTCGCTGGGTAAGGCACGGGTCCCTGCACTTTCCTACAGCTTCATGTCAGCTTTTGGCACAGCAACTCCTGCCAGCAGAGAAAGGAGTGATCAAGAATCAAGTATCTGGGGTACCCTGGCCAGACACTTCCATCTGAAAGCCTGGCTCAGAGCCAGGCCGGCACTTAGATTCTCCTTCCCAGGCCCATTCCTTGTTAATGGGAGCCCCAGGAGCACTGCACTACCAAGAACCAAGGCGGAGACTGCTGGGAAGCGATCCCCTGGGGACAGCCATTGGAGAGCACGCCTGGCACCTCCTCCCCATCCCCTTCTGTGGCTGCACTGCCTGGTGGCCACCACACCCCACAGAGTAGACAGGTGCCATGGTGCAAGCAGCTGCCCCTGGGTGTACAGACTCATTCTGCTTCAGCCACTACTGGCTTTCCAGGAGACACAATAGCTGAGAGCAGAGTAATATTTAAATGGATGTCTAAATGTGTTTGCCCATTACGCTGGGAAGCGACCGCTGCTGCAAACACCTCAGAACATGAGTATATTCCTCCTACTGCTTTCATCAGTCTTTGTCATCCCCCATGTCCTCATCTTCAATTGAAAAATTCCTTATTGATTTAATTTGCAAATTTGCCTATAAGTCTCTCCCAAGAGTACCTGAGAAGATGCAAGACAGTTCAAAGTGACTATTTGAACTGCCTTATAAAGCATCCAGCTAGATATGGTAAATCTGCATCGTAATAAATTTACTCCACATCTGATCATCAGAGTTTAAGCTTATCTCTAGTATTATTTTACTGTCCCCAGTGTAAAAGATTACTGCCTTCTGGAGAGTTTTGATTAGATTCAGAGAGGCTGAGGTTTAATGAGCATAGACTTCTTTGACTCTCTCTTCCCACCCACATAGTGGGTGCACTGCGGGTATTTGGATGATGAGCCGTTTTGATGGTGTAGACTTCTGTTTTTTCACAATGCATCTAGGAAAGCTTGGACAAGTCATTTGTTTCTCAGAGCTTTCAAGTTTTCCAAACAGCACAGACCTTCTCTTTCCTCTCTGGCTGGGCTTTCCTCCTGTCACCTGCAGTTCCATGAACAGGAACTGCTCCCAGCTTTACTACTGGTCTGGGGAGGTGACCTGGGAGCACCTCTGCCCTTTGGGGGATGTGGGTGGGAAGAAAAGAAAACAAATACAACGGTGATCTAATCTTAGGAAACATAAGTAAGGGAGTGCTGATTTAGCGTCTAACAGCCCTGCCAGTGTCCCCTTTAAACAGGGTGATCGTGGCTTACTAATATCCATATAACAGATTTACAACCTACAGAATACGGGGAAATGCATGATAAAAAGCAGCACCTAATCTATGGGCAGAGGCAATAGTGCTGAGTAACCTTCGGCAAACAAGTGGCTCATTAACCAATCAATTGACAATGTTAAATGGAATAACTCACGCTGAACACTGCTGCTGCCCTGGCAGGGCTGGGGAAGGCAGCTGGGGTGGACGAACCCATCCCCACTCTGGGAAGGATTGTCACAGGTGTCTCTACTTGGGAACTGGAGACCTGGAAATCACATTTATTCCAACTAATGCCCAAACAAGAGCCTGAGACAGGGTCAAAGGTCCCCTGAGAAAACCATGCTGCAAGCATCTCCGGGACTAGGCACGGATGGGACACAGCCACTCTCTTCCCTTGGTGTCCTGACCTCTTGGGGACTTCTGCAAGGTGGCACATGCTGAAACCACTCCAACATACCCTGCTGGGACCAAACCACAGCACAAGGGAAGTCTCCAAGATGCAGGCTCTGATGTCCTGAGGGGCTCCCATCCCACACCTCACACCCTGGAGCCTGAGCCACACAGGACTTCAGTGTGGAGGTGCCATCCCTTTTGAGGGATGGAGAGCAGACATATCTGTACAGGCACCTGCAGGCCAGCCAGGGGCCTCTCTTGTGGGCAGGACAAGTGACCTACTTGGTCTCTGCAGAAGCTCATGTGACACCACTACAGCCCATCCATGCTGTTGGCCTGGGGGTGTTGTGGCCACACCAGCTCCTGCCAGAAATGTGTGGCAGCAGGCAGCCCATGCACAGCTGAAAGTGGTGAGCATTTGGCCCTCTGAAGGGAGAACCTGGGCACTGGAGCTCCAGTCTGCCATTGCCAACCCCAGGAACCAGACTGGCCTTGAGGCTGCTTTATCTGGAAGTGAAACTTCTATTGCTGCTTTTCACCGATACCTCTCAGAATATCCCAAATTCCTCAGAATATTAGGGTTATGATGCGAAATTGTTCCTTCCTCTCCATTCCTATATCCTTTCTTTAGAGGATCCTCAGCAATGAGGCTTTCACCTCTTCTCTAGGAATAATAATCCATAGCATAACACATTTCATCCCTTAGAAATAATTCTTGCTGTCCAGTCAAAATTTATCTATTGACAAACTCAAAACCAGCTTCCACAATGTCATTCACACAGTTATTTTTAGTACCAGTGTTGCCAGCAGAAATAACAGGCCTGATGTGTTTCCTCCCCCCGGCTTAGAATGAGGCTTCTGAAATTATAGATGGGAGCACTAATTGAGTACCAAGAATGTTACAAACGATTTGCACTGCTGTGGAATCTGGTAGCAAACCAGCATGCTTCCAACTCCACTTGCACATGCAGTTATGCCACTGTCCACTCCAAGGGTGCATATCCACTGGCAGGAGTATTTGTGACCACAGTTTACATCTGTAGCTAGAAACCATCTCTGGCAAGAAAGCATTTCACTTTTTTTACCCCAAAATAACATTAATCTTAAAGAACTTCCCCTCCCCTTGTTTTTCATTTGTGGTTCTGCAGGCATAGTAAGACTGAAAGGAGTCCTTCGATTCTTTTGGTTTCTGTGGTGGGGCGATGGACTCATGCCCATGGTTCCAGGACTCCCCGGACCACCTCCCAGTCCCACACAGGACTAGCCCAGGAAGGCTTCCTTGCCAAAGTCTTGCAAGCAACTGTGCACAGCTAAGGCTAAACTGTAACACAGCTACTGAGCAACAAAAGGAAAGAAAAGCTTTCTGTTCTCCAGTCATTTAAACAAATAAGATAAACAGCATTTCCCAGCCCAGGAAGATTATGTGTGGCTTTTGTCTGTCCTGTTTTGGTTTCCTGTGCTAAGCACTCACTCACCCATTCACAGTCACTAATGCCCAAGGCTCAGAGTAGCACTCCCTTATGTTGATTTCCATGTGTACTTTAGGGTTTCTTTACATACCCAAATCCTCATTATCACTCTAAACCACGGTAAATTACAGGAACAGTGGGCTGATAAAAGCCCTCCTAATTCAAAGCAATAGTGAAAGCACTGGTCTATTACTACTGAAAGCACTGGTCCCTGGCTGCAGCAGCACACAAGAATTGAGTGGGAGAAATAAGAACGTGGCTGGCTAAACAGCCGGGATGGAAGAACAGCACAGGAGCAACACAGATCCATTGGTGCGGGAGCAGAAGGCAGGCAGGCCCTCCCGCCAGGGCTGGGGGAACAGAGTCATCTCAGAGGACTATTTCCACCTCAAAACCAACAAGATTTCCTGATCATTCATTCAGATCTCTCTTGTTCCCTCCCTAGTATCTTCCTAACTCAACATACATATTTCTGGCTTATTTTTCTTTCAATTGCCCCTCATTTCCTTCTTTTACTCACTCTCCTTTCCTTGAAGCATGAATATTAATGTCAATCTCGGCTCATTTAGCGTCGCCTCTTGCTACCCCACTCCCTTCAGAAACCACCTTTGGCAATTCGGATCCTTCCTTTTATCAGTTTGTCCACCCAGGAGCTCACAGCTTCATAAAACCTTGCAAACCTGCGGCAGCAGAAGGAATCCTGTCACATGGAAAGCCAACGTGTCCGAGTTCAATTGAATCCGGTTGGCAGCGCAGCTGTGGGGGGACCATGGGCTCGATCCCCCTGAGCTACCTGCCCGATGATGGAAAGACACAATGTACTTAACACGGAGTCCTTACTACGCAAATTTCCTGGGCCCTGAGCAATTAGTCATCAGCAAAGGGGCTGTTAAGTGCTGGATAGAAACTCTGCTGAAGTCTCTAAGTGTCTCTAGTTTCTTACCGAAGAGCTGGATCAGGCCCTGGGAATGCATTTGTTTGTTTTTCCCTTGTCATCAGGCTGCCTTTGGCTGAAAGCTATAATCCATTCAGGGAGGACCTGTTTATCTGTGAGAATAGCAGCATTGCTGTGAAGAGGTAAGAGTGGGAGTGTGCTTCAGGCAAAAAAATGCAGATTATAGCCCCGCTAGTAATGAATTCTGCTCAGAAAGAAAGAAATGCAGGCTGTTCTAATTTTCTGAATAGATGTAATTCCATTTTGTTCCCTGTGAGTCCCTTCTCTGACAATTGTCTGAGTGGAGGGAGGAAAAAAGGGTTCCAAGCAAAACACTTGTCTATGAAGGATGTTATTAAAATGTCCTACTTGAACACAGGCTCTCTGCAGACCAGGGCTGCAGAATACAAACGTTCTCTCTCCCTTAGACAAGCTTTGTCTAAATGCAGAATGTTTGTCAATTATTTTCCAAAAGCACAATTGCTATCATCAGAATTAGAGCTGGCTTGACTTGTCCTGCCTGATTTAGCACCCACTTGAACAGGGTAGGTTCAGAAGTTCAACATGAACTTGAGGGCTGTTGGATTTGCAGCAGGCTTTAAAAACTGCTCAAGAAAAAAACACAGCGAGGCAACAGATGTGAGATACACAGAAAATAGGNAGGGGCTGTTAAGTGCTGGATAGAAACTCTGCTGAAGTCTCTAAGTGTCTCTAGTTTCTTACCGAAGAGCTGGATCAGGCCCTGGGAATGCATTTGTTTGTTTTTCCCTTGTCATCAGGCTGCCTTTGGCTGAAAGCTATAATCCATTCAGGGAGGACCTGTTTATCTGTGAGAATAGCAGCATTGCTGTGAAGAGGTAAGAGTGGGAGTGTGCTTCAGGCAAAAAAATGCAGATTATAGCCCCGCTAGTAATGAATTCAGCTCAGAAAGAAAGAAATGCAGGCTGTTCTAATTTTCTGAATAGATGTAATTCCATTTTGTTCCCTGTGAGTCCCTTCTCTGACAATTGTCTGAGTGGAGGGAGGAAAAAAGGTTCCAAGCAAAACACTTGTCTATGAAGGATGTTATTAAAATGTCCTACTTGAACACAGGCTCTCTGCAGACCAGGGCTGCAGAATACAAACGTTCTCTCTCCCTTAGACAAGCTTTGTCTAAATGCAGAATGTTTGTCAATTATTTTCCAAAAGCACAATTGCTATCATCAGAATTAGAGCTGGCTTGACTTGTCCTGCCTGATTTAGCACCCACTTGAACAGGGTAGGTTCAGAAGTTCAACATGAACTTGAGGGCTGTTGGATTTGCAGCAGGCTTTAAAAACTGCTCAAGAAAAAAACACAGCGAGGCAACAGATGTGAGATACACAGAAAATAGGGATGAAAACCTGAGAGTGGTCAGAGAAATTAAAAAAACCTGTGCTGAGTGAAAATCCACTGAAGAAACTCTGTGGCAAAAGTCTCTGACTGGGTGAACTTTCATCATTTGGCTTCTGAGGTCTCATGCTCATTCACACCTGCATACAAACTTGGTTCCATAGATTTGCTCGACCTGGCAGTTCTTTAGCCAAGAATTTGGCTGGAGGTCTGCAGCATGGATGTCAGTTAAGTTTTAGCACAGAAATTTTCCCTACCATCCTCCAATATAACTTCCTTTTCTTTATTGGCCACGGCAACGTGTCCTGTCCTCAGGCATGCGCTACAAACAGGACGGGTGTCCCGTGAGACAGGAAAATGTGTATTTTTGTGGCCATGTGTGGGGTTTGTTCACTGCAAAATTTGAGTGATGGGGCTTCCCAAGGCACTCGCTGCAATGCAATCAATTACATCATATAATGAACCCATCTAACCTGCGAAGCCTGAAAGCATCTCACCCAGTCCTCCAAGAGCTTTTCTTCAACTTCTCCCTGATTTGTGGGAAGAAAGGTGTCTTAATTCTGCAGAGCTGGATTCCAACTAGACACAGTGACTACCATGGGCTAGGGTTGAAATAGAAATAAACAAGAGAGAACCCGGTTGTCCCTCACCCCATTACTCTCTTGAAGGTTGAAGAAACTTATTCTGACCTTTCCTCTTAAACTAGAGGAAGCTTTTGCGTATGAATTCTGATCTGCCTTTTACATTTACATTCCCATACCACACAGAGGTACCAGGGGCACCAAAGCTTTATGCCAAGATCAAAAGGAACTGGGGAAAAGTGCTAAGGACAATCACATTCTGCTCATTATGTGAGTAGCAGCTAGGGCCATGTCCCTTGTGAAGAGGACACAGTCCCTTCCCCTAAACTCTGACTGTGTGACTGTGCTATTATTGGTACACTCAATGCTGAATGGCCAAAGGAAAACACTGCACTGGCTCTTGCTTTTTTCAGACACAGAAAGGACAGCAGGCACAAAGGCAAACATAGCCTCTCCTGTGCACATGTGACAGTCACCGCATAAGCGACTCGCCATCAAAATGCCTCATTCCTCCTGACAGGTCTTGTCCTAAAACAATGTCTTAAAGTCTGCAGCTGGGCTGGATTTTCTATATCCAGCTGAAACTGCCAAAAGAACAGCAAAATCCCTGCTAGCAGAAAAGATGCCTCTTAGTCTGGAGAGAAAAGCCTTCCCAGCAGTCTTTCTATAAGCAGTGGACATGGTTTTCCATCCTCCTGAGTGGATGTGCAGCTGTGGCATCTTAAAGCAGAGTATGCTTGGGAAAGGGGGTCTGCTCTGCTCCATGCCTGTGTGGAACTGTGGATAAAGGGTATTTCACAGAGAGGGAATGGTACAGTCCCTGTAACCAATGAAGGTGGGTTTCCTTTGCTATATTCACCTAGGTTTGGGCTCTTGGCTCCAAAGTGTTTATTTTCACATGGCACCTGCTTGGTACAGACTGTACCCATGTAAGATCTTGGCTTAACTTGGGTGAAGCACAGTTGCAGCTGTGGGACAAGGTAGTTTCTCCCTCTTAAATGCAGCACCTTTATATTTGTTACTGAGTTTTACCTCATTGATTTTTCTAGGCTGTTTCAGCAGCACTGCTTTTCCTGCTGTCCGCAAAAGCCCTTGCAGCTCCTCCCCAGTATTTCTGAGCCATATCTTCTTCTAAGTTGTATTCTTCTTATACTACCACACCAAACATGAATGAGAACACTGAATAGCACCGGGAGCAGGACCAGATAATGTCAGGAAAAACAGGCCCTCAGTCTGAAAGCACATAAAACCAATGTGGGCACTTACAAGCCCACTGCACACTCATTCTACGCTCAACACCATGTCTTACAAGCTGCTGCTTATAGGCTGCTTGATAATTTTTGATGGCATCCCTCACTACCAAGTTCAGGTACAGCAACACTCACTTCTGTAATCCCTCTTTGTTTTTCTAAACTAGTGGTCTTGCTTTCTCCTCTCTGTACTGAGAGCTTTGCAGATAATCCATAAAAGAAAAAGGTGTACCTTTCCATTTCTATCCTGATGATTGCTTCTGAGCTGTTTTGCCATAAACAAGTCATCCCTTACAAATGAATGAGAGCACCCCAAACATAGCAGCCTCTAATGCTGCTACTGCAAAAGTCTCTTCGGTTTGTACCCCTTGTGAGAGAGCAGGGGAAAGAAATCCCAAACTGATCAGCAACAAACCAGCCTCTCCCACCCAGATGATCCCTGGCTTCTTTCCAGCCTAAAAGAGTGGCGAGAACAAAACCCTTGCTGAGCGCGCTGCCTCCGATCCTGCCCCGCTCCAGCAAAGGATGTGTTGACACCAAGTGCTGTGCGAAGACAGACTAGAGCCAAGCTGAAATGCTCTCAGCTTGGCTGGGTGTCAGAGCACCGCTTGGAGCTCAGCTGACCCAAGGGCAAGTAGTGTGGGGTGCCTGGCTGGGGGAACAATGCTGATCTTTCACAGCCAGGCTCAGACCACAGAGACCAAGCCCCCGCCCCTTCTCCCAGGGGTAGGTTCTCCTCCTTGCTCCCAATAATGTCCCACAGAGGCCTGTTTTTTGAAGGCTGTGGTGGCCTTGGCAAGCAATAGGGGACCTCAGGGACCTATCTGGAAAAGGAAATGCACGGAGCACCAGGAAAGGAGCTCCCGCAAAACGAATTAGCCCTGTTAACTAGCACACATTCCTTACAGCACGTCACAAGGAAATCCCGGCCAGCATTTCTAAGCTTTATCCATCTTGCAACGGTTTCCACCCTTGCTGTTGTTTACAAGCTTAACAAACTGAAGACTGTTTGAAAGAGATCACTACTTAATCTGGCTTGTCCTAAAACCAATAGGAGAGGAGAAAGGCAAGGTCATGCATATCCAAGGCCAGCACAGAAATATCCTTATTTATCTTCTCTAAGCTGTTTTAAATGTTAACTCCTTCAAGATATACTGAAATAGTCGAGCTTTGAATTTGGTGGTGACTGCAGGTAGTGGAGAAACTCTTGACACTTTGTTAGCAGTTAGTTTTGGTTGGGTTCAAACTTCACTGTTTGGTCCCTTTGTGCAGGTCCAAGCCATGGGACCAAATATGCAGCAAAGTCCTAGATGAGCATCTCCTGCCTCCTACTTCCTACTCAGCTACATAAGCCATTGGTCAGCCTCAGAGCCCCACTTCTGTGGCACTGCCAGGTGCCTGAAGAAAACAAGCTTCCAAGAGTATAATTATGCATCCCCAACATGAAAAGCCATCCTCTAAATATCTGATTGGGGAACACGGAGCCAAGGAGTGAGACAGGCAGCTGAGCATAGAGTTATTTTTTAGAAGCTGAGTTTAAGGTTGGCTAAAAATATGGCCTATCCCTTTCAAGGGTTATTTTGCTTACGGTGTTGACAAGAATAAAGCTATTAGTAACAGAGCATTCAGAGTATTTGGGGCTGGTGTTTGTCTGTCAGTCACTCATCCTCCAAAACACTCTTGTCAACATTTGGAAAGCAAGTGGGATGTATGCTCCAGCCCCCTCCCGGGGAGGCTGGGAGAGGATAACAAAGCTGTAAGAGCTGCAAAAACCTGGGGCTAAGGAAAACAGGATGGGGGAAAGAAAGGGGGGAAAAAAATCTGCTCAGAAGGAAAAATATTAGAAACCCCAAAATGTCTAGAAAAATGGTTATAGAGAAAAAAAAATCCAGTACAGGGAAAAATAAGAACAACAATTGTTTACAAAAAACCATGAAAATTGAGAAAATAAAATAAGAGATAGTGAGTGGAGATTACATAGGGGAAGAGGAAAAGTGACTATAGGAAAATCAAGTTATCATCTTTTCCTGGTGTAGCGCAAGAACTGTGTTCACATAGCATGGATTCCCAGGACATGTAAAGCACTTCCCTTAGAAAAAAGAGCTCTGTGTCTTAGGCACCCCAGAAGTATAGGGCTGGGGGGTACCTTGAGCACCAGCCTTGCTATCTGCTCTCTAACCCAGCTTGCTTGGCTGCCAGGTAGAAGAGGTGATCACAGGGAAACTGGTTTCCTGCTTATGCTTCTCCTTATCTCCCACAACGAGTGCACAAATCTTTGCAGTCTGCACTACCCCAAACCAGCCTCTTGTCTCCCTCCTCTGCACCTCTAACAGATCCTGTAACAAGAACATATTGTCTCCTTTCCTCTCCTCAGCTCTCCAGCACTGAGCTCCTAGTGTCGACATCCCTTTTTCAAAGGAAATCCTTTGCATTTCCCCTTAGTGCTCCCTATGAAAGGTAAGTGTTCTGTTGTTTAACAGCGTGTTAAACACGACTGAAATGTAAAGTATCGGCTTGGAGAGGGGAGCAGGAACCTGGTAGGGGTTGTTCCCTGCACCCATTGTCCAGGGCAAATTGCCTGCTCGCTTTCTCCTCATCACAATACCAGCTCCAGCCTCACCCCTACGTCTCCACCACCAAGTTAAAGATCTGCAGAGCCAAGAGGTATTCAGTGCTTAGCACAGCAATTTCTGTTGTGACTAATCCTCCAGTTAGACACCTTTTTCCCAGAGATCCCATTGCTGACAAACACCAGCTCCCTTGCTGCCTGGATCTGTGGTACACAGTGGAGGAGAAGGTGGAGTGAGCTCAGCCTCCGCTGCTGCCTGTGCCCGTGTAACACACAGACAAACCAGCGAGCTGCCTCTCCCCCTGTAGTGTAGCACCTCTCACCTGGACTGTGTTTTGGAAGAATGGGCTCAGCTAAGCATGCCAGGCAGTAACTGTGGTCTGCAGAAATGGGACAATAATCTGGCAGTACAGGAAAACCCTGAGGTGCCCAGTCTTGCCTTAGATGAAAGAAATTATTAAATGAGCAGTTCTGAGCCAGGGGGGTTTTGCCACTAAGGTACCACTTGTGACAATGAAACGTGCACAGGCAAAGTGTACCTTTCCATAACCTGGGGGATGAGAAGTAACTTTACTGAGGCTCAATTTCCACCTCAGTCCATGAAGTTGGTCTAAACAGATTGAGAGCTGAGTCACTTAGAGCTATCTTCACAAGGAGCTCATCAATTTGAGTAAGCCATCAGCCCCAGGCTATAGCACGTGGCCATCCTTGCTTTCACCCTCCAAAGCAGCACTGTTGAGATCCATGGTGCTCTGTGGATTTACATCAGCAACAGCAGAGAAGGAATAGTCTCAGTGCAAGAGAATGGTTGTGGTCCTGTTCTGTTGAAGTTCATCTCAAAGCTCTCAGACACAGCCAGGGATGCAGCTGATCTGGCCAGCTGTGCCCATGAGCAAGCACGGAGCTCAGAAGAAAACAAAATTATTGTAGAGGAAGAAAGCCCTGAGATGGGGCTCCTCCCCTCCCAGCTGTTCCCTCTGCCCTACAGCGAGTCACTGGGACCTCACACCTGCTTATTGCTAAGCTGCCAAATAGCTTATCCATCGGCCTGAGACCAGCCTGGAAAGGCTGCCACGTTCAAGAGGGCACAGTTCCCTGTGTAGGGTGTCCCTGTGCAGATGGACTCTGTCCTCCCAGCAGGACACAGCACATGCCCAGGGGAAATGGTGAAAGCAGCAGAGGGTCTGTGGAAAAGGCATGAGCAGAACCCAGATCTTCATGCTCTGCACTAGTTCACATGAGACCCATGGCAGAATTTAGAAGAAAACGGGGGAATTAAATGGTTTTGTGAGCAAACACACATTTTCAGGGTTTTTCACCTCGTGGCTTTGTCATTAGCTTTATAAAGAGGAGCTTCTATGATGAAAAATGCAACCCATTCACTCGTTCTCCAGAAAGACGTAAGGCTACAGTCACCAAGGGTCAAATACTGTTTGCTTCACTTGTGGGCCTTAAACACGCAACAGGCTGTAAACACTGCTCAGAGCAGGTGTACAAGGTGGAAACCCTTTGCAGACCTTTTACTGCAGGGGAAGGAAGGTAAATATGCCAATGATATGAACAAATTCTAAATATTTAGCTGTTTAAATAAATAAAGCTTTTACAGATTTTTGGGATCTATTATTCATAGTGTGCTGGAGGTTGTCTAGACTGTGCACCAAGGCACAAAACCATTTTAAGAGGGTGGAAAAAGGACATTCAGGCTCAGAAAGGTGAATCAGTTTGTGTGCTGAGTGCTGGTCCAAGCCTTCATATCACTGGACAGATGAACTCCAATTACTTCAGTACAAAATGTGCCACAATTCACTGGGCATTGTAGCAAAATGACAAGTAACAAGACCAGAATGAGATTATTTTCTTTTCTAAACATGTTGAACAAGAAGGAGATCTCTGTCAGCCACTAACATTGCAAGGTGTTCAAATCCCCGGGAAGGGGCTCAGCAAATGGTGAGAATGAGCAGCTGTGCTAATTCATTCATTTCATTTGTGAAATCAGTCTAGAAACGACCTGATTTTCAGCTTTATAAAAACACAGAACATTTTAAGTGCTTTGGTGAAACTGATTGTTTGAAGCAGTTGGAGGACTAGAAAAAAGGCCATTGTAATCCTTTTGGGATGCAGCTTTCCAGTTAGCAGTATGCCAGCTCAGTGTCACCATCAGAGCTTCAATACAGGCTTCCTGACTTGATAAAAACACCACCCTATTTCTCTAAGACTTTAAAATGCCGTTCAGAATCCAGTGTTTTCCCTGTGCCTGTAATCACACTGCATGATCTCAGAGAAAACACAGCTAACCAAAGATGGGCTGCTCTGACCTGAGCAACTGTCTCCTTGTATTTGTGCTTTTGTCTTGGCATTTTCAGCAGGGTACAATTAATTAAAATTCCTGATTAATTAAACTGTTTTGCAACAACAGCAGCAAAAATTGCTTGGAGAAAAGCCTGTGCAAAGTGAAACTGGAGCCTGGTTGTCATGAATATGCATAGTGCCCAAAGTACACTGTACTGGCATGTGCAGCCTTGTCCCCAAAGTAAACGACATAGTGAAGGAGGAGGAAAGTAGAGGCTTGACAAATGATGACACAGGGGTATACAAATTTGTGTTACCCCCTGTATTTCCCCTACTGCCTGTATCTCACAGTTCAAGTGCACGGAAATACAGTGGCTTTCAGTACAGCTGGATGAATGCATTGCTCTGCCAAGGAATTAGGACTTGGCCAGTGTTCCTGCTCCTTGTTCTGACCATCACTGGCTGAAAAAGCTTGTACAAGTTGCTTTCCCCTCCTGGGCCTCAGTTTCCCCCCTGTAAAATGCAAGCAACACCACTTCTCTATCTTGTGTGAAGTGCTATGAGAAGGAGAGAGAAAGAAATACAGTACAGAAAGAGAAATACGTGTTAGCAAGTGACTCTCTTTCCTTCTGCCTTTGTCAAATCCGTACTATAACGGGAGCCAGCTCTGGTCGCTCGGAGCTGTGAGGAAATCTTTGTTGTGCTCTGAAAGCCCTGCAGCGGACTGTCATTGTCAAAGCGCTGATGAATGGTTCCACTGGGGATCCAGAGCCTGCTCCAGCGGGAAAGCAGCAAGGCTCAATAAACAGCTCCTGCTATTGCCCAATCTGGATAATTAACACTTCTGCAGTTTTACACGGAAAATGCCACGTTGTTGCAAAGAACGCAGGGGGCCCTTGGCCCCGTTCTGTCAGTGGAAGCAGCCCCGGCCCTGGCTCTGCCTCTCAGAAGGAATGCCCTCTTTGAAATGCCAGCAAAGGGGATGAAGTTTCTCCCCTTCCCCTCCTTTCCTTTTTAAAACAGGGTTTCTTTGGCACGCATGACTCCCACTTTAGCAATTGAAGGGCTACATGGAAGAAGTCATACTCCGAAAGAGCAACTTCAAAAAACATCTGCCTGCAAATCGTGCAGGCTATGTGTTTATGTAGCAGCTCTGTTCCTGGAGGGGGTGCATATTCTGGGCTGCTCATTTTTAGGGTCAAAAATTACATTTTGCAACTTCCACACCAAGAGCAAAGAGTCACAAAGAGGAATGTCTTGCCTTGAGCAGAATTACCAAAGCCCTTCTCCCCAGGACGTATGCCAGTGCAAGGCAAAATACTTTCAGGGCGGGATGACACATAACAACCATACAGCCATGGTCACTGGCAATGCTATGTACACAAGCCAGAAAAAAATCTTGATTATGAGATGTTTTGCAGATTTTCAGGTGTTTAAAGAGATGACTCATATGAAATTGTGGCTCTAAAGCATATAAGAATTGCACTTCTCAAATCTCTTATAATTATGATGAACACACTTCTTTCTAATTATATTTGGATTTTTAAGGTTTTTGGGTCCACTGTTAACTTCTATGCTGCTACATTGGATGAGTTTGGTTTTTTTTTTTAAAACTCCAAACCCTGGAATTGAGGTTTCTCAAATTCACATGCCTCCAAGGGCTTTTAAGGAAAATTCAGGAGGTATCATAAGGCTTGCAAGAAGAACGGGAGTGAGAACCCTGCAGTGACTTTCAAGCATAGTCAACACTGAAATTATGGGAGTAGAGCCACAGAACCTTAACATTAGCATTTATTTTTTTTAAGAAACAAATCACCAAGTTCAAATTGATTATTATCCACAATTATTTACTGCACTAGAAGTCCAGCTATGTTCACTGACTGCTCCAAAATTTTGGCTGTCAAACTGAAATGAATAATCCTTTATGTTTTAAAGATGACCAACCCTATTTTTTTTCATTTCAAATAATATTACT
The DNA here is from genome assembly GCA_013397815.1 of Aleadryas rufinucha. Taxonomy (NCBI): domain Eukaryota; kingdom Metazoa; phylum Chordata; class Aves; order Passeriformes; genus Aleadryas; species Aleadryas rufinucha. The sequence continues at coordinate 200,338 of VZTH01002655.1, forward strand.
TAGATTATGTTTCAAAGATGGACTGGGATTTTTTTGTTACTTGAAACCCAGCAGGTAATCAGCTAGGAGGCTCTCAGGCCAGCAGTGTCACAGTGCTATGCAACGTGGAAGCTCAATGAATCAGATTCATTTCCACCAAGACTCAAAGGCAGCAAAGAATATTTCCTGGGAACATAAGCGGCCATGGCAAACAGTCCTTCCAACTCAAGAGAAGCACCAACCTGTTCTTCCAAACGCTAGAGGGATCACTGGCCTTTTACCTCTTCTTTGTTTAAAATGGAGTGGTGTGACAGGCATCCTCCTCCCTCCTCCATAGGCTCACCTTTGCAATCAGCTCTGCTTTTCTGTGGGGCAAATGGGCCACTTATGGAGAGTTACAAAGCTCCTCTCCCAGAGGCACTGAGTGGGAAGACATGAGCACGTACCTTGAGCTTGCTGCAAGGGGACATGTTTTGGAGTAGTGATTAGGATGTGGAGGAAGGAGGGCATAGGAGACCCTCTGGGTTTGACCTCTGGCTTGGCCAACACGCTGCCAGATACACAAGCCAGCCCCTCAACCTATTCCCACCTCAGTTTCTCCACTTGTAAAATAGAGCAATGATACTGGTCTCACCTGTGAGGTGCTTTGAGATTCCTAAAGAGAAATGCTCTTGATGGGTATTATCCTCATTTATCCATCTAGTATTGCCAGTCCTGTTGGCTTAAACGAGTGCATATATGTGAGTAAAAAGTGTGCACAGGCAAAATGCTTAGCATAATAAAGGAAATATTTCTATAATGTTAAGCATAATATAATATTAAATATTAATTTCTATAATATTTATATAACATTAGGGCATATTTAGGGCTAAAAGCTGGTTGCAGAACAGAAAAACTGATTAGCACAAGCAAATATTAATTAAAATTACAGTCTGTATTCACACACAGGTTTTCTTTCCCATTCTGTTCCTCTGCTTTTTGATTAGAAAATAATCATCACATTATACAGTATTTTCCTCATTAAACTACAAAGATCCCTTGCTTCTTTGGCCAATTAGTGCCCATGTACAATCATCAGGAATACAAATCAAAGCGTGTTCCAGCTCTGACCTAATAAGCCATCTACGCAAAATCTAAGCTCTGCATTTTTCTGTCACTACAGCAATTCTGTTTTCTTTACCCCAAAGCAATCAGCACTGAACAGAACCCTTCCTTTCTTAGGAAACTATGAACTGAAATTGCATGGGCTGGGGGCTTCCAGTCACCTCCAGCTTTGCTGGTGGCTTTGTTTTAGTCAACAAACCCCAAGAATCCTTCTGCACTCTGCTCGGGTGTGGGGCTGGCAGGGTGGGTGGCTCCCAGGACACAAGGAGAAAGAGGAAGCTCTGGGAGACTGGAAGAAATCTGCATTTTCCTCAGGGCACATCCTGCAAACAGGGCCCTTTGTTCCTGGCGGCTGGTACCCACTTCTCACCACAAACAGATCCCTTCCCGGCCTCTCCTTTTTTTCCTCTCAGAAAAAGGCCATTTTCAGAGTTTGTACTTCTACATCCACCCCCGCCCCAAATCTGTGTAAGTTATTCTCACTTAAACCTATTTTGCTTTCCCACTGAGTACTGAAGTGTTGTGAGTTACACTGTGCCGCACTACTCACGCCCACCCGACAGCCATTTTCTGACCAATTTCCTTCTGACATGCATCTTAACCATCTCCAGCTTCACTTATGAATTTGGCCTAAACTGGAGAATAATATAGTGAAATTCTGCTAAAAGCAGTATATAATTGATTCCTGCCAGAAGGGGGATATCAGCTTTTCTGTTGTTTTTCAGGGAGACGGAGGGGGAGGCGCTAAGAAGGGGGCTGTGCGCCTGGAGATTCAGCTCCTGTTTTCTACTTCCCCAGCTATCTTACAGAAGGCAATAAGCAGTGTCTGTTCATCAGTGTGATTCTATTTATTGAAACTGGTTAATAAGCCCAGAATTAGTTTTCCTTGTCAAAAAAATGCTTCAGTGAAGAATGATTTCAGAATGGCTTTAGTATGTCCACTTGCCTACGAGTAATGAGAATTAATATTCGTCCAGCAGTTTCAGAAACCGGGGTGATAGGTCCCCCAAAGTGTTTCTCAGTCTGCTCTTTCTCCATGCATCACCTGCTGCATGGTCACCCATGTGCTCCTGCACGATCTTCATGCCCCTCTTTTGGTAATGTTTCAGTTTCTTGGCCAATTTTAGCAAATCTGGTGGAGACCTCAAAGGTATTGAGCTCCTAAATGAGTTATACAAGGCGTGGTAGAGGAGGAACCCCCCCCCCCTTCCCTCTCTTGGGGACAGGCACCCCTGAGGAACCAAAATGGTGCTCTCTTTTGAGATGGAACTCACTGAAGCTGAAAGTCACCATTTCCAGGACTCAAGGCATGATTTGATTGATTGGGAGGTTTAAAAGGAGCAGGGAGAATCAGTGAGAGCACACCTCTCTGCAGCAGGCACCATCTCTCTGTGCTGGATGTAGAGTTCCTAGCGTGATGGGATCTTGCTCAGGTTACAGCTTGCTTGTGCTATTGCAAATCACTGTAATAGAGCTCTCCTGATCCCTTACTACCTTCCACTGGGTGGTTCTCCATGGAGGAGAGCCTTCCTCTGTGCACTTCCCTAATCTAATTACTGCTAATCAGAAGTATGAAGAAAAGCATTTTCTCTGGGTCTCAGGTGCACAGCAGGCAGGGCAGCCAACTTGTGGAGTACGGACATCTGTTTGTTTAAGTGGGAGGGGAAAGCGATGCACACTGCAAATCCTGCAGCATGTCAAAGCAGCTGAAACCCACATTAAATGTTGGGATTTGATCTGGAAGCTGTGTAATCCCTTTGTATTTTCTAGAAAAGGCTATGGGAAATTTGGTGATGGCAAAGGGGTGGAACTGGCCTATTTCTGCTGTGATTCACCTCACTGTAGAGTATGTGGCACCTGCAGCTACAGACTGACCCAGTATGTTTATTTACTGAAACCATCAAACCATCTCTTGCCATGTGCTCCGTTCTTCCAGCCCAAATTAGCGGTGGCTCCACTGCTCCAAGTGGAACAAATGTCACTGTCGTGTTTCACTTGGTCTCCTGCTGCTGCTTTATTTTATTTTGGGTCCTGCTGCCTGTCAGGGAAGAAGCGGGATCCTGATTTTGTGAGGTTCAAATGAGCAATTTCACTTTGAAGCTGAACAGGCCATTGCCAAAGGGTTAATGACCGTTTTTATCAGTATCCTGGAAAATTGAATCTTTCTCCCAGTGACGGATCCCAAGGGCTTTTTCTGGCCTGTGTAAGCCAGCACGTATCAATTGCTGCCCTTCAGTTGGCTTGGCAGTGTGGGCACTGAGGGTGTGATGTCCCCTGCATGACCAGTGCTGGCACACCACAGCACCCTCTAAGCAAATCCACCATTCCCAGGCCCTGCAGAGGCAAATCATTCCACTGCTAGAAACCCTGGCCTTTAAAAAGCAAATCCATCAAAAGCACGTACTGCTTTGCATTAATGGGATGCATTCCAGGCATATTTGCTGTGCTGATCAATGCTTTAAAAAATACATCCTTGGTTAGGTGTGCAGAAACACACATCATCAGCGAAACGAGCGTGTGATAGAACAAGTCTATGTGATGCAGAGGAAATTTTGTTAGCCCAACACAATCTCAGAATAGTTAAACAGAGCAAAACAACTTGTATTTGTGCTCAAATCCTGATGATGTTTATTTACTAGGACAAATATAGCTGAGGGTAGCAACTTATCAACGCTTGCTTTATTTCAAGAGCAAATTGCTACCATGGAACCAGACACTTGATGTTTCCCTGCTATCGCCCAACAAAGAAAGCTCGCTTTACTGACTCGGCTAATGACCAGCAAAGTCGCCTCACGTGGATTAGAAAAGTAAAAAGGACAAAAGCTTCAGGATGAAAAATAACAATTTCCCTTGCTTGCTTTTGTGATCAAACAGTAGGGAATTCACAGCAGAAAACTCTGCTTTGAAATAGACAAATAATAGTAACAGTGAAAATAAATGACAAGGTCTTGGTTCTCTTGAGCTTTAGTAAGCCTGAAAACCCACAAGTTTTGCTGCTGGAGAGTGTATGAGGATTCATTCAAAAGTCAATAATCAGCAGAAAGGGATTAGCGCCTTCCAATAACTGTTCTAACTACAAAGACAGTAAAAGGCTCAAGCCACATCTATTATCTTATCCCTTTATACAGGCTCATGGCCCTGAGCTTCACATGTACTGTGTTTACTATTATGGCAACAAAGCAAATTTGATCAGAGCAACACCAACAAATAATCAAACTGCACCACTGAATAAAATCTGCCTTGGTACTTCATGAATTTGCTGAGCTGCTGCACCCCAACCTGGCTTTCCTGGACTGTGGAATATGTTCTTTCACAGCCTGACTGCATCTGCAGGTGTGCAGCAGACTCCTGCATGCACTTCTGCCCTTTGGGACAGACTCCCCTTCCCATTCCTGGACTGACCAATGTCCAGAACCCCCACACCTCAGCTAGGTGGGAGCAGACTAGGACACTATCAGTTTGTTCTGTGCAGGCATTGAAAAACCAGGTGTGATAAGAGCTGTTTCCCCATGTTTTGCAGCACCCACAAACAGATATACTTGAAAGATTCATAATGTAAGAAATCAACCAGAAATGGAAAGTTCAATATCAGATGAAATTGGTTTGGCTATCTCTGACACAAAATATTTATCTATTAGGTTCCCAGAGACATCAAGCTCTGAATCAGTTATCTTAGCACAAATCTACAGTTGTAAGTTCTCTCATTTTGGGTTTGAAGTCACACTTCCATCTTGGGCAGCAAACGGCATTTTACTGCTATTCCTTATGCCCACTGCCCCTTCAGCTTTACTGTTGACGTTTCTAGGATAAAAAAACCCCCTAAAAGTGATCTGCATGCTTATGTATTCTCCTCTTTATGCTAAAATTTATTCCTAGCTGAAGACCTCAGAACACCTGGTGAACTGGTTGGTGGCACCTGGCCTTCTGAATCTACCTTAGCAGCCACCCTAACAAGATAGAGACTTGAATTTAGTCTTGAGCATGAACAAGGCACATGCCAGACCCTATGATGAAGTGTGGTGCAGGTTTGCAGGGCACATTTTGTCCTGAGGGCTGATCTGCAGACCAGCTGCACCTGGAGCCTTGCAGCAAGGATATGAGGCAGCATGGGGAAGGGCAGGTGGTTGTGTGTAGAGGGTCACTGGATGACTCTTGGAACCAGATGTCTATTTACCTGGCAGAAAGAAAGTTGTTCTTCCCTTAGGGGCTTGTGTCTTGGAGGAACTGCCCTATAAGCCACTGGTCCAGAGCAGAGTCTGAGACTTACGTCTGTTTATTCACTTCTGGGTTTATATATATATATTTCCAAGACTTTTCTGGGAAGATCAAGGCCCTGAAAAACACTCCCTGTGGGCCAGGTTGGGATGACTGCATGATGAATGTGTCACACAAAGCTAGGTTAATGCCTCTGTGACATCTGTGAGAAAAACTCCTCCTGGTTTCCACACCTACACTGGTGCTGGTTCAATGTTTAATACCGAAACCAAATGCCTGGTTTTCTTGACTTTTAAGAGAATTCAGTGTTGACTGGTCACTCCTCCAAAGGGTTCCAGTAGTCTGTCCTTTGTTCATATGGTGTCTCTCAGAGGGGGGAACACACCATATGTGCGCAGTGTAGGCTCTAGGAAGACGTGAGGACACTACACCAGCTGGCTTCCACTTGAATGCAAACACGTCACAGGGGCTGTTACAAGGAGTTGTGTGATGCAGAGGTCACAGTGCTTTGGTGTCAACCAGCAAGCAGCAGCCCTTTTTGTGTGAGTGTAGTGCAATCTTGAAAACCAGCAAGCAGTGCCTACCAATGCAGTAGGGTCATTCATGGTCTGCAAATGGACTGGAGGAACCTCCTGAACTAAGGCAACCCATGGCAGGACAGATGGTGTCTCTAGATGAGAAGTTACGTATCTCAGGGAAGGGGCCTTGTGGAGATCCACAAGCCTGAAAAAATTAGAGTCCCTCTGTCCCTATCCCTGTGTTTTTGTGTTAGAAAAGGCAGAGGGGTTGGGAAAGACAGGGAGAGTCTAGATCCACCTTAAACACCACCAAAGACATACAGACTAAAAGAAAAGATAAGCCCAACAAAGGCACTTGCTGAAAAGCCAACTATATCAACAAACCCCAGCTCCTGCAGCTTGGTGACTATGCTGCCCAGTGACTCCTGTTCATAAAAGGCTGATTCTCCTCCCTTTCAGAAAACAATGTGTTCCACACACTGAAATAAATAACAGCCCCTCACCAAGGCCCCGGCAGTGTCAGGGGGTGTCAGGCTCTGCTCAGCAGATAACAAAGGCGTCAGCATGGAGCCAATCTCCTCCTGCCATCTCAGGCTGCCCTTGCTGCGCTGAATGAAATTTTTCTCCTAATGGAAATGAAGAAAACCTCCAGTGCAGATAATCTTCTGTTATAATGGCTGTACATTCAGGAGAGGGGCCAAGCAGTGTAAAGAACAAGCCAAATCTCTTTTACTTAAAGCCTGGCCTGAATGTGATAATGTAATGACTTCGGTCGGGATGTTTCAAATGCCATTCATTGGGATTGACTTAGCATATAGATGGTATCAGCCAAAATAATTAAGAACGAGGAACTGAACAGATAGGATCAGCTGACTCCTCCTTCCCAACAAAGCTGGTATCCTTTTGCAAGTAGTGGAGAGGACTACTTGGTTTAAACCTGGCTTAGTCCAACCCAGCCAGCACCCTTTCACTTCCACTGCCCTTTTCTTTCTGTTGAAGGATCAATAACTTTCATCTTAAACACAGGTGAAGTCCCAGGGACCCTCTTTGCAAAGGCAGAGTTTCCGGTTATTTTGTGCCTAAGCTCCATCCGGCCACTGCTGATCACACTTTGCACTCAGAACCCAATCAGAATCCCACTGAAGTCCTTGGGAAGATTCACGTTCATTTCACTGGATTCCGGATCCATGAGTTTCTTTTAGCAATGTAGGTTTCCAAAAGCGTGGTAGCCTTGGCTGTTGTTTAGCTTCCTAGTATCTGTCATAGCTAACTATTATTTCTGTTTTACAGAAATAAAACGCAGCTCAAACTCCGATACTACATGCAAGCTTAAAATGGCTTTCAATTACTATTAGCAGGCTTTTAAATGGGATTGTGGTGACAACCCGAAAGAAGCGAAATACTTAGGGGAGAAATTAAGCTATTGGAATGACTGGTTATATTGAACATGCTCCTCACACAGCTGGCAAAGAGCAAAATAAAGCTGAAATAAATTGATGACGACCACATTCTGGAGAAATGACAGTTTATCTTAAAAGAGAAAAGAACATTCAGCTTCTCTGCTACAACAGTTTATGACACTGAGCGTTTGAACACCTCTCCCACAAACCAGAAAACCAGTAGCAACCAGAACAACCACAACAGATCACTTTCTATATCCCACACCAGCCTAACTGAGGGCAGAAGGTAAAATTAGTACAAAATGCCACCATTCTGAATTTAGTATGTCCAATTAGCATCATTCTGATGGCTACAAAGGGTGGAAGGCAACAGGGGATTACATTCATTGTCCATTTCAAGACTTCCAGTTGGCAAATAAACCGAGTCCTTTACAAAAAAAAAAAATCCAACTCATTCATTGGTCAAGCTTTGGAATGGTTACAAGGCCAAGATCTATTGTTCTGGTTGAATTTGTTACAAGCCCTGGGCATATCATGGAGGAATATCTGTATTTGAATGTTTTCATCTTCCTGGTCATCTAATTCAGCTCCTTCCAGGGAGGTAATTTATTTTCTTCACTGTCACCTTCATTCACTAGGTTTAGAGATGAAATCAAGATGCATCAGCAGCCTTGAGCAGGGCGTCAATGCTAGTTTGAATTTTCCTTCTCTTCTGTTTAATTGAATTTTCATTTGTATCTCCTCAGTTGTTTCCCCTCCAAGGCCTTTCCCCCCCTCTCCCCCCTTTTCTCCACTCATCCATATAGATCATACAAGCATTTCTGGCAAGCACCAGCTGCAGAGACAATGAGTTCTTGGGCATCTTCTACTTTTAGAAAAGCACCAAGAGCCCAAATAACACCCGTGCTTGTTCTGTGAAGCTTGAAGTCTGCTTTTTAGAAAGACCAGTCTCTTTATTAACTCCACTGCCCCCTCAGAGACACATATAAGACATGGAGGGCTGCAGAGCTATGCAGTTGTCACTGCAGAGGACAAAAAGCTGTGTCTGGGTTTACAGTCTCTGTTTTTCTGGGTCAGCATAGCCAAACAGGACTTTGCAGTAGCATTAAAAAGAGTAATTTCAAGATTTCTCCTCCACATTCCCCAAAAAACTGCCCTGAGTTCCCAGGAGGCCAGCACTCCAGTGCACAGTCTAGCCACAACCTCTCCACTTCTGATTGTTTACCATGAGCATAATCTTTCTTTCAGCTTTGAGTCTGCTTTACTAGACACAAATTCACTAAGAGGGATCTGAGATGTAACCTGTGAAATCTCCCACCTTGAACTGGTATCGCTTCCTCCAACCACTTCCTTTCATTGTGGGGACTGAACAATTCCCGTCTGTGGTTGAGAATGGTCTCTCTTGCACTGGAAATCTTCAGTACAGGAAAACACACCAACTCATCCATCCAAACTTTGGTACAAAGGCTAGAAAAGATACAGTTCCTCACAGAGATTCACCAGTCATACTTACTACTCCAGCTGATAATGATAAGAGCTCTTCTGTGCTGAGAAGTGATTAGGAGAGGCAAGAGAAAATTTCACACAAAATTATCGGGCCACTGAAGAAAGTTCTTTAATGCAAAATCTATCTGCAGTTGAGTGATGTACAATTCATTTAACAATTCAAATACTCGTGTCTTTAAGTCATTTACAAATAAACCATGCAGAACACTGTGGAATATGTAATCAAAAAGAATTCTGCATTAGGACAGAGATGGACAAAATGACCTTTCCATGATCTACTCCATCACTCACTAGTATAATTTTTGCTTGTAATTCATTATTCTGAAGCTGTTTACCATTTTGTCTATGACAAGGGCAACTTCCATCAATCAGTTCTTGAATGTGGAATTCCTGGCTCGTTATCAGAGGAAACCGAGATTCTCATTTGAATATTCACCTTTCTTGCTCTTGTACACGGTACTTGATCCATCACTGAAAAGCTGACACTGTCTTTGGCACTGATGCTCTGTCAATCTGACATAACCCAAGAGATATTCAGGGTGTGTTTTGCTACTAAGTGAAAGACTACAGCACTTCAGTCATTAATAATTAAGTGTGAGTTTGCAATTGGATATAAGATCTGCTTCTGTACCTATGTACATTGGCATTTATTTTTACACTCATCACGCTGCTGTTGGATATATACTGCAGGAACTTTGGGCAAATGGTTCAGTGTCTCTCCACTTACAGTAAGGACCACTACTTGCAATAATATGTATTAAGGAGGTCTTTTAGGAGAGAATAAATCAGAGATTAGAGAAAGCTTGCTTGTAACTGAAGTTGAATTGAAATAGTTTCTCTCCTTTTCCCCCATGTTTTGATGTCGGCCATGGAAGGATGTATTTTAAAAAGGAAAAGGACATGATATCATTATATCTTTTAGCTTGTAGAGTTTTGAGTTCTGCTTCTGCAGCCTCATTTAGGAAATTAGTCTTTGAGTCTTACTATGAAAAGAAAGCTTGCTAGGATCTCTCTTGCTGGCAATCTCTTATGGTCAGATCTTACACTGCGAATAGGGGGTTGCCATTTCTGCTGCCAGCTTTTGCCCTTCTTAACAGCTCTGACAGCTCTGATCCACTTACTCTTGGCACTTGCTTTGAGCAAGGTTCACATAAAGGTGTCAGTGTCCAGTCTGTGCATTGTTGTATCAAGCTGCTGTCAGTCTTCTGGATGACTTAGCAAACTCGTTTTGTTATCCAAAGCCTGAACTTGATTATGATTCGTTGTTTGACTCCTGCTTCAAAACATCAAGCTCTGTCTCTCTCTGCCTCTTTTTCACTATCTACACTAAGTTCTTGTCTTGCCTGGTAGTGCCAAACCTCTGCCAGGCTGGCCGTTTCTCTCCTGCATGTTTGTAAACGATGTTACAAGTTAAAAAAAATAAGTATTTAGGGCCTTGTTTTCTATTTCCTTGGGGTATAATGCAGGAACACATTTGAAACCAGAAGGTTATTACTGCAAAAGGCAATGGGAGCGGTGAATTGTTCAAATTCAGAAGCAAGTGGGGCTTCAAAGAACACTAAACTGCCTGGTGTGCTTTCTTGGTTTTTCCCAAGTTCCTTAACATACAGCATCTTCTTGTTGGGAAAAAGGTGTCTAAGAGGGAAGCCTTCTTTTAAGGAAAAGAGGAAACACAAAACTTACAGAGGAAAGGGATAGGGCATGTTCCTTTTGGAGCTTTTGAAAAGCTATGAATGTGACAAATATCTTTCACAAGAAAGACTTTCTAGCCTGGTTTATTTACAGTAAGAGCACAAAAGGTGTCCTAATGAAACTGTGAACTTGTGAGCCCTTGTGAGGCCGGGGGAGCACATGGATAACTCATTGTCTGAATGGGAGATGGGTGAAGATGTGATTCTGTATCTCCCTTTAAAGGGCAGCAGTGACCATGCAAACCACCTTGAGCACTATGGTGAAGGTAACCACATCAATGCCAGATTTTTAATGCAGGCTTTAAAATTTGCTCCCCATAGTACAGAATATGAAAATGTTGTTCAGCACTCCTGTAATCAGGATTCTGTGGCATTTTGGCACCCCAGGAGGGAAAGTTACCTTATAAATGACAAAGACTGTGTCTAAGGCTGAGTGAAAATAGAAGAGAGAAGTCTCCAAAGCCCAGGACGACTAAAGCTTGTTACAAAACCAGAGCGATCACTCTAGTGTGGAGCAAACCCGAGCTTTGCATTAAAAATGTAAATGTGATTGAAATAGCATAACCAGATTAAATGGATTTGACCTCTACAAGCATGAAAAATGGTCTAAATACAGTGAAATAGCAACAAATGGCTGCACTTTCCTTTTCACTGCGTTATGCATCACAGGAAATTTATTTAGAACAACACAGAAATTTCAAGCCAGTGAGAGATTTGCATTTCTTTTACAAGAACTCATGTAGAAAATAAGGTTGGTTTGGGAAAAAACACCCATCATTTAAATGCCTAAAGGTACAGAAGGACTTCGAAACTACTTTTCAATCTTTGAATGTGACTGATTTACCCTCAAAAATTAAGCCCTAGCACACAGAACTAGCCAGGAGTGACTGCATCTTTCAATACAATCTCACATCTCAACCTTCAGTACACTGCTGCCTTAAGGGAGCATTTGATCGACATTTCTTTCTGAGATTTTGGGATTTTTTTTTGAGTCATGTTAACTCCTATCAGTGCCACAGTCTGGTTCACTGCACTGCCACACATCACCATACAAGTGTCACCATATCAACATATCACCATAGCTGAGCAGGGACAGACACCACCAACAAAACAAGATATTAGTCAAACCCCAGCTTAGGATTTCAGAAGGTTGCCTGTAAAGTGCTGTATGGAATATTTCCAAGAAGACAACACTCAGAAACAAAGAAACAAACCAAAGTGGTGTGAAGGGGAACTAGAAATGATAACCAAACAGTCCCAGCTAAGCCTGGCTTTTTATGCACTCGCAGGGAAAATTCTGGTAGTGCTGTGCAACACTGTTCCTCTGGTTTCCAATTAGAGAGGTCAACACTTTAGTCAACACTGACATTAGGAACATTGAATAAGGAAACTAATTTAGATTTTCTTATCATAGAATCATTGAATAACTTGGGGTAGAGGTCCCTGTCCAGAGCAGAGCTACCATCTCATGTAGGCCAGGTTGCACAGGTCCTTGTCCTGTTGAGTTTTGAAAATCTTCAGGGATGATGACTCTCCCCTTTCCTGGGTCCAGTTCCACTTTTGCATCAACCTCCCCATGAAACTTTTTCTCCTTATATATATTCCATTAATTTCCACGAAATGCTTGTATGTTGCCTCTCATCCTTTCACTGTGTATCTCTAAGAAGAGTCTGGCTTCACCTCATCTCTGGCCCTCTTTGGGTGGTGGAAAGGAGTAGCAAGGTCTTCCTCACCTTCTCAGCCCCTCTTTACTCAACCTGTGCACCAGCTCCAAACACCTTGGAGGGCCCAGTTTATCAGTGATTTGCCCCTTGACTTAGGAGATCCAAAACTGAACACAACATTTCAGATGCTGCTTTGTGAGCACCAAGTGGTGGGGGGAACAGGAAGATTTAGTTCCAGATGATTTCACATGACCTCATTTCTTGAAGCTATTAAATACATATAAAATGCTACAATTAAATTCGCTCTTCCTAAAACCAGTGTTTTTTCCTTCTCCTTATACAAGTAACATGGCAAAGAACTGTAACAGAAAAAAATTTGAAAGCTGGTACCTGAGAGCTCCTGTGGCAAAAGAGAAATGCATGTGGCATGAAACAGCCCACAACAGAAGAATCATTTTTTTCCCCTGATCTTTTATTTTCCAAAAGGTGTAAGAAACAGAATAATATTTGGACAATGGTTAGATACACAGAGTGACATTACAGCTGGGTGGCAATCAGCAGAAGCAGAGATGATGTGGTCATCAGCAAAGCTCAGGTGTTAACCCAGTTCTGTTCAAGCCCGTTGATGTTGATGTGCGCAGTATTAGAAAACTCAGTTGTTCTGGGGTTTGGTGTCTGAGCATGAATGAAACATGAGCTACCTCTAACACTGGGACATTGAGATTAGTACCAGCTCTGATTTGGAAGCCCTGTAAGTCCCGTGGCCCCGCTGCAGCAGCGCTGAGCTGTACAGCTGTCACACAGCTGTGGGGCTGCTGAAAACCGACAGCGGAGAGTTAAGCACAGAGTGAGTCTTCAGGAGGATCCAGACAATCGTTCTGCTGAATGAGGAGGATTCTCCTGGAGAACAGACTGAGCAGGATGTGTCTGAGAGCTTCAGACAGGCTCTGTGCTGCACCGGTGTGTGCCCAAGTTAGTGAGAGAGCCACTAAAAATGGTCTTGGTAATATTAAAAATCTCAGTATAGTTATCCCATTACTTTAGAATTTAAATACATGACTTTGGCTGGGTTTGTATCATTGTTCTGGACACTTTGTACAAATTTTTTTCCCATTTTTTTACTGGAAACTCCAAAAACCTATTTCAAAGACTATGAAGGAGTACTGAAAAAAATCAGAATTTCAATTTAATCCTGTATATCTGTTTATGCCAGAAGACCTCATCTATTTGTTTGATCACAGATGGGGAAATTGGTACAATTTGATCTCACTGATCAGAACTAAAAGTACCAGTGTAATAATTCCATTTTCATGCTCTGTCATGTAGGAAAAACTCTATATGTTCAGCTAAATATGAATTTAAATAAAGAGATTTCTTGAAAGTATCAGCAAACAGTAGTAGTAGATAAATAAAAACTTAGATAAATAAAGGCTAGATTTGGATTTTATGAATCATATTAAAATTACTAATTACTAATTTTTGACCATTTATGGGCTCTCTTAGTGTTTCTATCCTCTTCACATGTTTGTTGTTGTTGAATGCTTTTGAGAATCAGCTATGGTGAAAGACACTGAACAGACATCAATATCACCATGGAATATACCAAGATTTTGATTTGCTATCGGTGCCAGCACTGGCTTTCCTCTTTCCTGCACATCCCACCTCACTGCAGAGGTAAGATCTGGCTAGTCCCAGCAACATGCTCCCAGGGGAGTTCTTATTAAGCACAAGGCTGTTGCCAGGATGAAGGTACTGGGGGCTCTTCCTCTTTTCTAACATGATGCTGATGCCATCAGTCAGTGCTGGAGAAATGCCAGCCCTGGAGCTGGGATTTGGCACCACACTCTCCTGTTCCTCCTTACCAGTGTTTCACAAGGGCTCAGGGCACGCAGAGAGATGCAGATAACAAACCGTGACCATCAGCTCATGTATCTACCGTTTAAACATCTTAAATGCACACATTGAGCAGCATCAGGTTTCCTGCTGAAGAACTGGCAGGACAGAAACCAACAGCAACAAGTTGATTACAGCACCACGGCTTTTTTCCTGAGCTGTAAAAGCAGGAGGATATAAATTTATCGTACCACTAAATTGAGGAAAACAAGGGCATGCTTCTAGGAGCTTTCTGCTTTATTAAGTAAACATCTTCTCATTCATGTGGAAAATTTTTTCCAATTTGGCTAAATAATTAATCACCAAAGAGTGACTGGCAATTAATGAACACTGTGATGACTTTCTGAGGTGTATGTTCATCACGGCAATTTTCTTTCATCCCAGTGATTTGTGCCGGTGTTACTGACAAAATGTGATGATAAAGGCTCTGCAGTGTCTGTGGTGGGGGTACACATATTCCAATGACAAAAATCTGCTCATTTTTGAACTTACAGGAGGTGAGATGGGGTCCCCACCTAACCTTGGGAAGGAGCATCTATCACCAGGGCATCAGTGCACCAGCCTGCCGATGAGTGACTAATTTCTTATTCTCCCAAGGGCCCTGTAGTAAGAGCTCTCTTTGGCCAGTGGAAAGAGCTGGTTTATTTGCAGAAAGCTAAACCACCCTGTAACCACCCCTGCTGTAACACCCTTTTGCTCTGCTTATAGACGTAAAGAGGCTGTGAGTAAATAAGAACAGATTCCCAAAATATACTGAATCAAATACTCAGTTCTGCACTACTTAAGAAGCCAAGCTGATTGTGTTACATTTAAAACTCATTATGAGGATGGTATTTCCCTCCTGTGGATGAAGCTGAGCAGAAACCTTCATGCTGTGGAGAAGCACGTGCCCTGCCATGCCAACCATTTAGAAGCACAGGAGAGGATGACAAATTCACATACCCTTAGTTATTGCAATCTCAAATTAGGGCATGCAGATCCACACTGTGGTGCCCTGGAAGTAATTTGAAGATCTCACCATGAATTTTGGAGAGACCCAGAGATGGTATGCACCAGTTCCACACAAAATTCCTCCAGAAATATATACATGGGACTATTTCATTGAGAGACATCAAAATTAGATACTTTTCCACCTTTGTTGTAAAGGCAGGAGCTGGATTATAGCAAGGTCCAGCTGTAATAAATAAGGAGCACTGTACTGGCAGTGGGGAAACATCTCTATATCACTGTGAGGCAGTGCATACCACAGCTCCAGAAATCCACCTATAAAACTTCTCATTTGTTACCTAGATAATTCTGCTTAACATCCATTTTGTGCACTCAGCCTTTCCTATGCACTTTTATTTAACACTTTAAAACTGGAGCTACTAACTCCAATCAGCTCTAAGAGGGTGAGGATAAACCACCAGATTCTGCTAGGAGGTAGTACACATCTGTATCATTTAAGTGATATTTTCCTCAGTAGAGGCCCATTCTCATCTCATTCCCTTATGTAATGATTTTCAGCTGATGCAGAAACACTCCAAGTCTTGTACCAGACTGTTATGGTGTGCACAAGTTGCTGTTGATTATGCTCTTGTAGACAAGAGCATTTAATACAAGTCTGAAGTTGCTGGAATCTCAAAGCATGTTGAGTCACTGCTTTGCCTTTCAGACTGTTTTAAGCACTTGGGGGGTTATGTTTCAGAGGAGGGACATGCACAGAGGTGAAACATCCATTGCCAGCCTCCCTGCCAAGGTGTAAGACTGGGATAATGAATTCTCTGAAGAGGATATTTTCTCTTGGACAAGTGAAAGGCTGCTGAGCCACTCAACTGAAGACATCCCTCATGGTCTCCCAATGGAAACACAGATCTCCCCATTCCCATGCTAAGTAGCCTGACACATGCCATAGAGAAGAAAATCCCTTTGCTTGTTACCAAAGCCTATATTTCCTACCAGCATTGGATCCTGCTTCTGCTGAAACCTGCTCCCAATTTTCCTGGAACACCACAATCCTGAACAGTCAGTTAAGAGCTCTGGGCTTTGTCAGAGATCAGTGACTTACACCTCAAAGCACGTACTAGGATCGGCATCTCCCAACCTTTTCCCAAAAGAAACTCCTTCAACATGAACCAGCAGAATTTCTGCTGAAAGACTGCACAAGTTATCCTGTAACAAACAGAACAGATGACAAATTGTCTTTGGCTCCTGAGGACACAAGAGCCCACAGATGGGCATGATGGGGAGAGGAGGGCTATTAACAGCCATGGCCCAAACTCTTTATATTGCAGGAGGACCCTGTGTTACCCATCCCTCTTGTCTCTCTCTCAAGCTGGTGTGTTCCAGCTCCTTTGTTTTAAGCTTACAGATTTTATACTCAGATAAAAGGTGTGCTGATGAACTGAAATAATTTTTGGAGACCAAGCAAAGCAGACATGCCCAAGAATAAAGAAAAACAAAGTAATTTCAGCTCTGCCAGTCCTTCCCTTTCAATGTCAAAAACTTTATTGATTAGCAATTTGAAAACAGGCATGATGTCAGCTTACTACACAGTTTCCTGGGCTCCCTTCCGAGAGCACTCCTCAGTTCTTTCTCAATTAACGTGAAAGCTGGGGAGAGTAAGCATTTTTATTGGTAAGTTAAGAAATGCCTCCATCAAGAGTTTTATTCTAATATCGCAATAAGTACACAATGACTGAGTCTTGGTTAAAATACTTTTTTCTCCTTTTTGTTCAGCACTAGAAAACCATCAGTTCCCTTGCTTTGTGTTACTCAGTAACATTTTTCAGCCTTTTGCATTTTCTGATTTTAGGCAGATTCCTAAGAGTATCTTATAATCAGGACTGTAATCCTCCAACCTCTCTTACATCTGTCATTTGCCTGAATGGTCTTAAAAAAAAAAAAGAGAATGATTCAATTAACAGTTAGGGGGATTTTTACATTAGGCAGAACATTTCTTCAGGATTAGAAAAAATGTGGCACGAACCATTAGTATTTCCCTCTATGAATAAAAGAAAAAAAATTTTAAGGCAAGAAAAATGGCTGTAGGTTTAATGTGCCAATGCTTTCCAGATCTTTTTGTTTCCTGGTTTTGGTTTTGTGAATGAAACTTAGCAATATCCAGGATCCCACCAAGTGTCACGCAAACATTTGAAATTCATCACCTCTCATAAAACCTACAGATTGAACAGACATCATCTTCAGTGTAGGAAGAACTTGGCCCAAAGTCCAGTGAGCTCAAAGAGAGGATTTGGAGTCAGTAGCATTCAAGTTGACTTGAAGTAAGTGAGGTTGCTGGTTTCAATATTGCCAATGCAAAAAAGATATCAGGCTTCAAAAGTAACCAAGCAATTGAGATGTATTTGGTTTCCTCACCTTCATTTGGGATGTTTTTTATCTTGCTCCAAATTCTTGAGTCCTCAGGCTAGAAGAAGGTAATTTATTTTTTAACTTTTCTCTGAAGTGAGGAGAGCTGGAAGTTTTCTTTCAAAAACAAAACACACACTTAAGCAGAGACCACCTGAAAACAGAGCTGATCCAGTCACCATGCGAGTTTAGGCTCCACAGAAGTAATTTCAGGCTCTACGAAAACCCACAAATACCAGGAGATTTGGAATAGCACCAGGAAAAGTGACTAGACTCTTAAACATCCTGGCCACCTGAATTTGAGGTTTTGGCAATTCTCACCTGCTGGAGCTCCTCTTTAAACCAACATAATAAATAAATGACCAAATCCCGTCTTTCACACTCAGTTGTAACCACTCAGAGTGTAGAGGATGGGTCCTTCTGTGCACTGTGTACGACTGCTGCCTTGTAGGAAAAGCTTTGTGCCTTCCTCACTACCTGAGCAGGAGTTTGCAAAATCGAGCTCTTGGACCCTGCACTTGCATCAGCCTTTCTGGCTGCATATCCACCAGCTTCAATGCTCAGTTGTGATTTTGTATCCTGCAGATCCAGGAGAAACCAAGGGAGCTTGATACTTGCAGAGGCAGGCCATAACTCTGAAAGGGGACTGAAGAAAACTGGGTAATTATGAGTGTGTGAGACAGTCCTGACTGTCTGGCTCTTATTCTCCACCAACCTGCTCCTGCCTTGGCCATCAGTGAAGCATTTTTTCATTTCAATCTTTCTCTTGACCAGACCAGATAGAAGAACCAAGACAGTGCCTTGACCTCCATTATTTGTCTCTTTTTCATTCTTCACCCATTTTATCTTCCCCGTATTCCCCAGGTAAGCACCCTGAAGAACTCACATCAGGTATGAAGTTGTATGCCAGACAAATGGGAAAGGACAGACTGAAGAGTAAAACCACAACCTTTTTTCATTTGTTATGTAATTCATTTGTCAATCTAATGTCTCTTACAACTTATGGGTTAGCCAAGCCATAAAACAAAACAGATCCCTGGTTACATTTGTGCAGCAGATTTGTCTCTTTCTTCTGAGCTCATTAAAACAACTGCTTTCATCTCATTAGATTGCTAAAACATTTCCAACAGGACTAGATGTGTCATGTCAGAATATGACAGGCAAATTTCTTTTAAGGTTTTAAAACTGGGTTGGAAGAGGAGAAGCTATGCAGTTCACTGTTGTCACTGAAAGATATTTTTACTTTTATGAGTCCCTAAAACAAGAAACAAATTAGGAACTGTCAAGGAAAAAGAAAAAACACAAACCCAAAATGTATTCCATCTTGCCTCCTAATATTGTTACTGCTTTTCTCTGAAATCTCTCTCAGTCTAATAACAAGAACCTTAAATATAAAAGAAGGAACTATGGTTGTTAATGTTTTGGCACAATTAAAAATCCAAGAGGAAGGAAATAAATGCTGAAAACATGATTACCCTTTGCAACTACAAGCCAAAATGAACAGCCTCACTTTCCTCTGTTCCCAGCTCTTATTCTTGCTTGGTTCAGGGGCAATCTCCCTGTGCTGTGCCACTGCAGAGTGTGGATTATGGCACCCACAGCATCCAGGGATGCAAGAAAGCATCTGTGCAGCTGGGGAAAAAAGTTGCAGTGAGGGAAGAGCCCCCTCATACAGCAGCCTCCACTTGCATGATCTCTGACACCCTGGCAGGAGACCCTGCCTTGCTCAGGGCAGGTAATGCACGGCCCAGCTGCCATCCCGACACACTGAAACTGCCCCAGCAGGCAGTTTGCTACTGGTTTCACTGCAGGTTTCACTGCCAAAACAGCCCCACCAGATCCTCCTCCCTGCTAGGGTCCGTGTGCCACATGCACAGTGCCAAATCCACACCCAGGACAGCGTGCACTGGGGCAGGTCTCGGGAGAATGACACAACTTCATCGGGAAGGCTACAGCTCTTTCCCCTGCTTATTGAAACCCAGTTCAAATACTGCCCAGGTGCAGCCTGTCACTGCCCTACTTTGGGCCTCAAGTCACAGAAATCCTGGAAAACAGAGCAGGAGACAAGTAAGGATGAGGATGGCTCGGCCTGACCTGGTGTTCTAGTGAGGTTTGTGCCTCTGGGTTGCCAGCTCACACCACGATCAAACAGTTCCCAGATGGAAGCAGAGCTGAGTAGGGCTCTGCAGGCAGTGCCACAGGGCAGAAGAGCTGTGTGGGGAGTGGGACAGAGCATGAAGACGCAGTTTGCAGTCCTGTCCCCGGGAAGGTGCTGCAGAGGCGAAGCAACTCTGTGCTGTAAGCCCCTGTGGGGTGAAGTATTCCTGGGGGAAGGGACTGCAAGTGTGAAATCACTACAGATTTGAGACACAGACATGCAGCAAAGAGCACTCAAGTGGGTGTTCACAACACATCATTTCATTTCAATGGCATTTGGCATCAAATTGCTGTAAAACCTGTGGGCGGGGACTGCTTCTCACTGAAGAAGTTCATTAGATTATAAGTAATTTGGTTACACAGAGAGCAAGTAGAACCTGGGGCTGTTTTGAGGGGCTTTTTGAAAAAGGTCAGAACAATATATCAGCCGGCTGTTGGGACTGATGGCTGTTGGGGAGAAGATAGTAGATATTTCAAGATAAGCACTGTACACTAGTGTATTTTTTTCCTGATTGTACATTTCCATCCTTCTCATACTTAACATAAAAACATTTTGTGAAAACTGGCACAGCAGAGAAGCCTATCAAGTGAGTTACTGCCAGCACTGCTGGTGAAGTGACACACAGCTGCTCTGGAGTACATGCAGGGCTGGAAGCTCCGGCATCTTGTGAAAAGGAGCCAGACCCAGCTCTCTGCGCCCAGCTCCACAGGGGACAGAAGCTGCTGCTTCTGCAAAGGCAAAATCCAAAACCAAATCCCAAGCCCCGAGATTTTTCCTGTGGGCAGGTGAAGCCATGTCTCCTCTGGAATGCCACACCTATCATTAATCCCTCGTTTGGGAAGGTGAAATATTGCCTTGGCTCACCATTTTGAACGGTGGCTGCAGGCAGGACCTTGTTTTTGAAGCCATGCCAGCTAACTCAGCCTCTCTTCATAAGCACGATTAAACACTGAATTCCCTGGAAGCCTTGTGCTGATGGCAGTGGATGGTGTCCCCACCTGAGCAGTCCAACCCTGCTCACCACTGGACCTTTGCACAGATTTAAGTGTCCTGCTAAGCAGTAAGAGATGGAGATACGCTTGGTATCCTGCTAGGCTGGGGCTTTTGATGAACAAGCACATTTACCAGAGTTTTAAGTCCCCACAAAAATATCCTAGAATAACATCAGTCTCGATTTCATGCTACAATCCAGGTATTCCAGAAGACAGGATTGTAAGTTCCAAATTCTGCATGTGCTTGACATTTATTTGAATATATAAGATCTAAAAAGCGTTAACACCCATTGCACTCCTACATCATTGAGAATTTACTGAGATAGGGTGGTGTGAGTGGAAGATGAATTTCTCTTGTCCAGTAACTCTCACCTTCTAGCTTGGATTTTAAAGGAAAGCCCCAGATTTGCTTGGTTACAGATGGTTTTTGGATTAAGCTGAGTGAAAACAGAATCTGGTCACAGCCTGATTCTGAATGCTGTGGCACACTCTGGAGTCTCATTGGCTTGCATGGCACAACCATGCCTTTCAGGACTGTTCCTCTGACTAGCTTGGCTCTGACCCTTCATTTTGAGGCATGGGTGAAAGTATCTGGACTGCAGGACTGGTTGTGAAAAAGTACAGCAAGATTAATCAGCCAAGGTGGAGACGTCAAAGTGCAAGGGTTAAGGGTGTCAAAAGAACCATGAGTGGTAAGAAAAGTGTCATTCCTAGCCTGTGGTGCCACTGTTTGAGATGTACATTCCAGACTCCAGTTCCACCTCTCTGTCATTCACCAGTACCTCTTTTTTTGCTCGATAACCCCCTGCCCACCAGCTTAAAGGTATTTCCAAATATTTCACTAAAACGTTCTGAATTAAATTTACAAACCCTTATCTCCATCCTGGCTACCCTCTCAAATTACTGTAATTTCTACTTCTTTTCCTGCTACCTAACATTTCAAGGATTAACTGGGCAGTGTGTAACCTCTTCTAGTCCTATGTAACAATGTCTGCTCCCTGTTCCTTTGTCTTAGCATTCTCCAATCTGTCTACAGATTCCTGTGCTTGTTTTCAAGGCAATATCCAAGTGTGAAGCTGCTTTAGCCATTCATGAGGATGAGATTTATTATCTAGAAGCACACCAATAATACAGTATTAAAAAAAAAAAATAGCAGTCTCTTTCATCAAAATCTAATGAACATGCGATTTAATCTTTATTAAGAATTCATTAGGTTCTCAGCAAGCCTGTCTAATGGAGCTTGACCAGGTGAAATGCTAATGCCTACATTATATTTAAATTAATTTTCAGCAATGTTAGTTTCCCCGCGTTGTTCCCTGCACATCGCTCTCCCCGGCGCCCGCGGCTGCGCGGCTCTCTCCAGATGCTGCTGCCGTGCTCATAGCAACACCGCTGTCCCCACCCCAGCCTCCGCACACTTCACTGGAGTTTCCACACTCACGGATGCCTCCCAATTTTCAACACTATAAGCCCATCCACCATAGCAGCTTCCTTGATGTTTTCATATCAGGTCCAAAGCCACAAGCCTAGCATGCCTTACTTTGAGTCTTTTTAATGCAATCTGTGTGTACATATATATACACACACACACAAAACAGAGTACATTTCAGTCCTCAATATACCAGTCTAGTCCAGCAAACAGGTTATTATCTTGATGTGATTTGCTTCAAAAAACAAGAGCTCTGCTCTTTGGAAAACAAGAGTGATTGTACACTAATTGTGTAGACAGTGTAGTCACTGCCTGCCCTCCTGCCTATGGGCTCTGTGTCTGCACTCCGCTGTTGTGGTACCTACAGCCTCTCCCTTCAACCAAAACCCATCGCCCGCCATTCCAGCATGCTTCTGCAGAAGCAATTCCTAGAGATTAAATAATTTATTGGTGTTCATCTGCAGTGACATGTCTCCTGATCCACCTTTTGCACACAAACAAGAGCAAACCAAACCCACCCCAGCCCAGCCCCAAATCAAACTGTGGAGTGAAAGGGGGAAAAGCTCCCTTTCAAACAGTGAAAGGGGATGCTCAAAGCCTCTACAGAAGTAGGGTGCACAAACGTCGGTGGGGAAAGCCACGGACACCGCTGAGCACTGGAGGCGAGCCTCCTCGCAGTGAGACCTCCCAGCACCGCAGCGCCTTGGGAAAAGCACTGCCTCAGGCGGGGATGATGGTTTCATTGAACCCCCGAGGGGTGGACACAGCGGCCACCGAGCTGATACAGATATATCCGGGTCACCCGCTAAGCCACCCTGCCTGGAGGGGAGCTGGGCTGAAGGCCCAGATCTGCCCCGTGGTGCACGCACATGCACACGCACATGCACACCCACATTCACACACACATTCATACGCACACTCGCACACCCGGGGCGGCTACGGGAGCTCAGGGCAGCAGCTTGCGAAGGGCGCGGGCCCCTTTGGTTATTCCGAAGCCCCTTAGGCTTCTCTCCGGCCCCTCCGGACGCAG
>VZTH01002655.1:224640-310710 GCA_013397815.1 Aleadryas rufinucha
CACCCGGTCCCGGGCTCGCTCCCGCTGCCCGCGGCGGGGTCCGCCCGCACTGCACGGGCGGAGGTCGCGGCCCCGATGCCCGTCCCTCGCCCCGGGCTCTGGCGCCTTTCCCCGAACGGGAGAGGCCATGGCTCGGGCTGCTACCCCCTCTTCCCGGTGATTCGGAGCTGGGGTCTGCCTTGGTGGAGGGTCTAGAGGGGAAGCCATACGAGGAGCGGCTGAGGGCGCTTGGCTTGCTCAGCGTGGAGAAGAGATTGAGGACAGAGCTCGTCGTGGGCTGCAGCTTCCACAGGAGGGGCAGTGGAGGGGCAGCACCGATCTCTGCTTGCTGTGACAGGACACGAGGGAACGGCTGGAGTTGTGCCGGGGGAATTAGGTTGGATATTAGGAAAAGGTTCTTCACCCATCATGCGGTTGAGCACTGAATCAGAGTGCCCAGGGCAGTGATCACAGCACCAAGCGTGACGGAGTTCAAGAAGCATTTCGTCAAGGCTCTCAGGCACGTGGTGTGACTCTTGAGGATGTCCTATTCAGGGCCGGGTGTTGGATTCGATGTTCCTTGTGGGTCCCTTCCAACACAGGGCATTCCATGATTCTGTGATCTGGGGCAGCAGTGCAGGGTTGAGCTCCTCAGTGATTGGGGATGGGACAGCAGTGTGTGGACGTGGGCACTGGGCTCCCCTGGGCCCTGCCCCGTGCGCTGTGGAGGCCCTGGCTCCCCACGTGCCCTGAGGGTCCCCCACAGTTCCTGCACCCACACCCTGTGCCTGCCCCCACCCCACAATGCCGTGTTTGTGACCTGACCTGCAAGGAGCCCTTTGGGAGCACTTTGATCAACACTTGAAATGTGAATCGTTTACATGCTCGATGCAAAGCATCAGATTTCACCACCATGTTGGATTATGTTTTCCATCAGTGTAATTAACAGATGGTTTGGGTTTTTGTGTTGCAGTGCGGTCACAGATCTCACCAGATGACCTGCCTTCTTTTCATAACCATTCCATGACATCTAACAGTGATTTAAGAATTCTAGTCAGTTAAAATCCCACAATTTTCCTGGCAGGTTTTGCCATTTCCGAAGGTTGGAAAAGAGAGAAGAAAACAATGTCAGTGGGGAAAATAAAATAAATAGAACTTTGTTTAAAATGCTTTCCTACAGGCCCAGACAAGTCACAATATACTCAACTTTAATCCATAACATTGATTGATATGTGACAATCTAGCTATAAAAAGATCTAGAGAGAAAAGAAGGAAGTGTTGAGCACAGTGAGGTACAATATATCAAACTAAAATGAAGATAGTAAAGGGTTGCTACCTGATCCATGGAAAGGACACTCACCATTTCAGTAAACAAGAAATCTGCAAAGGGAGGTTTGGTTGTTCGGAAGTAGATGTGAATGCTGAGGCTGCTGATTTTGCCTCTAAAAGCCACTCCACCTCTCTGCCAAAACACACCCAGCTACAGGAGGCTTGACAGGAACATCTCTGTGCTGTGGGAAGGAAATGCAGGGCTGCCCCACAAAGCTTGGGGAAGGCAGAGGGCTGCCATTCATGCTGTTGGGTGTGGGTGACCATGTGCTTACACTGTGCTGGTTTTCCACTTGGGACCCCTGATCGCTGCCTCTTCCGTGATCATCTTACCTGCTGTCCTGAGTTCACCAGTTCCCATAGCCAGGACCCTTTCTTTAGGGGTAGAAATACCATTTCTAATAGCACTTAGATATTTTAAGCATGAAGTCACAGGCACTTTCCTTCCAGGCAGCCAGCATCTCCTCCCTGTGCTGTTTCCCATCCCTTCTTCCTCGCAGAGTATGTTCTTCCCATTTTCCCTCCTCACCTCTGAAATGAAAGGGGAAAACAGGACATATGGTTAATGAGGTAAAGAGGGGGTATAAAAGAAGAGCAGGCAAAAGAAAGCAAAAGGTATCTCAGTCTATTCAAGGACCAGTAATATTTACCACACATTTGTGAGCTAATAGATGCAGTATATTTGAATTTTGGGTAATTTATTTCTGGAAGCTCAGGGAACTGAGATGGACAAGCAAGCCTACAGCATGTGTTCAGCAGGGAATAAATGGAGATGGGCGCGGTTATAGAGCAGTTCCTGCTCTTTCATATTCACACAAATCTCATGTGTAAAATCAATAGGATCAGAATTTCAATCAATAAGTTTCATTTCAATGGTTCTAGCCAGAGGGAATTATGAAAAGTGCCGTATAGGAAAAACACAATGAAGAAATCCAGAGGCAGTGTCCTCATGAGATGGCTGCATTTTCTTCCCGTCTCCTCCAGCAGCTTGCCAGCCTTGGACTCATATTGGGAAACTCTCCAAGGGTTTTACTAAGAGAATTAGTCTTTTGTATCAGCCTCTGGCTACTCGTTATCTGACAAATTTGTGGCCCAAGCCTCCTGCCATGGAGAAAATTATTTCTCTTCTTCTTGACCAGTGTGGAGTCCGCACTCAGCCCTTTGTCCCATGAACATCCCCATTGCTGCACAATAATCTGCTAATTTCTTTCTTAAAGGAAAACCAGAAAATGGCAAGTTTTCTCCTTGTTCTCTTAGCTCTCAGAAAAATTCAGGGGACCAGCTGTGAAATTGAGCCATCTCTGAGCCATTATTTTTTGCTCCTGCTAACTGAGCAGAGCTGTAGGAAATGTTTCTTTTGAAATTTTCTTAGAGGGAAATTTCATTTTTAAAAAAAATCTGCTTATTCATGGCAGATGAATTTCAAGAACCTGAAAGAAAGAAGACTGCCTCCTCCACCAAAAAAAATGCATTCCAGCCTACTTGGCTTTTGAGATAAATATATTGGGTTTTGTTGCTGAAAAAGATGTTTCCCTTTTTCAGGAGCTGACAGAAGTCCTCTTAATAAAAAGTGGTTGCTGGTAGTAACAACTTCAGATGAAAATAGGCTTCTTTTTTTCCCCCTTCTAAATGAGAGAACCTCTCCATTAAAGGTGGAGAAGAGGAGCTTTCTTTCTGGCTATTCCTGCAATTAAACTATTTCATCAAGGTGCATAAAGAACATACTTGTTTCTGCTCAAATCCTCTCTTCCAAACCTGAGAGTCAGCAGTGTAGTTTAAGCAGAAGTCTTTATTCTCCTGTATCTGATCTGTGCCTCAGCAAAACCCAGCTTCTTTCTGCCATCAGTTTTCAACCATTGTGCTAGTAAAGTTAATCAGATAGTAATTTCTTGAAGAAGTGAAGGATGGTAACAGGACTGATGGATGCCTTTGAAAAAGACTGTGCCAAAGTCATGTTGTGGGGTAAATGACAACTTTGTGATCTCATGTGTGTTGTCTTATCCTGGGTGCTTCCAGACTGGGGAGAGATGAGCCCTCCAGCACACATCACCATCCTGGGCTCTGCTACCCAGCTCAAGGGTTTGTAGAGTACTCTGGCTTTCTTCCTAGAATCACAGAGTAGTTTGGAGTGGAAGGGACCTTTCAAAGCCATGTGGTCCAATCCCTCTGCAGTGAGCAGGGACAACTTCAACTAGACGGTGTTGCTCAGAGCCCTGCCCAGTCTTGCCTTGAATGTTTCCAGGAATGGAGCATGCACCACCTCTCTGGGAACCTGCAATGTCCCACCCCCCTCAAAATCAAACATTTCTTCCTTATATCTAATTTAAATCTACCCTCTTCTAGTGTAAAACCATTATTCCTTTTCTTATTGCAATAGATCTTTCTGAAAAGTTTGTTCCCACAGCTTGCCAGGAGGTAGTAAAGAGGGTGAGAAAACTATTCCATGGGCTTTGAAAAAGTCTCATAGCTGCCATGACACTCCCACCACCACAACTGTGGTTGCAATAGTATTGGAGGGAATACCACATTGGATCCATCCCCATGATTAGTTGATAATGTGGGATCAGCACATCCTCAGAGAGCTGGTGGGTGGTATGAGGAGGGAGTGGGGCAAGCCCAGAATGATGTGACCATAGGAGGAAAGCTGCAGAGCTTTGCAGCTTGTCTTTCCGCTGCTACTTCAGGATTGTTCTGTCCAATCTATAATCTTCTATTCCTTCAGTACGGTTTTAATGTACGTGCTAATGGAACAGCCACCAATCCCATGGAGAGATAGCGATGCATTCTAGCAGATCTCACCATTAGGAAGTTTTCCCCGGATATTCAGCTTAATTTTTCATTCTTTAAATTGATGTCAATTACCCCCCAGCTAAACCTAGTTATGCAGTGGAAGACAGGTTTAAAATACTGCATGATCTCACTAAATTGGAGAAATGGACAGAAATCAATACAATGAGAGGCAATAAGAACGCCCATAAAGGTTAAGTGGTTGATGGAGGAAGGATTAATGAAATGCACAGATACTAGGTTAAATTGCATATATCCTTACTTCACTCTTACTCGCTCCATACCCTACAAATATGTTCTACTCCAGCAAATCAAATGAGGAAGCACCTTAGAATTTGACTAGCGATTTGGAGAAGTAGAGATGAGTATTAAGAGAAGAGATGGTCTGGGGTGGATTTATTGTATAGAAAATCGGCTGTAAAATAAGAATGAGACACCAAGAGTAAAAAAAAAGTGACCTATCGATAAGAATATGACCTGCAATATAATTGGTATCAAGAAGTAAGTTGGACAGCCTGAGGAAGTCTAGAGAAACGCTGAAAAACCTACTTCTGTTGTTAGTTTTTCATGCCTGTCTGGGTGGATAATGATAACTACAGTACCTGGGAGTCACTGACAGCTCCTGTCTTGGAATTGGGTGAAGTTTTTGGACTAGAGCTTATGGGGTTAACACATTTGCATAGCAGAGAGATACAACAGCTTGTCTTCAAAGTACTTGGAACTAACCTTAGAAAGTTTTCTGTTCAGCTTTGTCATGACACAGAGAGGAGAACGGGATGTATTCTGAGGAAAGTAACAAATGCCAGAGAGAAGATCTGCAGGGGAAGCTGAGGAGAACTGCTTGTACCATGGCTGGAGGAGGTCCTGGGGCTGAGCTGTCTACCAGTCCCAGAAGACAGCAGCTGAATGAAAGCAGTGCTCAGTACTGTGGTTCAAACCAATGATTTCCTGAGGATCCTCATCAATTTCTGCACAATAAAGTCTTTTTAATATAAAATTAAAGGCTTCTACTACTTATTGTAAAATTACATTTATTGTGTGGCCTGAAGTAGGACATTACCTAAGTCAGCGGAGAGCCCCAAGTTATGGTTTCTCAAAGTGAGAAAGAACTTGTCAATAACCCTTAATGTGGTGTGAGCTTCTCTCTCTTTTCTGTAATGACTTTCAACTCCCAGCTCTAAGGAGTCTTTGCAGTGTCAATGTTTTCCATTTTCTAGTGGTTCAGGGACACGTGGCTAAAAGGCCTGTAGGCCTACAAAAAAAATCAGAATTGAAATGATTAACTCTTTTGCTGCTGGTCATTGAGAGGAAATGAGTACAGATTCCCTCATGGGTCTTTTCATTGTTGGGGACAGGTTTACATAATGATGGGCTATTTTCTGCCTCTTCATCCAATCCAATTTCTGCTTGTATGGTAGTGCAGATATTTGTACTTCGATGGTGATGGGAGAACCTAAATGGAACAGAACTGAAAGTGGGAAAGAAGCTGACATCTATCCACTTTCCACAGTAAGAAATATGTAATAGCATGGGTGATTCAGCAGGTGCACCAGTAACCTTGAAAAGCCACAAAACTGAAGGTATGCAATGTTGTCCTTCAGGGAAGGGTGAAATGGTGCCAAAAATGAGACAGGATAGCTGACCTTGGCTTGGAGCTTAATGACGACAAGGATCCGTCAGCCCTTTACTACTTCTATTTCCACAACATCGAGGGTGATGATTTGGTAGGAATTAAATTATTCCAGCCACAATCCAGGAGTGCTGGTTAGAGGCAAAGTCTTGATTACTTTGTGTGGGAAAATCATTCATTGCTTGGTCTTGATGAAACTGAGCTTAACCTGCATTAAGCATTCAAGCTCAGACATGCAACTGATTGCACGCAAGTGTC
Source organism: Aleadryas rufinucha (assembly GCA_013397815.1). Taxonomy (NCBI): domain Eukaryota; kingdom Metazoa; phylum Chordata; class Aves; order Passeriformes; genus Aleadryas; species Aleadryas rufinucha. The sequence continues at coordinate 230,624 of VZTH01002655.1, forward strand.
ATTTCATTCAGCTACTGTCATCAGATGCGAGACTTGGACAGACAATTAAAGTGGCTCCATTTGCAGCACTTCAGGAACGTTCCTGTTTTTATATGAATGCTATCCAGAAACCTTGCAGCTCTCATTCACACAAGTAGTCCTGATGAGTGATCTTATTGAGGAATACTAATTCAGTCCCTGAAAATATCAGTGTATATTTGTGAGATTCACAGCTCTCAGAAGCTAGCTCCAAGTACAAATATACCATTACTTACATACAACTGCACTTTTTCTCTGCAGAAACCTCTCAGTTATTTTTTAAACAGAATTATCATTGTTTTTCTATTAGAAATATCTGTTAAAATATTTAAAAGAAGCATCAGCTCTACCAAGTGTTGTTTCAATGTTATGCAGTGCTTCCTGATTCTAAGTACTGATGTGATTCACAAAGGCTGGCTTTAGCTGACAGAGGCTGTAATCAGTGTAGGAAAAGAGCCACTCCTCTGGAGGATGAATGACAGGAATCATCTCTCACCTCTGATTTTGAAGAGAGCCTGCAGACTGGCTGTCCTTGGCTGAAGCTAACCTTTGCGAGCATCCCTCACAATGCCCTGAGACAAGGACTTGCTTTCACTGGGGGGGGATGTGGGAGAACAAATTCTGCACATGCAAAACAGGCAGTGATATTCTGAGAAGGTCATGTTGGGGGAAATGACATCTCGGGCAAGAATGAAACAGTACCTGAAGCAAACTCTGTATTTGGAGTATCAGTGCACTCACTTAATATCAAAATATTGTCTGGATGCTAAACTCAATCCAGGTTCAAAAAGCAGAAGAAAAAAAGTCCTGTGGAGAAGATCCATCAAAGGTTATTAAATACAGAAAATTAGTGCCTCTGGCTAAAGCTGTCCCCAGGTGACAGACTGTCAGGAGCATGAGTGCAGGAGGAGAGGCTGCTGTGCTTGTATCCCTCCTAGTGCAGCCTCCACCAGCCTTGGAGAGAATCAAAGAGGCTGGGCAGCTCATCAGTCTGCCCTGGTGTAGCCCTTCTAACCTACTGAGTTTGGCTATGGCCAGCAAATACCATAAAACTTAGCAAGAGGGGGGCGTTTCCCTGGGAGCTGCTGTTGGCTGTTTCTCGTGGTTTCACCAGGCAGCAGAAACACTCCCCTTGATTTCAGTGATGTCAGAAACTGAGCATCTGGCCAGCTCAAGAGAGTTCTACATTAATGACTAAGATGTTGAAAAATGCTTTGTCACAGCATGAAGAATTCCGTTTCTGTAGTAGTCCAGCTTGTCTGAGATATATTTGACTGTTGCCTGGACCAAGAAGATCCAAAAATTGGCTGAAAATGCTTGTTCTGTGGCTGAAGAAGGGTTTTTCAAATGTACTGCATGAGTTCTCTGATCTCCTAACAGAATTGTGTCCAGGAGGTTTGGGTGCTGGGATGGGATCTCTGGCAACCTGCATCAATAGTTCACATGAGTATTAAGCTGGCTGCCTCTTGCTTTCTTGAGTTCAGGGAATGTTGTATTCTTTTCTTCACCTCCTTTACTGCTGGAAAACAATGACACTAAATTATTAAACACCTGTCCTATTCCACCTTTCAGCAGGAGGTGACATGAGACATGGGTAGTCCTATAGTTTGGTGTTCTTATTCGGGATGAACAGATATGTAAATATAAGTTATTAATATCATCTTGATTTTTTTTAAACCTTTGGAAAAGGTAGATGATCCATTAGCATACACATGGGAATGGTATTTCTTTCTACTCTCTTTCCTTTTCTTTGCTTGATGTGAAGAACTAAACAGGTCAATGAAAAGGGTTTTTTAAGTACTGAAGATGAATGTGGTAGGATTTAATATATGTGCAAAGCTGGAAGTTGTTTGGAAGAGAGAAAATTCTAGCTCTATGTAAGTCCACTGCCTTCAACAGGCTGATGCCAAGGTAGAATAAAAATGTGTTTTCTCTACAGCAGAAAGTAAGGGTCTTAGCAGTTATTTTTTCTTCCTGATGATAATCAGTGGTTGTAGAGGGTTTGGAGGTTCATGTGACAGCCGTAGATCTCTTCTGTCCCAGGACAGCCCTGACCTGCATGAGCTGAGCACCAGAGGCACGTACTGGAACGGCACCTGTACTCCTGGCAGGAGGAGGATGGTTCAGGAGGGGTCTCTGACAGCTCAGCACCACAAGTGTTATCCAGCAAATGAAATGTACCTCCCCCACTCATCAGCCCTGTCTACTCCAGCATGTGATTACAAAATAATCAAACTCAAGCCCAGCAAGGAAATGAGGATATATCCCAGGCAGTTTTGACATAAAAAAGTAGTGAGGTCATGTATTTTCTCTATCCACTGTAGCAAATGGGTCACACTGGCTGGCTGTCTCGGGAATAAATACAGTTCTAATCTCTTAACCAAGTCTACAGCAAATCAGTCTCAGTGAATCCCAGCTAAATGAAGAGATATAATGGATATATTCGAGGAAAGAAAAATCTGCTTGCAGTGTGGCTGTGCTGCTGGGTGAGTGGGTTGCTGGGCTCATCCTCCGTTCCTGTGTGCCCAGATGAGCCAGAGGATTTTGGGAATGACCAAATCATGGTGAGGCTGCACAGTGATGCACTCCTTGATCACACCACTCCAGGAGCAGCCCAGGAGGCCACCCTGCCCTGGCGTACTTGGTCACCATCCTGAGCCTTCTCTGATGAGCAAGTGGCTTCCCTGGTTGCTGGGTGATGGCAGCACTGAACAGTGGCACAAACACATGCTTGTGTTGCTGGGCTGGTCCCATGCAGGGGCTGGTAAAGCACAAATCTCTGCCTGTTTTTCTCTTTCCTTGTAAGAACTTCAGCCCCATATCTTACTCTTGGGTCCTGGTCTCTGCTTAGCCACAGTGAAACTGCAGTGTGTTTTCCTGTGGAATATAAGACCAAAAGGAAATTAGGCTGTGCATTACTACCAGGAGGGTCACAAAGAGAACCCCAAATCCTGGATGTTATCTTGAAAGGGGCTTCTCTGTTCTCTGAAAATCCTTTTCACAATTTCTGTTGCAGTGCTATGGATAAATACATCCTAAGTCTTCAAGCATTTGCTGAAGTTGAACTAACAGGGAACATTTCAGGGAACAGAAGAACAGGGCACTGAATCCTTAAGTATAGACAGAGTTATCAAGTGGTATCTAAGTTCCTTGGGTTATGACCATAGCAGGACATGTAGGTCCCTACTGTCTTCCTCCTGAAATCTCCATCTGGTTCCACCAGACATATAGGAAGAATGATGGAGTGTGTCTGAATAACTTTTGTGATTGTACGGGGCAGATGGGAGTCTAACAAAATTCATTACTTTATAGAAAGAAGTGAAAAAGCCTTATCTGAAGAAAATCTGAACCTGTAAAAATCTCAGGTGTCTGAGATCCTTCTCCAGATGACATTTTACATTTCCTCTTTTCTTCCTGTGATGTTTTGTCTCCAGAATGTTTCTCCTTCTCTCTTTACTGCTTTTCCTCATTTCATTCCACACTGCTATTCCCAGTTTTTTTCCTTGCTCAAATTCCTGCTCCCTTTTAGAGAGCATGGGGGTAGCTGGGAAGATGTCTGTGAGTCACAGATAAACAATCTCCACTGTGAGTAACTATTTCAGATCTTACCATGCAATGACACAGGGTGCTGTCGGTGCCTGTTAAAGAGAAACCCTCCTTTGGGAGTGTGTCCTTGCTAACTAGAAAGCTTTTATCTTCCAAAGACCTTTAAACCCACACTTGAGTCTGCGTTTTCTTGTTTCAAGACAAAACTCAGTAGCTGCTGTTGGTGGTGCCAAGGTGAGATGACGTGAGCCTGTGGAGACGGGTGCCCTGCTCTGGCTTTGCTTGCTCTCTGCACTGCCAGGAAGCTCTCTGGAGGTGGTTGGACACGGTTTATTTGCACAAGGCTGGGTGCTGCAAGAATTACGCTTACATGACTCCAGCTTAGAGCGGGGCAGATCCTGGCAGGGGGATGTGTTCCCCCACCCTATGTTCGAATGGCAGATTCTGGGAAAATTGTCATTATTTGGGGCAATATCAACACACCTGGTAGTGATCCCCCATGCCAGGCACCCTCTGTGCCAGTGTGACAGCCTGAAAAATGCTTTTTTCATGTGACACTGCTGTGGGGGCAGATCCAGGGAGCAGGAGGTGCCCAAGCCTTCCTCTCTGGATTTCCCAAGACGTGTATTTTTCTGGGACCACTTGGTATAATGCGATGAAGAGCTGGAGGTTTGTGGCACACTGCCCGTGTGCCAGCGGCTGTAGCTTTTCAGAAAGATGCATCAGGATCTGCATTGCAAGTCCTAGCTTTGCTTGCCAGGAGATTTGCCCTGTTGATGTCCCTGTGGTGGTGGCCCTGAGTGGGCACCATGTGAGAGCAGAGCAGTTGTTTCCTACTGGCAAAGAGCAACTGAGGCAGCTCCTGTCCGTGCAGCGCCTTTGCTGATACAAACAGTTTTGCTTTTCCCCTGTGACAGGACAATCTTACCTTGGTTTGCTTGGCTTTATTGAGAGAAACAAGCTGAAGGGGTAGGAGTTATCTGAAACTCCCACTCATCTGCCTGGTACATTGCTTCTCTTGCAGAATATTTAGCTTTCAGGCCATGGAGACTGCATCAAGCTTCATCAGCTGATGTTGAACGTTTTTGAAGTTTCAATTGCTTCCTTGCCCGAGATGGAGCTATCATTTTTATTGCTTTGGTTGCTTAGGCAGGGAAAGGGAAAGATGAGCAAATCAGTACAGCCCTCTTGAATTAGGATTGATTTTCATGAATTCTTCTTGTTGATTTTGAAACACAATTGTTTCTAAAACATTTAATTGATTGAGGTTTTTTCTTTCTTCATTCTTTTCAGCAGCATTTGTCCTCAGCCATTTGCCACTGCTGGGAGAGGAAAAAAAAAGAAAATAAGCTCTGTGTGAGATCAAGATTTCAACGCATTACACACCAAAACATTTGTTGCTATTTACTTTTAAAAGTGCCCTTCTGAGGCTGCACGGCTACAGCTGCCATCTGTTCGGGATTACGCTTTGGAACTCCTGGTTTCTCTGCAAACCTCCCGCCTGGCGCTGCTCCGTTGGCAGAGGGAAGAGGTGGTGGGGACAGGGCTGTCTGCAGGGGAGCAGCACCTTCACAGCTGGAGCTGCAATCCTGGTTGTCAGGAGACCACCCAGATGGAAGAAGACTGCAGTTAGTGAAGGTGACTCCAGAGCATTTTTTCCAAGATTCAGTGACATATTCATTACGTGTTTGTTGAAACACCAGAGAGGGCCATGACAGGAGTGTTGCTATTCATCTCTGTTTAGTCAGACAGCAGGGGGATGTGGCCAGCATGTGCCTGGGCCCCTGCAAAAGCCTCTGCCCTGCTCAGCTCCTGAGCTGCGTGAGGTGATGGTGGGACAGAGTTTTTCAAAGTGCAGGGGAAAAACACCATCCCCTGAAGTGGCAGGAGCATAACTGGAGTCCATCTCTCAGGCAGGGTGAGTAACTTCCAGTGCTGGAAATCCCTCAGGCAGCAAGTGTGCACATCACTTGGTGAATCAGCTGAGGGAGGTTTACTTCAGGAGCCAGTGCAGGCTGTGTTAAGCTCTGTGTTTTGGGAATAAAGTGCTTTTCCAGTACAAGAAACATGAGGTTTCATTGTGGTGTGGTCTTTTTCTCTCTTGTCCAAAACAGGTTTGTGCAAAAGGTCTAAGCAAAGTCTCTGGGATTCATTTGGCAAGGAACAGGATGGGCCTCCTGTTGCCAGATGTGCAGGCCCTGCTCTGAACTTACCATTTTCAATGGCTCCAAGAGCCTTCCCTAGTCCCTCCAGGTGGTGGGAAGCTGGAGAGTCCCAGTGACCAGCCACAAACCCAATGGAGATGCTGGCACAGCGTTTTCCTCCCTGCTTGGATCTGCCTTACAAGCTCTGATGGCAACAGATGCTAATTATTAACATAGCAGTTGTCACCTTTGTGGCTATAACTCTTCTCTACACGTCCCTGTACCCTTAGCCCATCCCAGCTCCCACATCACTGATATGACAAATGGTTAAGCTATGCAGGAGCCTGAAGATGGGTCTGTGTTTACCAGCTTTGCAAAACAAAACGATGTAATAAAGGCTGAAGCCAGGGTATTGCTTGAGCCTGCGTCAGGGAATTCTGCCTGTCTGAAAGGGTCCTGCTTTTTGCAACATGGGCTTCTGAGGCCGACTTTATGAAATTGCTCAGAGACATGAAAAATGAGCGCTGTTTTTCACAAGTATTCAGCAAACAAGAATTCTTGTTGTGCCGGTGCTGTACAGATGAAGGAAACTTGTTTCTCTGGACTGGATTCTGGATGCTTTTTTGCATTTTTTGACTTGTGGGCTTGGATATCTGGGGAAGGTCTGAATTATGGATAATACAGTAGCACTGTTCCTCTGGGTCCCCAGTATGTGCTCTGAGTCCCCAATACACTTCTGCTACAGAGGCTAAATGGATCTGCTTTTCTAGATAGTCTCTTACTCAGATTTGTAATTACAGCCAGAAATAATAAATTTTTTAGAAACTGACAGAGTTTAACCTCCCAAGCGGTGAGCAGTTTTTAAAAATTGCCCTGGTGCTTCTCAGTGACTTGAGTAAATTAGAGAAATATATCCCCTCATGTGCTTCTCGTCTATTTACTTACGCTTCTGCTGCCCAGAAATTATTTGCACAGCTAGCAAAGAGGCAAGCCAAGACAGCGTCCCTGTTTATAGCAGTACTGCCATTTGGAGGATCTATTCTTGCTTTGGATCACCCTGTCCATGCAAACTCCAGCCCCCAGAGCAGCACAGTGGGCTCAGTGCTGGCACTTGGCATTCCTGAGCCAGCCCAGGGAAGAGGGTTTGGGAGAAATCGATGTGGTTCTGTGGTTTGATTCTCAGCTTTCCATGGTAAGGAGCTGCTCTACATTTGGTGTGCACAGTACAACTGCTCCAGTGCAGCCCTGGGATGGGCTCATCCAGCTATTTTGGTTCACACCCCGGATTTTTATAGGTTTATCACTAATCACTTTACATAAACGTGGTGGAAACATATGCAAGGTTGGTCGTGTAGAGGTTTTACACTGGTTTGACCATGTTGACTCAGAAAAAGTTTATATGAACCTGGGGCCAGGTTTGTGAGGAGCTGGGGATGGGGAGGAATTTCTTTGCTCTTTAAGTGGCTAGATAGGCTGTGCTGTGATGTGCAAGCATTTAGCAGATCTATTCTGGAACTAAACTACATGTTAGACCTTCTCATTTCCTCTAGGAATGTTTTTTCCCCCTTGGTCTCTGTGTCAATAAGATCTGGACTGAAATCGTGCCAGTGCTTTTCCAGATAATATCACCAAATGCAGGGGAAAGGAATAATGCACTTCCTGGATGGGTCCCTGGGGGCTTGCAGGGCTTCTGGTGACTGCAGGGATTCTGGCTGTGGGCAGAGAGGGAGGCAAGAACCATCTGGACAGCACTGGGATGGGAACACAGTGGCCAATTTTTTCTTGGACTAATCACATCAGGCAACGGAGCCAGCAGCAAACTGTGTCACGAAGAATGTAAAATATTGGCAACATCCCAGGCCTTTCAATTAGGGCTGGATTTCCCATCTCATCTCCCTCCTTCCTCAAACCTGTGTTGATGCTGGTTTTTCTTGAAGAATTAAAGTGTCAGATTCTGGCTTCTGTCAGGTCACAGTGTTGTCAGCTCAGGCATCCTGCCACAGCCCAGTAGAGTCTCAGGGAAACTGCTCTCTAAGGTTGCGAAATCAAGGCTTGAACTGTAATAGAGAATTAATCTTTTCAAATATGCCTTCAGCCCGTGCAATTCTGACCATCTCCATATTCGTATTGTAAATGAGTTTTCTATGTTTGCTGGAAGAAGCAAGGGGGTGGGATAGTTTGCATTCTCCTTGCTGGAAAGCAACGCTGTTTAACCCTTTGGGTCTGATACATGTGGCTGGGGGGAGTGGTATTGGCTTTTTTGCTGAAGGCTGGGGGTAAATTTGAGAGGTCTGTGGGAGCTGAGACACAAATGTGGCCTTTCCCAGACCAGGTTCCCAGCACTGCAAGGCTGACCAGCATCACGGTTTGCAGCCTCTCCATGCTGGGAGGCTGGGCTAGCAGACCCTAGCCAGAGGTCTTCACAGAGCTGCCTACAGCACCCAGTCCCTGCTACAGCAGCATCAGCAGCATGGCCAGATTCAGTGCTGCTTTTCCACTGCAGCTGCTTGCTTGAGCTCAGGATTCAGCAACTCTTTGGACAGAGATCAAAGGCTTTGTCAGAGAATGGGGGTGCTGTTGCTTCTGCTTGGTCTCTAATCAAAAAGGCACAACCCATCAGCAGCTCTTGTTGACAGGACATGCAGGGCAGTGAATCCCTTCTTTCTTCCAGTGTTTAAGAGGTGGTTTTGATTTTCGGATGCGTGATTGTGTTCCTCAGTTGTCAGGCTGTGTTTAATTATTTAATTAGTCATGCAAATTTCGCTGGCATTTTTGTACATCCAAGTTGTTACTCTAGCAATTAAAAGGCTGCTTTGATGAGCTCCTCTTGGGGTGCGTGGTGCAGCAGAGCCTGCTCAGCAAGGTTTGGATGGGGTGGGCGGTGAAGTGATGAAGGAGATTTGCTTTCTGGCTCATTGAAGGACCATCAGGGGTATGGAGAAGAGGGGTCTGCTCCTGGCAGTGGAAGACTGGTGATTTACCAGACCTTGGGAAGCTGAAGATACCAAGCAATAGCTAGCCTGTGATGGAGTAAAATGTTGGCCTGGGGCACTGCAGGAACTCACCACTTCCAGTGTTACTGACAGCAGTAAAAGTCTCATGGAGTCCCTCACAGGATGCATCATCAACTACACAACTAGGCAGAAACCCCCCATTTTCCCCTCTCAGCCTCACAGGGAATCAACAGGAAGAAATTTTTGGTGGGCAACAATGAGCTTCTCTGAAAGTGCCATGTTCAGTGGTGCCTTCAGACCAAATTGTACGTATCTCCTTGTGTAAATTAGACAAAAACTGGCCAAGGTAACTGGAAGAGTGACAGTCCTCAGGCTTATATGATGGGGACAATTATTTTCTTGAGAATGTATGTATGATATGTGTCTCAGCTAAGAAGCAGCATCTGTAGGTTCTTCCTCTGCCAGAGGAACTGGTGGTGAACAGGAACAGTTTTCAGTGGCCCATGTGGGCACTGTGGGAAGGGATGCGAGGGTGGTATTGATGTGTGAAAGTGGCTCATTATATGCAGGGCAAGTGACTTCTGTAGATAGGTCCAAGTTTTATGGGCCTACAAAGCCTTGAGGGTAAAAACTTGTTTTGTTGGTTGTGGAATGGCAGGAGAAACTCTTGGGACAGAGAGTGCTTGAAGGGCACAGCCTGGTGTCATGCTGGGAGCTTTAATTCAAACCAGCATTGGTGGGCTTGAAGTGAGCTCAAAAGCTTTGATTGTTGGTTCTTTGGAAAACCATTTATCCTGCCTATCACCCTCCTAAAATTAGGTTTTGTTTTTCAGCCCTTAATTGTTTTACTTTGTCAAATATTATTTGATGGGAAATCAATCTCAGTGTTTTTGCTATTGCTTTCTCAAGGAGGCCTCCCCCTTCTCCAATTTATTCCATTAATATTTATTGCACTGGCAGGTAGGATCCTGAGTTAAAGTTTCTGTTATTTCCCCATCTCCCTGCTGCTTTCTCTGTACTTTTGATCACTGTTCAAATTGCTTTGACTCTATAAATTTATTTCCCTACATTTTCTCTTGCAGCGTCTAAGCTGCAGCTGTATTTTGCTTGCAGGTCTCCTGAATCCACATCTCCTTAGCACTGTCTTCTTCCAGCCTCTCCTGTGTCTGGCTTTTTTAGATCACTGTAAGGAAGAAGCTGCTCTAGGACCTCGTTGCTCACCACTGTGATTAATGCTGCATTTCAGCCCTGTATCTGTCAGTGCTGGGGGCGGGCTGGGGACAGGCTTCATGTTGGAAGGTGGTGAGGAAGTTCTCCATGGGGGAGGCATTAACTTCACACTGTCCCAACCAGGCATGGCCATCGCTGGTTTGGCACCAAGGCTGTTGTGTCTCTGTGGGGGCCTGGCCTGTTTTGTCAAAGGCCTTAATGTGGGCAGTGGGTGGGTGGCTGGAGGGAGCTGGGGAGGCAGCTCTGCTGGCATGGAGCTGGCGTGATGCTTCAGCATGTGAACGGCCACTTCATGCTTCTGCTGGGGAGGTGCTTCATTACTCTCACTGAGAATGAGACTTCCTTCCTCCTGGAAATCCTGTCCGGGAAAGCAGAGGAATCAGTTACATGAATCCACTGGGAAAATTCACAGAATAGAAAAATACTGTTTCTGCCTGTTGGAGCTAAACAATTCAGGGGCCCAGTGGTGGGCACTGGAATGGGCTTAGCAGGATGGGCTCTGTCCCATAAGCCACAGCCCTGCTGGATGAGCAGGGCTGTGCAGTGCCAGGCTGGGAGGGGAAGCTCCCTTAAGGCAGCATTCATCTAGACCCAACCTCTGCCTTTTGGGACGGGGGTGTGGAAAAGGTGCACAGGAGGGAGACTGGGCTGTCATGTTAGTATAGCAAATGGATTTTGTGAGCTGCCTTGCAGAGGAAGGAGGGTGTTGGCTGGCAGCACATGAGCTTGGCTTTTCTCCCCTCCCAGCAAGCTGTCAGAGGGTGGGTGCTCGTGCGCTGCAGCTCAGTGACAGCAGATGAGTGATGTGAAGTGGCTTTCTCCCCATCTTCTCTCATCCTCCCACACTCCAAACCCCCCTGCTGTCCCTGCAGTGGGTGCTCCAGCAGCACCCAGGGGTGCTCTGGCCATCCTGCAGCCCTCAAGGAGGGGATATTGTAACCCAGAAGCCTGGGAACACCACAGGGCTCCCAGCACATGGGGTAATATATTGCAATGGAGTAACATTTTAGGCAGTCAATAAAGAGCAGAGTGCTCATCTGTTTGTTACAGGAGGCCAACTACCAGATTACTTAGTAACTGAGCATGGACCAAGTACAAGAAGAAAGGGAAAAGGCAGTGATAGTTTAGTAGTAATTTATTATTTATGTTTATGGTTGGTTCCCACATCAGCATGTGGGTCAGGGTGGGATGTGAGCTGTGTGCTGTGTTTGGCAGAGGACTGGGTCCCAGTGCTGTGTCCCAGCACAGGGCTCTCCTGCACACTCTGGCAGCCAAAAAAACATGAAAAAAAGGGAACTTTCCCAAAGTCCTGGAGGGAGATGATGTTTGTGCAGCTCAGTGCACCACTGAAGGCTGCATAGATGGAAAACCAGGACAGGGGGAAAACATTGACATAAGAGCCAAGAAGACACCTATTTCTGTACCAACTTGCTCAGCCCTGGCTGTATTAAAAAGCCATCTTCTTCCCATCTATCTCAGAGCTAAAACCCCAGCCTTGAGGATACAACATGCCCCACTTGCCCTATGGCTGAGGGTGGGATCTGGTCCCTCAGGGTGATGTGCAGGACCTTTTCCCTCTCATGCTGGATTCAGAGGGCGCATCTCCCATGAGGACCCTCCCCCAGCCCAGCACTGGGCAGCAACACGAGGGGAACTCAGGTTTCAGCCCCTTGGTTTGCTGACTCAGGGCCTCGCTTTTGGCTGCCGCCACTTCCTGGAGCTCATTGTTTGGCCACGCTTCCTTCCTCCCCGGTCCAGCACCAGTGAGGGAGGTGGTCCCCAGGTGGATCCCCTGGCTGGGGGATGAAGGATTCTGCTCCCAAGTGCCACTTCACCCCCATTTTCTGCACATCCCCTTCCCCATCCTGCCACAGCAACCATTTCCAAGGAGAAGTAAGGCTACAGAGGAGGGGAGAGATGCTCCCTTCCTGCCTCTCCTCTTCCAATCCTTAGAACTGCTGGGCACTCAAAATCCACCACTGCCTTCTGAAACTAATCCTCAGATGACAAACTAAGTTGTGGCAACATCTGGGATAAGCCTGCTTGGATGCCCTGACCAAAGTGTCTCACTTTGACAGCTCCCTGTTCTTCAGCTCTGATTATGTAGAAATGGGTGTTTAGGAGAAAATGTTCTTCAAAGGCTTTTGTGTCTTATGGAAATGGAGAGATAAATACACATTCCTTGGAAAGTGCTGAATGAATGATGGATGCAATCTGGCTTGGTCCAGCTGGTAGAGGTTTTATGCAGAACTCAGTCTGGCTCATTGTTGGGCATCTAAGCTTTGCTTAACCTCAGGTTTACAGAAAATAATTTTAGTCCCATTCAAATATGCCCCAACAGTCATTCAGTCCCATCTGCAAAAGGAATTGTACCTTTCTCAAGGCCAAACAGTTCTCATTTGTGCTTCATTTGTCCAGCCCATTTATGTTTCTTCTTTGTGTTGCTTCCTTTCAGCCCTCTTTGAATAAACCAGAGCTGGTTTATACCCTGGAAAGAGAATGCAATTGGTCAGTGGTAATGAGGAGCAGAAGTGGAATATTTGGATAAATATTCATTCCTAGAGGCTTTTGGAGGTAGCAGAGCTTCCAGAGAAGCACATGGCCTTGTGGAGGATGGGGTGAAGGCTGGGTCCAAGCTAGGCTTGGGATAACCCCTCCATCCAGGACAGAGCTGCATCTCTCCCCTTCCACCTGCACCTGCAGTCCTGTTTTAATCCCATAAGATGCCTGTTCTGACCACAGTACCTGTCTCATTTCAAGACCTGCCTTCAACAAAGCCCCCCTAACTCAGCTGCTCACAGCAGGGGCTGGCGAACTGGCAGTAGCTCGGCGTGGCTGTGCCTGCTGCAGCGATGCCAGTGCATGTGCTGTGTAGTGCAGGGGTGCTCAGGGAGGTTCAGCTCCTCCTGCTGTCACTCAACTGGCGAAAAATGCTTCACTAATCCAGGTTTGCTCATGGCCTTCTGGTTTATGGTATTTTCCAGCATTTTGTTATAATTTTTCTTAATTAAAAAAAGAAAATCCACCTTTGTTCATCTCACCTTGTGTTTGTTTTTCTGTGTTTTCTCACTTACCCCTCCCTCTCCTCCAGCTGCACTGCAGTTTCACTAAGGTAGCCCAGCTGGCCTTTCCAGACTGCGAGAAAGCCCTTTTTTCTGAAAATAAGGGGAGAGATTTTATTGTATGTCCATTCTAAAAATAAAACGGCCCTGTATTTCTAGAGCATCTTCCAGCTGCTGATTTCAAAGATCCTTGAAATTCTCAATTAGTGAAGCATCCCAGCTCCCTCGGGAAGGAAGCCCTGGGTATTGTTATTGGTACACCCTGCGAATGAAGGACTGTTGCTAGTTCTGGGCTTTGCTCAGCCCCTGAAACTCTGAGTTCCTGCATGGCAAGAGAGGATATGAGGGGATTTGAGCCCTGGCTTGCTGTCTGCCAGATCCCAGCAGGAGCAAAACCTCTACTCCTTGTTCTAAATTAGGAGATTTGGTCCCATGCAATCCCTGTCCGTATTCTGCTTCCATCTTGTATCCCAGCTGCAAGAGGCAAAATCACCTTCTTCCTTTCATTTTTATACAGCACTGTGCACAGCCAGGGTTTAGTCCAAAATCCCCCCAAATTAGAATGTGTTAAAATTGGGGTCTTTTTCCCCAGAACAAGCTATATTTCAGTGGAAGAGGGAATGATTCCCATGTCTGATTTGAAAGAACAATATACAGCAGCCCGGTGTGCAGGATGGTGCAGACACACAGACCTACCTCAGGCTCCCCAGCTGTCCTCGCAGCAGTTCATCCCCGCACAAACAGGAGGCAAGGTTTCAGCATCTGTGTGAAAGCCTCCAACACAGCCCCATGTACTGAGCAAGCTTTCAAGGGCTTAATTTTTTTGCATGAAGCATCCTTGAAATATATAATTCCTCATGCTAGATGCTTTTTAAAAGCACTGAAGGAGCAGGACAGGGGCAGCCGCTGAGCTCCGCGGCTGCTCACCCCACGGCACAGCACTGCGAGCGCGGCCCTGGCCGGCTCTTATGGAGCAGCCAGGAGCATCGCCTCCCGTGTCCTCACATGGACTCAAAGTGAGGAAGAGCAGGAATGGGAGAGAGCAAGCCAGAGCCCTCAGGGCCTCTTCCCAGCCTCAGGGAGGGGAGGGATGGGGGAGGTTTATTTTAGGAGCTGTGTCTGCTCTTCCCGGCGCTGGCCATGGGGCGGCTGCGTGCGTGGGCTCTGCCCCAGCTCGTGTTGGTGCTGCGCTGGGCTTGTGGCAGGCTCAAAAGTTGTGGAAAAGGTTGGCAAGGGCAGAAAATGTGGAATTTTCCTTTTCTCAACCAATTAAATGCATGGAGAATAAGTTACTTTTTCTCTAAACCCACCCCCTCCCTTACCCCAACCAGCCAAACGATGTTTGAGTTACGTCAGACTGGTGGGTTGAAACTTGTTGGTCTTTCTTAGTACGAATGCCTTGCAGTCCTTTGGGGGACTGGGCTCTGTGGGGCGGCTCCCTGTTCCTGGGTCCCGGTAAGGGACATCTCCTGATGCCCCTGGGCATACTCTGGTAGAGCTGGAGGGAGCAGGAATTGGTACTGCTGGGCAAAGAAGGAGAGGGGAGAAAAAAGGATGCTGAGGCTTTTTTATGTGGCGCACAACATCCCTGAAGCCCTCAGATGCTGTTTTTCAGGAGCCCTGTTGAGGTTTTTCCCATAGTTACAAACCCATGCTGCCAACTTCATTGCTACTGTGCCTGCTGTTTTCCAAAGGAGCCAGCACAGTCCTGCAGCCCACAGGACCCATGGCAGAGATGTTCTGCTGGCATGCAGAAGCCTGTGCGATCCCCACAGCCTTTGATATCCTCACTGCTGTTTTCAGCTTTTTTATCTTTCCAAGAATTGCTCTTTTCCAATCCTATTTTACTACCCCTGTAGCAAGGCTTTCATCTGCTGAGGCATCAAAAGCTTTTCTGAAGTCCAGAGTGAGTCCTGCCCACTCCTTCCACCTTCCTGAGTGTTTGATTACCCCCCAAGCAGATGATGGCCCTGCATCACGCTCTCCCAGCCAGGAGCCCGAGCTCAGCCAGACCCAGTTCTGGCACAGGGAACCTAAAAACCATCTCATCTTCCTGCTGCTTGGATGTAAATCAGGAACCTAAATACCCACATCTATCCCACAGCCGTCTCCAAAGCTGGGAGTTGTTCAGGTGGGGTACAGGAGAAAAAAGAAAAAACAAATTTTTTTTCAAACACCATTTTTGGAATTATTTTTAGAGCCTGATGTGTGAATGTGAATCATGGGTTTAGCAGTATGAAACCTCCTTTTCATCTTTTTACCTTATCATTATCCCTGCACACTCAGTTTTATCTGTAGTTTGACATCTTTTATCCCCAGCCTTGAAGACAGCAGAAATAAGGGCAGCTCTGCTCCCCAGCACTGGAAGCACTGCGTATGCAGGGCACACCGATTTGAAATTATAATCCTCTTTTTGTCGTATCCTCACACTGTTTATTGTTACTGTATATACTGCTTGTTGTTGTAGTTTTCCATTGCATGAAAAATACATTAAAAAAAAATGCCACAAATGCTTGAGGTCTGTTTGTTATTCTCTGTGTTTAAAACTATTTCCTAAAAACTAACTTCCCCGAAGTGCCTGCGTTTGCCCTTCTCTTGCCATCCCTCTGACTCCACTCGCATTAGCACTAACCCTACGAGGTTCCCAATAAACTGCAGAAAGCTCTTTGTTTCCAAAGGGTTGGAGGAAAATCTGTGAGTATGTTCCCAGAACCGGGAGCTTGTCCCTTTGCTTTGATTTGCTGCTTGGCTGATGTAACTTGGGAGTGTTTAGATTTCTTTGATGTGGCTGGTGCTGTGGGTCTGCGATGTTCCTATGGCTTTCTGGGTAGTCATTATCCTGTCTCTGTCATGCTGCTGACAGCTTTTACGTGGCCTTCCCCCCCTCTCTCAACTTTTTAAAACTAAACAAAAATACATCAAATGGCATTTTGTCCTTTGTCTTTAATTTGGCCACTGCCTGCAGTTTTGGCAGTGAGGAGAGGGTTTCTGTGCAAGGATGCAAAGCCTTCCTCTGCAGTCCTTCTAAAGGAACTGTGGAAAAAACACCCCATAACCTGTGGATTTTCAGCCTTGAGCTGTGTTTTGAGCTTCCCCTGATGCCTCTCCCTCTGCACACTGCAGTGAGCAGGGCTGTTGGTCCTCTTGGAGAGGCTGGTCTGGTGGCAATGCTGCTGGTGGGAGGCAGGAAGGAAGCCGTGCCCCAGCCCTGAGCGTGCAGCTGCACCGGCCTCAGCTGCTGGCTGGAAACGGACCCCAGAAAAGGAAAGAGCTGTGGTCACTGCTGCTTGGTGGAGGAGATGCAGCCAGACCCAGCAGAGCCTCTCAGTGAAAGCAGGGACCAGAGGACATGAGCTGCATGCAGGGAGATTGAGGCTCTTCTCCCTGATCCAGGTCAGGAAGTCACCGATGTCCCCAGATAAAAGTGCAAAGCTGGATGCTTCTGTTCAATGGCGTTATACAACCTGGCACAAAGAAATCTCATTTATTTTCTCCTATCAGCCTAATGTGATGATTTGGGAGAGGGGGGAAGAGCGATCTCCTGAACAGTTGGGCTGGGATTACACTTTTTCTATGGAGCTCATCACCGTAATAACCAGGAGCTCTGTTTATCAGCCCACCAGCCATGCCCATTTAGGAGATTACCATTTTCCAATCTCATTTCTCATAAAAGAGGATTGCTGCCCATCCCCTCCCCATCCCAAACCCCTTGCTTATGAGTGTTTATCTGCTCAGGGTGTTTATGAAGCTCTGAACAGGAAACTTCTGTTTATCCTCTGCGTCATCAAGAGCTGGAAACTCGATGGGATAATTACTCTTTCAACAACACACGTAGCCCATCAGCAGACTTCGGCATCTTGCTGGTGTCAATAATATATATATTTACCTTGCAGAGAGACATAATGCATATTTGTTTCTCTTTCCTGTCTCTTTAACTTGGCATGATATTGGGGTTTCAGGGTGTCTCATGGAAGGGGGGATTTTTACTTAAGGTTAAGGACAGGTGCTGCATCCCTCCAAACTGGTGACACTGAGGGTGTCCCCAGCAAGAGGGGACAACTTGCCTGGACAGTGCCAGCCCCAAGGCATTGGAGAAGTCACATGTGGAGATGGCTTCTTCAGATGTTAACACAAGCACCTAGGCTGGGAGAAAGCTGGGTAATTAATCATTTATTTGGCAGAGCTGTTCCCTTTTCTCTCTCTGCAGGTTGCAGGGAAGACATTCTGATTCCCTTCACCCTTCAGCTGACAATTTTGGAACTATGCAAAATGCAGAAGTAAGTTCATTAGTGATATTCACCCAATGAAATTCAAGACATGAAGTGTTTTGACTAGCGCTGTTCAAATAGAGGAATCACTCAGGAGTATATTGCAAGCAGTGCATTAAGATAAGATCCCAGAGCATTGGGTTTCCAGAGCATTGATTATAGATTAGCATCCCACTGCTTCAGAAATGGAGTCAGCCATCCATGTATAAACCAGAAGAGCTTACAGATGTGGATGGACTCGTGAGGGAGAGGCAGGGAACGCCAGAAAACACCGGTGTGCAGCGTGGTCCCCAATGCCACGGCCAGCTGAGCGTGCCCAGGCAGTTTGTACACACCAGCAAATCACAGTATCCACTTTTTCTTCAGGGGCTGCATCTTTCCTGCGTCGCAGGGGCTCCCCTGCTGCCCCCAGGACTTGGCCTCCCTGACCATGCACGGAGCATTATTTTGGCAAGGCTACAAAAGTGGAAACCTCGTGCGGTTGGTCAAAGCAAATTCATTCAAAGGGAGTGAGTGCTTGCCAAGTTGCTTTTTTTTGAAAATTCATTTTAGCTGTATTCACAGACCACAAATCTGCAGGCAGGAATGGGAGCCGTGTTTCTAATTTGGTACGAAACTTTTATTCCCACTTGGCGCAGAGCTGTTGCGAACGTTGAAGGCTGTTCCTAATCCTCTGCCCTGCGCATTGAAAATGTGCTCCATCCATCCGGCACTCTTGGAAACGGAGTTATTTGCATTGCATAGCAATTTTTGGGAGATAAATACAAGGTTCAGTGTTTGTGGGGACAAGGACGTGGCATCCTTACTGCATCATATGCAACCAGAAAGCAAAGACAGCAGTGAAGCAACGCGGAAGGGCCGGATTTCAGGAGCTTGTAAAGTTCAAGGCTGCCTTAAAAAATTTAAAGTCAACTTCTGCCTTTGTAAACAGAGTATTTTCAAGATCCTGTTGGAGGAAACCAGCACTTGGCTGCATGCTTAAGAAGGGGACTTGTCCAGGTTTTATTCCAGTCGATAGCATTAGCCACATGCCAAGGGATAAGCACCTGCTTAACCAGCGGGGTGCTGGGGTTTGTGGAGCAGCCGTGCCCACACGGGGTGAGTCCTGCTGACCTCAGCAGGTTCCAGGTGGTGCTGCCCCTTAGAATAATAGGATGTGATGTGGGAACACCCAGGGGTATGAAATGTTGTGTGTCAGGAGTAGAGATGTCTCTAAATTCCTTCACCAGTCAAGAAACTAGCAAACTAAATAAAAGTTATCTGCCTTGTATCAGGTGTAAATATGTTCAACGTCGTCTAAGAGTGATACCTTCCTGCAGCCCCTACCATCACCTTGTGATTTCAATTGGAGATGAAATCAGCTCCACAGCTGGATCTAGCTGGAAACAATATCTCCTTCTGGAAACCATTCTGGCCTTCTTTTTGATGCCCTTTCTTGAATTCAGATGTTTTCCCTTTGCATAACTCTTACCCAGGGAATACCCACAGGATACTTAGTGGAGAAGCTGTGGACACCCTATCCCTGGAAGTGTTCAACGCCAGGTTGGATGGGGCTTTGGGCAACTTGGTCCAGGGGAAGTTGTCCCTGCCCATGGCAAGGGGATTGGAATGAGATGAGCTTTAAGGTTCCTTCCAACCCCAACCATTCAGTGGTTTTGTGATTTTCAAGAGGGTTTAAAAGTCCTTATCAGCATTGATATGGGTACTAACTCTGCCAGAGATCACTGCCAAGGATCACTGCAGCTCCACGTGGCTGTGGGCTGTGGTTGTCTTTCCTCCTTTTTTGGGGCCTGTATTTACCAGTACAGTGCTTGTCTTGTTGCTCCCTTGGTGGGAACTGGGTAAGCATCTCCTTCCAGCTGTGAGTGGGGTTTGCGTACGATGCAGTAAGGATGCCATGTCTGCTAGTAAGGGGCAAGGGCAAGAATTCCCTTTTCAGTGGTAGTTTTTGTCTGGCAGGTGTCATAGCCTGGGGAAGGGGGCTGACATTGCATTTGCTGTGATATTTGTGAATAGTGGAGGAGATGTGAAGGAGAGTGGCCAGAGTGCTGTGTCTTGAAACATGGGGAAGAGTGGTTATTTTGATAAACTGCATAATTGTCAGAATGTCTGTTTCATAAAGGCTTTAATAGCACTGGGGAACTACAGGCCTTCCAGATCTTGGAGGAGACAAGCTGGACGGTGATAAAAAGAGCTCTGCACACCACCACAAGCCTGGCATCGTGGGAACACACCCTTGCTCCTCCAGCAGCCTGGCTCCATGGAGGAATCCAATCCCTCCTGCAGTGCTAGATGGAGGAGACCTGGTACAGCATCTCCCCCGAACTGCTGGGAGCGTGCATCCCTCCTCACGCAGTCGAGACTCTGCAATGATGCCACTGAAGAGCAGCCTGGGACAAGCAGCAGGGAGCTGTGCTTAAGATGTCAATAGGGAAGAGAAGGGTTGGGCAAGGATAGCAGGGCTGTGATTATTTGCCAGAAATTTGAGTCCTAGAGGCAGCAAGCTGCAATAAGGAAAAGCCTTGCGTGTGGATCTCATTCCTCTGCCAGGAATGCATCTCTTGCATCACCCCAGGCCAGGAGCTGGACATTTTTGTGTACCACCTGCAACCACAGCCTGCAGAGAGCAAGGCGTGCTGAAGGCACGAGCTGTGTGCCCCCAGGATCCTCTGCAGCACAGAGCAGAGGGGTTTCTCCCTGCCCCACTGCTCCTCACTGTTGTCACTGGCCAGGAAATACCACAAGGAGTGATGCCAGAGCCAGGGAGGGAGGTAAAGGCACCCTCAGAGATTGACAGCGACATCTCCCAGGGTTGGGAGCTGCCCGGCCATGCTGGCATGTGTGCGATGCTGGTTTCCATGGAAACGCAGCACAAGATGTACTTCCACAGAGGAGCCACCAGTGATGCAGAGTGGACTGCAGGGTGACCTCTGGTCCCCGCTTTGGTGGCACAGGGGGGGTTGTAGGGCACAGGGGACACGTGGACCTGCTTTAGATGAGCCCCCATGGAGCACATGGGTTGTGCTGCCCTTGGGGGTGCTCTGGGTGCTGTGCTGCCTTTGCTGCTGCCCTGGAGGGAGGGGGTCGTCATTGCAATGTGTTCTTCACCTGGGGCGTGCTGGGGAATTGCAGGGGTGTCCCATGGGGCTCCAGAGGAGAAGTGAGGCCATGCTTTGAGAAGCGGAGGGAAGCCCTGACACATCCCTGGAGTTCTCAGGCCCTGGCTCAGATTGGAATGGGGCTGAGACAGGCTCTCTGGGGTATCAAGAAGGAGAAATGAGGCTGCTCCATGGGGCTTTTAGGGTGTCTCTGTTTTGCCATCCTCTAAGGTCTGCTCGGGTTTTAATATTTCATTGAATTGCATTGTAGTTTTCCCTGCATGGCCAATGGAGAGCAGCATATCCAGGTCAGATGCTGCCAGATTCATCCTGTCTGGAGCAGACAGCAAAAACCATGTCCTGAGTGTTTCCATTGGCCCCAGTGCAGGTGGGACATCCCCCTCTTGGAGAGGCATTGTCCCAACCCCTGTGGCTCTGAGCTGCCCATGGCAGTGTGGTCCAAGGGATGCAGCACTTAATGCACTGCTCTGCCCCAAGCAGGGCAGAGGGGATTTCTCCTGCCCCATTTCTGCTGCAAGGTGTTGTGGCGGAGCTGCTCTCGCAGGAGGCAGCTTGGAATGGTGCAGGAGAGAGGGAAGCAGGATTTGGCCCAAAAGAACCATGTCCCTCCATGGCCACAGCTGAAAGCTGGGGCCACAGCTGGGATGAGTCACTCTGGGCTTATTTTATCATCCCAGGAGGAAAGCAGTGTGAATCATCTCATCCAAATGCAGAGGTGTGCTAGGGTGGCTGATGTACCTTTCGTTGCCTGGGGCTCCCTTCTGGCTGCACACTTTACAAGGGACCATAGGGCTTGGGAGTAGAAATCTGACTTTGAGGCACTGTGAGTCAGCTGAGCTCAGGCTATGACTGCCCTGGATGGCCAGAGAGCAGCACAATCACACTACAATGGGTGCATCATGTCCTAAAAAGAAAGCAAACTACAAGGAGGAGGACCCAGGCATTGTGACACCCAGACCAGGGACCTTTCTGCTTCCACAACCTTCCTTCCAAACCTGGGCTCCTCCTGGCCCTGCAGGCTGTACATCCCCCTTGCTCTGTTTCCTGGAACTTGATCCTCCTGATGCCCAGGACTGCTGATTCCCAGTGGAAAATCTGCCTGCAGGGAGTGGTACCAGCTCGAACACCTGCCAGTGTCTGCAAGGAAGGAGGGCGCCGGCTGAGGATGCTCCTCAAGGTCGTAACAGGGAGTAGATGGGCTGTGCTGGTGTTAAATTACCTGTCGGTGCAGAGGCAGCACTTCCACTGGGTGAGTGATGGGAGCATTGCTGTCACACACCACTGGGCTGGCCAGGGAGTGTGGGGACAGAGAAGCTGTGTCCGTGTCCATGTGCTTTGCTCAGCAGTGCTGCCTTTCCCAGGATCTCCTCCAGGCCTGTGCTAGGAGCAATAACCGGACTCAGCTTGGCAATGCATTCAGCTGCAGAACGGAGCTCATCTTCACGCTTGCTCCCTGCTTCAGAAGCACCTCCACACCATTCCCCTCTGTCCCAGCTGAGTGCCCTTGCTGTTGGCTTGGCTGGAACGGGCCTTGCTTGTTTTGTGAAGACTGACCAGAGTGTAGCTCTCATATTCAGTGGAGATGAGCAGCAGAACTTCTGTGTTCCTCCTGCCTCCACCTGGGGATGCTGGGAGGGTTTTGACCAGCTCAGCCTGTGCTGGCCTGACTCCCAGCAAACCATTGCTCCTGGGCTGTAATTGCCATGTCCAGGTTTCCACCAGCTGCAAGCACAAACTCGTGTGTCTGACAGTTGGGTGGGCGATGGGGTTGAGGAATGTGACATGGATATAGGTGCTTGCAGATGGTGCTGGCTCTGCCTGCACTACCTCCTGGTGAGTTTCTTTGAGTTCAGGATGGAAAATCATTCCAGGACATGCACAGCATGTGGCACTGATGATGTTAGATGAGCCCTCTGCCCAAAAAATCACCCTGCTCAGAGCAGACGAGGAGTAATGAACTGGGTGGTGGGAGATGCACTTGCTTCAAAGGAGTGTGAGTGACACGTGGTGCCCAGGCATCTCCGTGGCATTGCTTCTGGAGGAAAGCAGAACCATGTTTTGTCTTTGGAGGTGAAGCACAACTGCGTGGCTCATTAAATGGAAACAATCTCCTGACCATTTCAGGGTTTCTCAGCCAGTCCTGGCCCAGCCCTCGCAACGCCTTTCAGATTTAGAGCAAGGGCACAGATCCCCAAGGAAAGCCGAGCCAGAGGGCGGTAAAAGGCAGCTCTCCTTGGGATGCTGCCCATGGCCTTCATCTGATTTTGAGGTCAATCCTTTCCCAGCAAGGATGGACACAGGAGGGCCTGTGGGGTCTAAGCCACAGGGCTGGGCTCGGAGGGGGAAGGCACCCCTACGTCCCCCTGCAGCTCAGCTCTCCCCAGAGGGCATTGCAGAGGAGGGAAAAGAGTGAGTGCAGAGACTCAGATTACAAATGTACAAGCATAGGAAGCAGAGATATATATTCCCTGGATATTAATTACCTCTAAAATGTCATCTTTTTTCCGGTGAGTGGGTACTTTTGGCAACTGGATATATGATGGAAAGGAGACTGTGTCAGGCAGTGGGAGGACGGACACGGCGGAGGCAGCTGGACACCACTGGAGGGCTGGGTGCTGCATGGAGCTGATGGCCAGCCCAGCACTGGAGCATCCCAACAGGCCTGAGAGCCACCCAGGGACGTTGCCCTCACACGTTGTGCTCTGCCATGACCGTGAGGACTGGTCTGACTTGGTCCCTCACTGGGCACTCTGTTTGAGGGCTTGGTTCAGAACAAGGGGTTCTTGGGTTTAAATAAGAATAGGTTCAAAAAAATCGTCATAAAGCATCATGCTCTGTTCTGAACTGGGAAGGGGCACCACTGATTCCAGCATACAGGGAAAGAGGCAGAGGCAGGGAATAGCCAGCATGGTGGGAGTGGAGATGTTCTTCATATCAGCAGCCTGTCAAATTAAAATACAGAAGTCACCGAGGAAGATATTTTGGGGACTACATTGGAAATAAGGGTTACAATTATTTTTTCCCTGTGGTTTGGAGTTATCTCTCCCCATGGATGTTACTGAAGGGCTCAGATGGCAGCAACTGGGCTTTGGGGATCAAAGCTGCATTTTGGGAGGCTTAGTATGGTGTAAATCTGCTTCTGCATGAGAGCTAAGGTACCAGGTGGATCCAGGCAAGGCTGGCACTCCAGTGGGAGCTGCCTTGGCCTGTCCTGCCATTCAGAAGAGCAGGAGGAGGCAGCCCTGGCATGGGGGACTCACATACTGATGCTTTAGCACAGAGTGACAATAAAACCAGTAACAAGCCTTTCTGAAGTGTCAAAGCCTTTTGTTTCACCGTTTTCCAAGTGGAACACTGCAAATGTTGGCTTTGAACTGACCTTTGATCACAAAATTACCTTGCCTCAATTAAATATTAAAGCCAAACAAAATGTCCTGAGTGTGGAATGAATTGTTTTGCTCCACCTACAGGGATTTTTTATTTCACTTGAGTGGAAAAACTGAGAACCCAGTGTCACATTGTCTCACCCTGAAATGAATTTTTGTTCTGGCTTCCCATCATTAAATGTCAGCAAATGAAGAAAAGCAATTATTTGCAGAGTATTTTTATGACATGAGAATGTACCTCCCTATCAACACCTCCGCTGGGATTTGGGTGGTTATTGCTTTTTGCTGGCTCTAGGGAAGACTCATGCCTGATGCTGGGTTATATTTGGGCCCATGAAACCAGTTGGGCTGATGTGCTGGGGTTTCCTGCTGAGGCCGTAGAGCCTTGCTGTTCCCTGATCTTTGCTTATGTCAGTATATCCATTATTATTATTGTTTTATTGTATTATTTATTCTACATCACTGCTTTGTTGGTTTTGCCCTTTGGGATGCTGAAAAATCAGCACATTTAAATATCCTGTGAATAAATCTCGAACTGTCTTCCAATCATCCTGGCAGGAATCATTTCATGGAATCATAGAACAGTGGAATGGTTTGGGTTGGAAGTGACCTTAAAGAACATCTTGTTCCACCCCCTGCCTTGGGCAGGGACACCTTCCAGACCTTCCTTCTAGAGCAGGTTGC
Source organism: Aleadryas rufinucha (assembly GCA_013397815.1). NCBI lineage: Eukaryota > Metazoa > Chordata > Aves > Passeriformes > Aleadryas > Aleadryas rufinucha. The sequence goes on from VZTH01002655.1 coordinate 255,035, forward strand.
TCAAAGCCTCATCCAACCTGGCACTGAACACTTGCAGGGATGGGGGATCCACAACTTGTCTGGGCAAACTGTGCCAGTGCCTCACCACCCTCACAAGGAAGAATTTCATCCTAATATCCCATCTAAGCTTGTCCTCTGTCAGTTTGAAGCCATTCCCCCTTGTCCTGTCAGTCCATGTCCTGTCAGTCCAGTCCCCTTCCAGCTCTCTTGGAGCCCCTTCAGGTACTGGAAGCTGCTTTAAGGTCTCTTATGGAGCTGTCTCTTCCCAGTCTCCATGAATTACCCTCTGCAATAGCCCAGGCCATTCCTGGTGTGGCTGCTGACCTGGTATGTTGTTGATGCTGAGCAGTCGGGTTTCACAGAACATTTTTCCTTTCCCTTCAGTCCCTTTCCTTTTTGGGATGGACAGAATGGATGGGTAGGATGGATGTGTCCATCTGCCTCATGCCCACCTGAGATAGGGATGTTGTGCTCCAGCCTGGGTCACCCCAGGTTAAACCTCATGGAGCGAGCTGGCCCAAAGAGAGATTTACAGCACCAAATCCTATCCTGACCCTGAAGATAGATATTCATATTTCACTCAACAGGGATATTTACCTACTTAGGAAAAAAAACCCACAACACTAAGTGCTTTCTTCCCAGGCATGTTTTTGCCTGACAGTGTGTGTAATCCTAATCCCCTGGCAGGGCTAAGCCAGCGCTGGAATGGGCAGGTGCCTGGCACAGGCAGGGAGGCAGGGTCTGATGGGCACTGGGGCTGAAGAAGGGCTGGAAACATCAAGCAAAGTGGCTCTAAGAGGAGAAGGAGAGGAAGAGTTGGTATAGCTCAGAGGAATCTGGGTCCTGCACTCTGCTGATGCCAAAGGCTATCCATGGATCTCAAATTTTGGGGCAGAGGCTGAGATATGGGAAAGCTCATGTCTGGTTCTGAGGAAGACCATGGTGGTTTGAAGGTGGGTGGAAAGGCCTGAAGGATACCACTGTATCAGGTCTGGGATCTGGACACAGGATCCTCCCCAGCACTGTCCTCCCCAGATGCTGAGCTTGTCCAATTTCTAATTTAGAAAAGGAATACCAAAGGAAGAAGGAACTGGTTTATATTTTCCTGAGAAAAGCCAGTCCCTTGCACTCTTCCCCCAGGCAGGCAGGATTAAATTGCAGCTCTGGGTATGTACAAACATTCCCTTGTTTTCCCAGTACTGAGCTGGTCGAGGGGGCTTAAAGGTCATTACTGAAGTTTGGGTTGATTTGGTAGCAAAAGGGTGACTCAGAGAACAAGTTCAGGTTATGTTATCACAGGATTATGTAGAGTTTTAGACTAAAATCTTCTTTACAGTCCTTGGGCCTTAGCCAGATGTCAGATTCCCCTCTGAGCATCCACCCGATGGGGCTCAGCTGTGATAAGGCACCTCTCCAACAAAATGGCTTTTACTGTGGACAAATGAGCCGAGCCCTGAATGCCAGAGAAATGTAAAAGACAGTAGCTGGGTGTAGCCCATGACTCTGCTTGAGAGTCTTAGGGCAGAGGGATATTTTTCTTTGAAAACCCATTAAAGTCCTCCAGTTTGAAAGGGTTTAATTTGGCCCCTAAATTGTTAAAACTTGCTGAAGGATGAGCAGCAACTGGTGGGAATTGTCTGCTCATGCTTAATGCAGCACCTGGGAGCCTGGGAGCTGGGCTCTGTGCACTGTCACTCTGGTTTGGCAGCAAAGAGCATCCTTCACATCCCTGACAGTGCAAGGGTAGAGGGGGGGAGCAGCGGTGCTCTGCTTGATCAGGGCTCTTCTCCCAAAATCAACCAGATCAGCTTCCCGCTTTTGTGTCCATCCTCTTCTCTGCCCTCCACCCTTTTCCTGGAGCTGAAGCCTTCCATGCCTTCTCTGAGATCAATAACCCCGTGGGGATCATGAATAAATGTCTTTGCATTAAAGCAGAGCACCCACAATTTCTGCCTTTCCTGGCAGTGCTGAATCCCAGCAGTGGCTGTTGCCAGCATTCCCTACGCTGCCGAATTCTTTAAAATGGCTCGATCTGGGAAATACTGTAATCCTCGTCTGACTTTGCACTCAGAGGGATCCAGGTGGCATTTTGCAGTGCCAGCAACAATCCTGTTATCCTGGCTGTGTGTTTTACACTCCCTTCAGTTCAGTGTCCTTTGGAAAGATGAGCCCATCAGCTCAGCAACTGGCGGTGCTAAAGAAACAGGAAGTTTTAGAAAATCAAATCCTTTGCAGGGAAGAAGAGGAAAAGAGCGCACCAGCTACTTTGTGAGGTCTGAAATGTGTTAGCCCAGGCACAGGGCAGCACCAGGGAGCCTCCTTTCCCTGGCTCCTTGTAGATCCTGGTGGGAAGCAACCTGTAAAGAAATGAAATATCCATGCAATATCATGGCTGTTTTGGTGGGCGGAAAACAAGCTAGCTCCTCAGCCCCCTGGGGAGATGAAAATAGCATCTCTGGGTCTTTGCTCTGAAAAATATTTGAAATATTTTCAGAAAAAAAAAATAAGAAAAGTCAGAGTGATATTTAGTACCAGAAGCTGGTTGTATCCTGAGCTGGAAGACAATGTGGGTTAGGAGTCATTTCAGGGCTCTGAAATCACATGTGCCATGCACCAGGATTCGTGTTCGAGCTCCATGAGGAAGGGAGTGAGGAAGAGAACCCTGCAGAGGATGGGGGATCTGTGCTGGGCAGTCCCACAAAGTCTGGGGCCAGGGTGGCTGCAGTGGGGGCACATGGTGCTCCTGGCCCTGGCAGCAACCCCACGACATCTGGGGAGAAAGTGGCAGTCACCAGTCAGGAGAATGTAGCCCATCCCTCCCTGGTAGCCAGGAGAGTTCTCAGCCCTTTGATTCTCATTACCATCATTTATATTTTATGCCTTTTTCAGGCCTAATGACACAGGAATGCTGGAGGCTGATAAATAATGTCCGCTGGTGTGAGACTGCGTTAAAGCTTACCCAGCTTCCTTCTGGGTCAGGTGAGTGGCCCCAGCCACAGCCCTTGGTCGTTTCCCACTCAACTTTGCTCTCTTTGGTTAGGTCCTCTCCATCCTTCATCACTGCCTTTCCCATCCCTCATCATCATAATTCCCATTCTCCATCATCTCCCTCTCCATCCCCCATGATCATCCTTCCCATCCTCCGTCATCTTCTCCGTCCTTCATCACTATCCATGTGGTGGGTGGCTCTGCCAAATCCCAACATCCCCAACGAGACAGCACAGGGGCTCACGAGCCATCAGCCAAGCGCCTCTTTGCACATGATCTGAAATTCAGGGATTTCTCTTGGACTTCTTTAGGGAAAAAAGGAGTTGAGCAATCACGTTCGGTTCCCTAGCAACACTCCTCCTTCTAATTCCTGATCATTTTTCCTTTTGGGGGGATCCTTCACATGGCGTGCCCTGAGCCACAGAAACTCCCCATCCCCAGAGCAAGGAAGAATCCAGGCAGGAGGACAGTGCCAGCATGTCCATGGCATGGCCAGGGACAGAGAGGGCTTGGGGACAAACCCCACTGCAATGGGTTCCCAGACCCACAGCCCTCCTTTTGCAACCCAAATCCTCCCTTTTTTTAAAAAAATGGCATTCGTGAGTGTGGGGAAACTCCTGCCAGTGCCCTCCCCAGCCCTGTGGGTGCTGGGTGCTGATGTTAAGTCAAAATATCAGCAAAATGATGGTGGTGAATGAGGCACCAAGCTCTCCACAGGTAATGGATGATTTTAAATGTGCACAGAAGTTGTTCAATAAACCAGCCATGAATATCTCAGAGGAGATTACTGCAAGTAGAAACAATTATGTACTTAAACAAGGGAAATAATTTTAAAGGCATATTTGAAGTTAGTTTAAAGTGAGCCACTGCTTGGAGGGGAGTTTTCCTCGCAGTGGTGGGATAGGAATATGTGTCATTACTGGTTAAGGTGGCTTTTTGCTGAAAAGGGAGGTTTTAGGCTTTGCGGGTTTGGGTCATGCAGGCAATGCTTTCCATGGGGAAAATAAATAAAGCTCTGAGGAGGACAAACGTTTTTGAGGTCTTTTAGGTCAAACATTAGGAAAATTCTCCCAGTATTGCTTAGAAGGGAATATTACAAAACCCAGAATATTTCAGGGCTTTTCAGTGTGGCATTCACACATAACCCCATCTCTCTCTGGGAAGGGAGAGGAGATGAACCTATCTCCCCATGGTCCCAACATCACTACATTCACCAGCACCACTCAATTCCCCTAAACTGCCTGAAAGTAGAATTAAATTGCCCTCAAACCAAGGGGCAAACACAACGTGCACAGACTGCAAAAGTCAATCCACAAATGTCAACTTGGGACCATTTTTCTGGCAGGGAACACTCCCAGGTCTGACTGGTGCAGCTGCAGGATTAGGACATGTCTCAGGAACAACACTCGGCTGTGTTTTGCAGAGTTCCTTTGCTTTTCCATAGCTTTTATATTTTTCTTCTAAGCAACATAATGGAATTTAGTACAAAGCTATATCCATGCTGGAAATTTCTTTTGCAAGTAAAAGCCTGCCAAAAATGTATGATTTAGCTCTTTCAAATTTCTAAATATACATTTGCATGCAAATTTGTAACTTGAAATTATAAATTGAAATGTGCATTTCCCCTTTGCTGATGTTAGGAGTGTCTTCCTGAAGCCAGAAACATTATCCTCATTATTTGACCAAAATGTGCAAGAATTTTATCGCCTATAAAATAAATGTTCTTGTTATTTAAGGCATGTTGAAAAAAAAGCTCTCAATACTACTCTCTTGGCTTCATTTCACAACAAATGTATCATTTCCAATGACTGGCATAGAGCAGGAGATGAATTTAAAGTGTGTCTAAATCCAGCTGGTTTATTCCCAGCATCGGTGCGGATATGGCCAGTGAAGCCGAGCGGAAGCGGCTGCTCCCCGTACTGCAGGCAGACCCTGGTGTGGGACAGATCCTGCTCCTCCCAGGGGCTTCTGGACCTCCTGGCTCAGGCTTTGCCCCTTTGCTTTACATCTGAGACCAGAAAGGGTGAGGATGTCTGGCCCTTTGTCCTCTGCTCCCATCCCCCCCTGGGAGTGGTGCAGTTTGTCACCCACCTCTCCCTGAGCCCATGTGATGAGAGTTCAGCCCTTTATGCCCATGTGCAATTCTATGTGGGTTTAAAGGCACTAAACCACCCCGCCCCGGCTCCTCCTTTTGCATTTAACACACCAGAAGCTCCCATTGTCCCTTTTTGTGAGCAGGGGTGTCCCACATCCCCACGCTGTTCCGTGTGTCCAAGAGTGAGGCTCCAGCTCTCCAGGTCCCTGCCCCAGGCTCTGAGCATCCTGCTGTCGTGGTTTGCAATTCAGCTCTGTCTGTGCTAAAATCTCTCCTCCTGTGTAAAATCCAACATCTCCTGGGGCACATTGCCTGATCTCACCTGCTCTGTTCCCACCTGCTCCTCTGGGAGCCAGGATCAGCCCCTTGGGAAAGGAAAGTCTCCCCCCACCCCCATCCTAAGGGTGGTCGCTCGGCTCGCAGCAGCAGCAGCACAGACTCCTGTCTGGAGCTGTGCCAGGCAGCAAGCACAGAAGGATGCTCCAGGTGTTAAGCACAGCACTATTTTGATCCTTTCGTTGTGGGGAAATTGCTTCAACAGTCTTTTTTTGGTGTAAGCAAAGCTAGAGTAATTACCGGGGAAAAAAATTTTAAAAATCAAATGTTAACATTTCTATGAGAAAGGTCTCATGATGATTAAATATTTCAATGGGTTCCTCTTTAGTAATGCAAAACTAATCAACTTCCAGATGATATTTAAAAAGCAAAGAACGGTGTATGGTTTAATATCCTAATTTCAATAGGCCAGGGTTTAGAAGACAGCTAATTATAAAATAATCCTTTTATGTTGCGTAAAACATCATTTTAAAGCAGATACTCACTACAAACACAGGGTTTCCTTATTGCTGGAGGTAATTAGCTGGGTGCTGATTTAACACGTGAATGTGCACGTGGAGCAGCTCTCAGGATGTGCTGAGATGATGGAGCTGCTTTTGGGGTGAAACATCCCCTCTTTGGGCTTGTACCTGGGTCGTATTGATCCCAAAGGATGTTTTGACAGCACAGAATCTCACTGCACTCAGGACATCTCCATCCCTCTTGGCTGAGAAGAGGAATGGAGATGTACCTGAGCCTGGAGCTGGGGCACAGCTTGGTGAGAAGAGGGGTGATAAATGCCACCAGAACAGGCAGCACTGTTGCCCAGCAAGGCAACACCTCTCAAGCCTCACAGCACCCCGTGTTTGGGGCAGGAGCTGGCTGGGCTGGGGTACCCCACTTCTGTGGTCTCACAGCCAAGGTCTCACTTCCTTGGAGCCCCCTCCAGCTCCAACAACAACAGACAATTAACTGGAGCCATAATTAAGGCCTGCTCTTGGGCATCCCTACTCTTCTCAAGGGCTTTCCATCAGCAAGAAATTTTCACCAGGTTCCTCAGCTTTGTAGCTCCAGTTTTGCCTCCTTAGTGTGGCAGAAAGCAATGGGAACCAGTGGCAGGAACAGAACCGAGCCAAAATAAATTAACCTGGAATTTTCTCTCTGGAACTTGTGTGAAAATATCCCCAAATGATGCCAAACATCAAGTCAATGCAGGGATTTAAGGGTCTGGATGGGATTTGCACGGGGGAAGAATTGTGAAGGGCACTGCACAGGGCAAGTGCAGCGGCAGCGCGGCTTCGAGTTGTGCCTTGAATTATAAACACTGTGGAGTGCATTTAGGCACTCTTGGCTCCTGTCAGCCTGATAAGCACCACAGCAGGAGGAGTTGGCGGGGGGCTGCTCCCCAGGAGCACGAGAAGGGATTCCTTCTGTATCGTGGCGCACAAAATGGGGATCTGCTGAGCTGCTGGTGCTGCCCCAGGGGGGAGGGTGCCTGTCCAGGGCCCGTGGCAGAGGCTGCAGGGATGCCACCCCTGCCCTTCCCACGCAGTTACAGCACATGCATATTTCATGGCCAGTAATGGGATTTCGCTGTCGATACCACTCGCAAATTTCTTTCCACCCTGCTACGTTTTCAGGTTAAATAAATGTAAGTCTTTAGGATCTCTCCAGCTCCAGAGGAAGGAGCTTTCCTGGTAAGTTGGCAATGTCCCATGGTAGTGGCCAGCACTGGCCAGAAGACAGATGTGGGGGCTTGGGCTTGGCCAGTGCAAACCCCAGCAACCCATCTCTGTGAGCCCATGGAGGGCTCCAAGTGCCAGCTGCAGCCAGCCCAGAGGACTTTGCCCTGCAGTTGTCCTCATCTCTGCAGGTGGCCTTTGGCTGAGAGGGATGGGGACAGAGATGGGGAGCTTTAGGATCACCCATGACTCTGTGAGCATTCCTTTCTGAGGGGTAGGAGCGCAAATTTTTCCAAACATCCTCCCCACTGTCTCAATCCACTAATAGCGTGGTAATCCTCTTATGGGGGTCAGCCCGGGGCACCCGCAGAGCCTTTGTGTAATGCCAGGGAGGAGAAATGTGTTTTCACTGCGGCGGTGAAAGGTTGGTGCTTGTTGGCTGCCACTGCCCCAGGACAGGGATGGGCCCAGTGCTCCCCTGTGCCTGTGGGTGCCACCAACACATCCCAGCTCCAGACATCCCCTGCCATTGCCACGCTTTTGGGGAGCTCCCTGATGAGGGCAGCCCCATTCGGGCATCCCCTCGTCTCGGCAGCCTATTTCGGGACCCGTAAGCGGCGGTTCCGCTTTGCCTCTATTAATATCCTGCCCAGCCTCTCTGGATGGTTAAGCTCCCATTTAATGCTGGGTTGGTGCCAAGTGAGCCTCCAGGAGGATGTGGATGGTTTGGCAGCTGCTCAGGGTCTCCAGCCCCAGGGAAGCTTCAGGACATGTCCAAGCCCCCCTGGTCCCCATGGCTGGGTGCACATGGTCCTGCCCTCTGCTTCCTGACTCGCACTGCCAGCAGTACAGCATCCTGCAGGATTAGGATTGATGATCTGCGAGCAGACTGCATGTTAATATATCTGTAATTTCCTCCAAAACTGGCAACTTTTCTCTGCAGGTAGTGGAAAATGAAGTGCAAACTTCAGAGCAACAAGGGTTTCATGACAACATCAGGCAGCAGTCTGGCATTGAGTGCCAGCAGCCGAAAAAGAGCCATTTTCCACCATATCCCAAATACTGCCAATTGATGACTTTGCTCGTGAGGCTCAAGGAGACACTCAAGGGCCATGGTGCTACCCCAACCACGGCCATGCTCTGAGGCATGATCCAAGCACATGGGCTCCCAGACCCAAACCCTATACCCAGCCAGACCACTTCCCTGAGGCCAGGAATTTGCTCTTTTTTCAATCTGCAAGACCTTGCAAGTGCTAGCTTGGGACCTTATTTACGTATTTTGCAGGAGCTGTGCTGGTTGCACATCCCTCCTCGTGCCCTTGGGCCAGCACAGACAATGTTGCAGCCCAGGAGAGGGTGTGGGGAGTGTCAACCCCCCAGGCGTGAATTGGGGTTGTCAGCAGCTTGAACATCCCCAACAAATGAGCTACTTCATGTCAACATATTTATTTCTTTTTGGTAATGAGGCAACTTCATTTCCACGGGTTGCTCGAACAGTGCACAGCATCTGATTATTAAAAATGCTGCTGGAAGCCAGCCCACAACCTACTTAGGCATTAATCTTCCCTGACAGATGCTGACGAGGAATCGCTCCAGCAGCCGGGACCAGCTCCCCTGCCCAACGCTCTTCATCCCTTAAAAGCCGGGTATTATCCCCGTTACCGCTGGCAGGAGCCCGTGGCTGATGCCACATTGCAGGAGAGGTTGAGCCAGGCAAGTGGCAGGACAGACATCCCATGGGGAGCTGCTGGCCTGTCCCGTGGCTGCTGGAGATGCTCGGGGCCGGATGGGGCTGGGTGGGCTGGTTACAAGTGGCACAGGAGCTGCGCCGGCACCGGGCAGCGCTGTCGAGTCACGGCATCGCAGAGTTTCTATTTTTTCTCACACAGAAATAAGCAGAGTCATGACAAGTCAATCACTCTGTGGGTTCCTGTTTTGTTCATCTCATTTTTTAGGAGGGAAAAAAAAACCCCAACAAAATGTCTTTCCCAAGTCAGACTCTTTCACACTGGTTGCCTCAGAAGGATTTTACACTTTTTCTGTACTGACGTTTCCTCACCAAATGTACCCCAGTGCAATTTAAAGAAGCAATTCAGGATCCAAAATTAAACATTTTACCCAATTCAGTTGCCCTTTTCTCATACCAGTCCCTACTGAACTTTTTATATCTCCATTTACCCCAAAAAACTTCTTTCCTAATGGTTTTTCTTGGCTCATGGCTTGGAGAAACCCATCCTGGTTGCTGCTTTCCCATAAGATCCCCAGTGCATATATTTGGGGTGCAAATATAATACACGAGCAGCCAAGTAATCACCCAGATAGGATTAAAAAAATGTATTTCTGGTGTTCCTGGGACATTTTGAGTATTTGAGATGTCTCAGCAGTTTCAATCAGCTGCTGTTAGAGGCAGAGGAAAACCCAAGGAATGTTATCCCGTGTTTCAACAGAGCTGTGACACCTCCCAGAGCAGGAGCTGGTGGGGACCCCACTGGGCGTGGGCAGGCACGAGCTGTGCTCCCAGATTGTGGGTGCTGGCATGAAGGCACAAGCAGGGGATTCCTGTCCTTCCCCTCCCACCTGCTGCCTGAGCCTTGATAGAGCACCCAAACTCACAAAACCCCCCTAAGGAAACCAGGCAGGTGGCAGGGGCAGCACTTGCAGGGATCCCCACCTGCCAGCATGAGCCAAGGGGTCCCCTGGCTTGTGTGGGCAGTGGAGGTGCAGGGATGTGGCCAAAGCCACTGGGTGAGTTGGTGGCAGGATCAGCTCCATCACTGTCCACAGTCTCGCATTGCTGGGAAAGCAGATGGGAGGAAATCAGCCTGGGTCTGGCACCTCAGTGGAGTTTTCTCTCCCTAATTGCAGGGTGGATGAGGAAAGGCGGATCCCTCAGCAGCTTCCAGGGCCCCTTGGGACAGGAGCGTGGCCACGTCAGCCCATTCAGCCCCATCTGCCAAGATGCCCAAGCGCTGTGAAGCAGAGCTGTGAAGGCTCGGGTGCTCACTGCATTCTCTTTGCTGCCTCTGAATTATTTTTAGCAGCTCAATACTGAGAGAGTGGCGAGGAGCCAAGGCGAACACGTGGCGAGGTTGGGTCCATCTCCAGCCCAAGGGCTGCTGGTGCTGCCGTGCTCTCGGGGGTGCTGAAGAAAACCCTCCAGGGGCTGGAGGGCCGGTGGCAGAGGCAGGGGCGGGCGGCCTTGCCGAGGTACAGCAGGCGCCAGCCAGACCCAGCCAGGCAGATAGAGCTGGAGCGTCGCGTCCCCGGGGCTTATCAGACCTTGGGAAACTTCCCCTCCCTCCAGCCGGCTGCTTGCTGGCTGTGGTTTTTCCAGCCAGCCCCTTCACCCGACACCCACATAAGGTTACAGGTCACTATAACCCCCTGGGCTTTAACTTTCCAGCAGATGAGACTGAATTAAACCAGTTTTCCTGCTCCACTCTGAATTGCTATGATGTCCTCACAACCTCAGCATCGTCTGTATGTGATTTTTCTTAGAGAAAAGATGAAATAAAACCAAGTGTCCCACTGGTGGCAGGTCCCCAATGTCCCTATGTCCCTCTCCACCACCCCTGCAGACACCGGTTCCGGCAACTGCTCCAGGATATCCTGTGGCCCTGGCCGGATCCAGGGAACAATGAGCTGGGCATCTCCTGGCCATGAGCATCCGGGAGGTGAGAAGTGCCAGCCGGCTCCTTCCCGTCTCTCAGCCCTTGCCTCTGGCTCAGGCCCCTTCCCTGGGGTATGGTGGCACCTGAGCCACAGCTGCAGCTCCTTCAGCAACCACATTTCCATCCAGAGGCTCTTGCTTCCCACTTCAGTGAGCAGAGGCAGCTCTCCCTCCCTCCCTCCTGCTTTGTCCAAAAACAATTGCAATTAATTAGGAGGATGGCTTCATCCTCAGCCAATGTCAGGGAAATTACCAGATGCATTGCTTTCTTTCCCTCTTTCCCCTGTTTGCTATGAACCCCTGGGTGCTGAGGGGATGCTCTGGTCTCCCCAGGTTCCTTCCTTGGCCGTGCCTCTGCTTCCGGCCGGAGTCCTATCCCTTTGCAGGAAATCACTGCTTTGCTTCCAGTTTCTTTAGTTTAATCTCTTGGAGTTCAACCTGTGCAAGTATTCTCCCTGTATATGTGGTGGTCAGGAGGTGTCCTGAGTGCCAGGAGCCCCAGGGCTGCCACAGCTGGGATACTTGAGGATTTTGCAGCCCTTGGAAGAGCTGAGATTTGGGCATGGACATAGCCATGTCACACCAGAAATGGTGCTTCCCTCATATGTTTTTGTGAGGCTCATTTGATTCTTTCCATGCTCTGGGCATCTGTACAGCTTTGCTGCTGCTTCCATTGGGGTACTGGGTCATTCCTGTTCCTGAGTCCTGGTGGATTTGATCAACAGCAAAGGCACTTTGTTCTGGGAATGTCAGAAAGAAAAGTGAATGTGTCAGCTCTGGAGCATTTAGAAATAAGGTTCTTAAGAGACTATTTTTTGTTTTCTTCATTTCTACTCTCCAAAGTGCCTTCACTTCTACTTTTCTTCCCCTTTAAAACTCCAAACATGTCTTTAAACATCTCAGAACTGAAATCAATCCTTTCTGAAATGAAGCACTCCCCATCTGACAGAGCAAATCTCCTGGGTTTGAACTAAACTCCGAGAGAAAAAAAAAGCCAATTCCATGCCCAAACCATATTCACCATAAATTTTGCAGCGTGGATATTTTCCATTGGCCTGGCAGGAGGAATACAGACACAACTTCACTGTGTGCCTGATTTTCTTGCTGATTTCCTTGCAGATGGATTTTTGGGCTCTTTTTGTCACCCTCCATCGGCCCATCACCCACTGAGCCCAGCCAGCCGCAGCTCCCTGGTGGCATTGAGTCTGTGGCTGTCCACCTGCCTACTGGGATGTAGGGTGCTCTCCCTGGGTCTCCCTTTTGGGGAGACTCTCATCACCCAAAATCTCTGCCCACAAGTCTTGTGCAAGGGAGGGAGCAGCTGGGTTGACCAGGAGCTACCACAGTGTGGTGCAGAGCAAAGCCTCTGAAAGTCGCCTGAATGAAACACTCCAAACAAGAAGTGTATCCAAAGAATATCCAAAGTATTTCCTAGGAAGATGAACATCAACACAAGCTCTGCACACGGCTGGTGTGTGCATAACAGCTGCACCAGCCCTGCTCTGCCCCACAAATGTACACGCCTGCACGTACGTAGCTTTTCTCTGGGTTTATGACTGGAATTGGCAAGCTTTGGGATTGATTTATTTTTGCTCCTGGCCTATAGCAAGATACATTTTGAAGTCGCGATTTTTTGTGCAGGGAGAAGAGGTTTGCTGCTGGCCGGGTCGCTTTTGCCGGTACATGCTGCCACCTTCAGCATCTCGCAGGAGGAGCCGGCTCTGCCCGAGCCCCGCCCGCCCCACCGCTCGCCTCCTGCAGCTGCAGGAGCGGCCTCTCCGGCTTCTCCTACTGCTCAGCAGCACTTGCTGCTGGCATGTTAATTTAGTTACTGAAGAAGAAACCCCCTCAGGATGTACGGTCAGCTACGTGAACTGGGGAGGGGGAGTGGGAGCAGCTGACAGTGGCTGGAATAGCGGGAGCTGAGAGTCAGTGTGTGTCAACAACAGCACAGCCACGGACTGAATTTTAAACATCCCCAGCAGATTACTGTGACATTACTGGAGTACTATATATTAGATGGAGCATCTTCTACGCTAACCAAGCATCATAATGTCCATCTATGGGGCAAATCAAGGGAGTTTTACGATAGCAGGAGGGCACAGGTGATGGTGTGGGACAGACTTGTGGTGTCCACAGCCACAGCAGCTCCAGACCCAAAGCTGCCGTATCCCCGGCACCTCTCCATTTTCTCTGCAACCCTGGGACCAAGCCATGGAGCTCTGTGGCTGGAAATTAATTTCAATTCCCTCACCAGCCGTTGAGAGCAGCTCATGGAGTTGGGAAATCACCAGTGAGCTGGGATCCCGCATCCATCCTCCCTGGTGATGCTCCACACTGCTGCCGCTGCTATTAATCACAGCTGCAGTAATGAAGTTAATGATCTGGGATCTCTCCTAATTATGTCTTCCCCAAACACAGGTCTGCCTCTGCCTTCACTGAGGGGACTCAGTGTGGGTGATTCAAACTCCACATGCTGCAGATGGCTCAGATTTCTAAATCAGCTTCGATTTACAGGATGGCCTTAGCTGAACTCCTGTGTTTTCCCCAAGCTGGCTGACTGGGCAGCAGGACACCCTTGGTCACAGAGCATTTCAAGGGAGACTTGTATTTTGTCAAAGTTCTAATAGAATGGATTTCAAAAAATAATTTAGTACAAACATGAGTGTTTGATTAAAACCCAGAGCCTTCTGCAGCTCCTTACAGTCATGGCCTCGGGTAGGGCAGAGCCACCCTGGTATGGGGAAGATTTGGGGTTGCATTGCTCAGGAAACCCACTCAGTTTAATAGCCTGGAGCCTGGCTGTTGGGTGCACTTGCTTTGCTAACAGCTGGCACTCAGGTTTCTAAGAGAAACCAAAATAGGCTTCATTTTTATCTTCAGACACCAGCCCTGGGACTCCTTACAAGGGATGTTTAGATTTTGTGGCCATAGGAGGTGAAATGTGGTCAATCTGTTGCATCCCCCAGCAAGACCAGCCCTCACTGGATCCCAAACACACAATTTTTAGAAAAAAGCATGAAGATTTCAAAAGTTTCTGAGGGCAATGCCGGCCCACACTTCTGGAAGCTGATCAGGTGCCTCAAATGACAAAAGCATCGTTCTAGCTCTTGTGGGGAAGAGCTGAATGGCGTCATGCTGAACGACGCTCTCGTTTCTTTCATCCTCGCCAGCCTTTTACAAAGCAGCGTTGAGTTGCTCAGACATTTAAATGCCACAAGAGGTGGCTCTTAATAGTGTTGGGGACTTTGTGATTTGCCGGAACCCGATTAATTGCAGCCCAGAACAGGCGCGGGGAGCAGCACTGTTTGCTCCTCGGGGTAAGAGCAGCATGTTTGCACAAAGCGCCTTTATAAACTCCTGGGGGCTTGAGGTTGGTTTGGCATTATTTTCCTCCCTTTCTCCTATTCTTCATACTTGAGCACTAAATCAACACCATATGATGTCTGGTTCATTTTCTCGTTAGAGCAGCTCCGTTGACTGTATAATTTCCCAGCATCACGTTGCAGCACTGCCACTTCTCCAATGACGCCCCAACAGCCAGGGCTTGTGTGCTTGGGCATCTGGGCTCTGTTTTCCACAGGCAAAAGAAACAACTTGTGTCCTGGAGGCTTCTCGAGATCCCAGGAGGCTGAGGGAGCATGGCATAGAATCACAGAATTCTAGAATGGTTTGGGTTGGAAGGGATCTTAAAGATCATCTAGTTCCCACCCCCCTGCCTTGGGTGGCAGGGACACCTTCCACTAGACCAGGTTTCTCAGAGCCCAGTCCAGCCTGGCCTTGAACACTCCCAGGGATGGGACAGCCACAGCTTCTCTGGACACCCTGTGCCAGGGCCTCCCCACACTCACAGGGAAGAATTTCTTCCTAATATCCAATCTAACCCTGCCCTCGGTCAGTTTGAAGCCATTCCTCCTTGTCCTGTCACTCCATGCCCTTGTCCAAAGTCCCTCTCCAGCTCTCTCAGAGCCCCTGTAGGTATCGGAAGGGGCTCTAAGATGTCCCTGGAGCCTTCTTTTCTCCAGGTGAACACCCCCAGCCCTCTCAGCCTGTCTCCAGAAAAGGTGCTCCATCCCTCGGAGTGTCTTTGTGGCTTCCTCTGGACTCACTCCAGGAGATCCATGTCCTCCTTATGCTGGGGTCCCAGAGCTGGGCACAGCACTGCAGGTGGGCTCTCAGCAGAGCAGGGTGTCTCCTGAGGTGTCTGGGGCCATCCCAGCAGATGCTGAGGTGTAACACTGCAAATATTGAGACATGAGCAGTGCATGTGTCACACCCAGATCCAAACCCCTGTTCTGATTAGGGGCTGAAATCGGGATAGAACATAAGAAAACAGTGAATAAAATACTGAGACTGAGGGGAGACAATGTTTTGTTTCTAAACTGCAAAGTTTCACTCTGAATATGGTAAATGAGTTACAAAGAGTGTCTGATCAGCCATTGAACACGGTCCAGAGCCCCGGCTGAGCTGTCGCCATCCGTGTCCAAGCCACATCCCTCTCTGGAAAAGAAGGCCCCAATAACATGTTAGTAAACAATATTCGGTGCTGGAAAAAATTATTTACAACTCAGCGGGGAGTAGCCCAGCCATTAAAGAGCTTTTAAACGCTGATGGACGTGGCAGAAAACCTTTTCTAAGAGCCCGGCAGGAGCACTGGAGGCGTTCGGGGCTCACCGGCCGGGGTCTGGAGCAGCCCGGTCCGAGGTGCCGCCGGTCACGGGCCCGGTGCCGCCGGTCACGGAGCCGGTGCCGCCGGTCACGGAGCCGGTGCCGCCCGTTCCCGCGTGGCCGCCAGGGGCCGCGGCGGGGCAGCGGCCGCCAGCGGGGCCGGGGGAGCCGCGGGCACGGCGAGGGCTGGGGCGTTAATTGATTTTGGGGGTGTTTAATTAACCCCCCTCCCCCCAGCGCTGTGCTCGGTGGGTGCTGCACGCGTGGGGCTGAGCCGGGCTCTGTCCGCGCTTTTCTCGCTTGCCCGAGCAGGGGTGATCCTTAGGAGTTTTGGAGACTGAGCTCTGCTGCCCTCCCGCCGCACACCGATTCCAATCCCGGAGCAGTGTGCCTCTCTCAGCTCCTGCAGCAGAAGCGCTGCTAGGTCCGCATTCCCGCCTGGAATCTCTTTCATGGCTTTATTCTTCCTCACTGTGACTTGTGAACATGCAGACCTTGGAAAAGAACCTCTGCCTTTGTACAGAAACGTCTTTGCCGGGATGATCTCACTGAGGCTCTGCTATCATCACCAGAATTCTGGGCTAGAGGAGCATGTTCCTTTTTGGAATTGTGATTTCCTATCAGCAGGCTGTTGGCTCAAGGTCACGGCTGTAGCTGCCCCATCACAGTGGGGTGACTGTCACCTTTGGATAGGATCACTTCTCATCCCAGGCTCACATTTTGCTCCCGATGTGGTTTCCAGGCAGAAGCATCAGCTGTGCCCAGGAAACTCAGGTGTGTGGTACCGACCCACAGCTGTCTCATGCGATGGGTAAGGGCACAGGTTTGCAAATCCTTCCCCAAATGAGAAAGAGATGTGGCTTATAAATCCTGGATCAGGGCAAAGTCCCAAAGTGAAATCAACAGCAGAACTTTATTTTTTCATGATTATTTTTAATTCCTGGATAAATGTTGCTTAGTTCCCCTCTGAGCTGCTTTCATTCTTTCACATTTCTGACAGGATTTTCCATTCTGTCCCTTCGAACCCATTTTTGGATTCTCTTCTCAAGTGCATAGATACCTGGGGTGTAATCACTGCTGTGGGATCAAATGTCAGGTTAATCCTCCCAGGAGACCTTTCCCTTTCCTTCTTCAGCCCACTGACAATGTTCTCTGGTTTCCTGGCCACTGTTCAGAAGTACAGATGCTCATTTTCCCCTACCTGCAATGAGATCCCAGTGTGCTTGCAGCCTGCATGTCAGCCTGCATCCCAGTGCCATCCCAGTGCCACCCATGAAGGGCTGGCATATTCAGCTGTCATATTACTGTCTATCACAGCCTGACTGGCCACTGCTGGTGTCTCTTGGCAGAGAGGTTGTGACTGCTGCAGATTTATTCACTGGGATAAGTGCTGGCATAGCTGAAACAATCTTTTCTGGCCTTAGGGTGTGGGAAGAGCAACAAGGTTTGGTTTTGGTGGACGTCAGTGATGAGTGAGCCTGTGGGATGCAGTCCGGGGTAAACCCCAGGAGAGGCCAACCAGGAGTGGCAGAGCTTGGATGGTGGTGACAGGGAGAGGGCTTGCAGATGCCACTACCCCAAATCTCATCTCCCTTTTATTCCTGATGCTGCTGGTGTGAGTCAAGGCAGTTGTTACCCACTGTGGCCATCCCCAGTGCTGCCAGGGACAGGTACCAGCTCCTTTCAGAGTGTGGGACATTTTAACAACGATGAACACTGACTGTCAAAATGAGAGAAGAGGATGGGCAAGGGGATGAGCCTCCCCTCGGGAAGTGCAGAGACCAGCTCTCCTGCACACCTCCTATATTTATGGCATGTCTCTACCTACCCTCTTTGAGCCATAAATTTTGTCAGTGACTCTCCCTTGGTGCCTCTGTGAGATCCTCTGTCCAGGATTTACTGCTCAACTTCGCAATGGAGAAATACAGCCCTGGCCACAACTCACGGTGCCGCACCTGCCAGCCCCGGGGGCTGCGGTGCTTTCCCAGCTCGCCCTCTGCCCGAGCCTGGCCTCGGGCACCATCACTTTTTATTTAGAACTCTGTTTGCTGCTTTGTCGCAGCTCTTGGGGTCAATATCTCATGTCTCGGAGCTAAGCAAAGAGCTGGTGCTCTGCAGGCGGGCGGGACTGGCCTCGGAGGCCGCCGGCAGACGCCGCGGGCGAAGGAGCGTGCGATGGTATCGCGTGTTGCTGTTGGGTTTCATGCACCACGTACAGGTTTGGGCTTCCTGTTCTCCTTGATATCACAGAGCCCATTAAAGTTTCACATCTCATGTTATGAAATATGGCACACGTCAGGTTTTTTTTTCCCCCCTTCCTGGGCTCCTCTCAGCTTTCAGCTGACAGCCTGCGAGAGCCAGCAGCCCTTCCGCCCAGCATGCCGCTCAGCATCGTCCTGCAAGGGCTGGTACCCACCCCATCACTCCCTGCTGATGGTCCCCTGGGAGCTGCCTGTCCTTTCCATTCCTTCAGCCCCTTCAGGATGCTGCTGAGCCTGGCTGTCCTCCCACAGACAGTCGAGGCCAAACTCTCTCACTACATGAGTGGCCACCCTTTTTGCATAACTGCTCTGCTTTTTCTCTCACGTTTAATCCAAGATTATTTTGCCTGCGGAGTGATCCACCCTCAGGGTTTTACGGGATCGGCCTGGCCCTCTGCCACCCCCAAGCGGGGCAGGAGGGAGTTTCCCAGCTTCTCCCCGGGAGCAGGACAGCCCCGGTGTCAGTGCAGTGGGCCCGGCGGGAGACAGGGCGCTCCCACGACACGCTCAGCCTGGCGCTATCGGCCTTGGCATCTCCAGCCGCGCCTTCCGTGGGGGATTTATCTCTGCCAAATCTGCAAATCGTAGCATGTAATTTTCCCTCTTTCTAGTCCGGGGGAGGGTTTGTGGCCGGAGCGGAACAGACAGATATTTGAGGCTGGGAGCAGGGAGCCTGCTGCGCCACGTTCGCAGCCAACCCCACAGGGCAGCCTTGCCAGTAACAGCCACGGCGAGATCAAAGATGCTGTTTGCCACCAGGATCTGTCCTTGACAGCCAACGGCTTCCCGCGGCGGGCTGGGTATCTCATCTCAGAGAGGGGAGTCATCTGATGTCTGCATGGAGGGGAAAGACGGGTGCCGCGTTTCACCAGGCTTTCCCAGCCTGCTGCATCAGTGCTGTAATTTCGGGGCTGGACCCTTGCTCCCCACCTGGAGGCCCAGGTTTCTACATCAATGTCTCTGTTTTTCAGCAAAACCTCAGCTCTCCACAGGCAGTAGATGAGATAGGTTCATGCTGCCCAGCCTGATGGGCGCAGAGATGGGTCCACACTTGTGGTTTTTACTGACTTTCCCCTTTTTCAGGTCTCACGAAATGGCAAGTTCAGAAGGTGATTTTAACAGGTTATGTCCTGATTCTGCTCAGCTAGAAGTTATGGAAAACAACATTAAGCCGGACAGGGATATAATAGACTTCAGTATAACCAAAACTGTGAGTATCTGGCCTCAAATGCTCAGTGGGAGGAGATTTTTTTCTCATTTGGTTGCTGAATCCTTCACCCCTCCGGAGCTGGAGCTGACGGTGAAGTATCACCTTGGTAGCTTACTTGCTACAGAACCTGCTTCGAGGAAGTGAGTAAAAGCAAATCAGAAGCTCCTGGGGATAGGCACCCTCTGCTCCAAGGAGGAGGAGAATGACCCTCTATCTGCTGACCTCCCCACTCTCCAGTCAACACAACTTGGCAGCAACGGAGGCCAATTAGCGCAGCTACAAATGGTCACCCCGCTCCCGCTCCAGCCAGGGTGGACAGAGTGGTGCGCACATGGCCGGCACCGGCTCACTACACCCCAGCCTCCCGCGATCCAGCTCCCGGCGGGGTAAAGCCAGAGGTGGTTAATGAGAGTCCCAGCGGAGGGGAGGGCTGGGGCTCTAATTGCTGATGCCAGCCGGGGGTCACCAATTAAGAGGCAAAGTGCCGGCGGTGCCGCACAGCCGAGCGCTCCGCTGCCGTGCCGTGATGAGCCGGAGAGGTGCCGGAGCTGCTCCCACCTGGCTGCCCCTTTCAACAAGTGCTTTTGTCTCCTCACCGCAGGCTCTCACGCCGCCTGTGCTCCCGGGGGCTTCGTTAGCACCGTGCGCTCGGGAAGCCGCGTTCTCACTCCAGAGGCGGAGGCTGCTCGCCCAGCTCCATGCGATGGGAATAGCGATGTCAGCCCCCGCGATGGCGGGGAGCATCCGCCCCTCCGCAGCGGCCGATGCTGAATTTAATAACATTCTCCCAGTCTTGCCAGTATAAATAACTGCCCCCAGACCCAAGCCAGCTGCGTGATGTCTTGATGCCTGCCCGTGGATGGGGCAGCGGGCGGGGACAGAGAGCGGCAAACCTGGGGCGTCCATCACCCCTCCGCTGGTGTCAAAGGAAGCATCTTTCAAGGGGAGCGGTAATCCCAGCAGCCCTCCAGCAGAGACCTGGCAAAGTCGGGCGTCCCCAGCTCCCTGGCATTGCTCCTGCATGCGGAGGTGCTCCCACCCATTCCCTCTGATGTGGATTCTCTGGTGTGTGCTAAGTGTTGGGTCGCCGCTGTATCCCCAGTGCCCTGCTCCCCACGAGGAAGAGGAGGGGGCACGCAGGGTGCACAGGGGGACAAGCAGATACAGCCATAACAAACCGCGGCCGCTCAGCCAGGAAGGCTCCGCTGCCGCAGCCAAGCTGCCGTTCATTAAACCACCCTGCTAATTAAAGCAGAGCGCGGTGTCTGGCGGGCAGGCAGCAGCCCCGGGCGCGGCTGGGTGGGCCAGGGCCACCCAAAGCCACGGCGGCGGGTGCCAAGGCTGCCAGCGCCCCGGGGAGCAGAGGCGCATCGCTGCCTCCCTGCCGGCCTCCTGCCGGCAATCGCCTCCTGGCGAGGGAGGGGGGTCTGGGGGGGGCCCACAACGCTGCCCTCGGCGGACGATGTCTAGGGCTGCCCCTCCAGCTTGGGACACTTAGATGGCGTGTCCCCGCACAGGACCCGAATTGTGTGACTGCACTGGGGCTGATGGGGAGCGAGCACATTCGGGCTTGCAAGGGATGGGGACACCCTGGGCTCGGATGGCCCATAGGGACCTGCCTGGGGCAGCTGAGAATGGCTCAGGGTGCTGATGAAGCTGCTGCGGGGAACTGGACCAGCTCTGGTCCTGCTCCGCCTTGGCCAAGCTTTGAATTCCTCATGGCCGTGCCTTTCGGCGAGGGTGGTTACCCAGCCCCGCTTGCCCATCGCCTCTGGCACGGGCAGCATCCCCTCGCAGGAGAAGGCTTTAATTCACCCTTCAACCCCCTCTTCCAGCAAAACGCTATAGATTACACAGGACAGAGGAGCAGGGCACTCCCGGGCTCCTCCCTGCCGGCTGTGCCGAGCCAGGGGCACCACCAGCAGCAGATAAGCCCCTGGATGCTTCCCAGGGCTGGCAGCTTCTTGCTGCCGTGGGCCAGGGTGCGGCTGTGCTTCGGTGAGCGATACAATTGGAGGCCGGTGCGAGGGCCAGCCTTGCCAGCCAGTGACTTTGCCATTGCCTAAAATAAAATCCACAGGGGGAAAAAAAAAAAAAGGAAAGAAAGAAAGAAGCCCGACTGGATTAATAATTCAGGCTGGCAAGAGAACAAACCCATCCAGAATCCACCTTCCATTATATGCCCACAAACCACATAAAATGGAAAAAGAAAGAACGGCATAAAAGCCCAACGACCTTGAGCTTCAGTGGCAGCCCCAGATGTGCAGGGGCACAGGCAGAGGGAACGGGGTGCAGGGATGATCCTTCGTTGGGGGCCCCGTGCCTTCCTGCTGCTGGGGCTGGGCAGGATGGATGCTGGGGTGCTCCTGGTGAGGTGGGGTGTGGGGTGCTGTGCTCGGGGGTGGCCGGACCACACAAAACGCAGTCCGGACAGCCCCAAGCCCTCCCTGCAAAAAACAGTGCAGCAAAAATGTGCTAAATCCTCAAACTCAAACAAGGTTTGCCTGCCGCAAATTGCAGGGGGGATTTGGGAAGGAATTTGCTACCAGAAAAGCGGTAGCAGGCTGGATGTTAAATATTTGGGGTGGAGACCTCCAGGTCCATACTGTGGGGATGCTGTCTTTAGCACTGAGCTAGGGCAGGGCTGACAAGGACCATAGGAAATCATTATAACTGGGTAATTATAGTACCCTTTCCAAAAGAAATCCCTTTGGAGAGTCTTTTCCCTCCATGGAAGCACAGATGCTTGACACCCTGCCCAGCCCACCCAGTACCCAGCCCCATCCCTCCCTGCTGCTTCTTCAGCCTCCAACCTGCCCCGACCAGGGAACCCTCATGCTGGCAAAGCAAATGGAGCAGTTCAGCCCCTTTCTTTCCTCCTCACTTCTCTTTTGTGGTTGTTGCAACGAGAAATTGTTCAAAAGAAGCCCTCTGCTACAAGAAGTCTGCCTGGCAGTCTAGACATTAGGGAAGGGGATAAATTCTGCCCATGTGAGCTTCTGGGGACTCCCTGCCACCTTCCCCTGTGGAAGAAAGGAAATATTTTAAGTCATTGCCCTGGGGAGCTGTAGCAGAGCATCACAGGAGAAGCCCCTGGGTTTGGGGTCTTGCTGGGTGTTCTCTGGGCCACCAACTCAGGGAGCAATACCACCTCTAAAACCATGCCCTGTCCCCAGACCCAAACTTCCTCTGCTAGTCAAACAGCAAAGAAATGCAATTTAAACTTTGAATGTCCCACTACTCTGAGCCTGGGAGCAGTGTTCCCTTAGTCTCCCCAAACAGAGATGGGAAGCATTGCTGGAACAGCCCCCTTCTCCCTCACTCTGCTTTGCATGTTCAATATTATTATTATTCTTTTTTCTCTTAAATAAACTGTCAGCACAGCATGGCTGCAAGCACGGCCTCAGTGGCTGCTGCGCCAATTTAAACTTCTGATTTTCCATTAAAAGCTCCCAGCATCTCCCTGTGAAGGTGTTTTCCATGGAGGTAGGCAGGGGAAGGGGGCTGGAGGGCTGTGGGACAGGAGCCCTGCCCAGCCATGGTAGGCAGGGGCTCTGATGGAAATGATTATATCTTAGTCCCACCCTGGAAAAACTCTCCTGCCTGCCCAGTTTCTGTCTCTCGTGGTTTCAGAGCTGGTTCATGCCCCTGTGGCAGCACTAGAAGGATCTCCCCCTGTGAATTAGGGTAGTGATTGTGTGGTGACCAACCCCATGTCCCTCACGCAACCAGGATATGTGCTTAAATGTGCTCTATAAGTCACGAGGTAAAGCCAAGACAAAGGTTATGTATCTCTGTTCTGCAGCAGTGTTGCTCCAGTGACCCATAAGAAATCCCCACTGCCCAAGCCTGAAAGGGAAAAATCTCCACAAAAACCCTTTCAACCCCAAAGAGGGGTAACAGCCCTGGTTCTCAGCAGGACTGTGCCCACAGTGGAGCAGGGCGAGAAGGGACTGGGGATCCAATACCTTTGGACACCAGGGGAGTAAGCATTAATTGAGCTGTATTAATGAGCCAGCAGCCAGAAGGCAAAAGCTTTTAGTATGGGAGTGGGGCAGCCCCGGAATGCTAAGCAGCATCGGGACTCTACAAAACCCACGGGCTGGGAAAGCAGCAGAACCCCCACCCTCCCCAAATCAAAATACATATATATATTTAACAGAAAGCACAGGCGTTGCAATGAAATAGCTGTATGTGGTTTGAAATCCCCAGCTCAGCTCATGCTAAAGGAATTTCCAGGCCTGGTTTAGATCTGATTCAGCAAAGCTTTTATAACGGTGTGGGGGGTGTTCAGGGGACCCAGGGCTGCGGTGGGTGCTGGGGTACCACAGTCCCAGCCCGGCCAGGGCACCCAGGCTGGGCCCTCCATCGGGAGCCCTGAGGTAGGAGAGGTGGGCATGTGAGCTCGGGGCTGCCAATAAAGCTTTTGTTTTCTTTCTCCAGCCTCAGTCCTGGAGAAAAAGAAAGCTGGTGCCTTCCTAGGGGGGGATGTGCGCAGCGCTTGTGGCTATTGCCCTGACTTCAGCCCCAGTTATGGGCCCAGTGGGATCCAGAATCAGTCCCAGAGGTGATCATGCTCCCCCAGGTTTCATGAAATTACTGGATGGGGTGAAGGGAAAGATTTTGTCTGCCAGCACAACCCTTTCCAGACACCAGAGAATCCACACAGTGGGGTGGCTCCTCCGGGGACCAGGCACATCCCCAGCCCTGCTCTGCTGCCAGGGGGCTCTGGCAGTGGGAGAAAAAACCCCCTTACATCCCATCCTCCCAGAGTGAATAATTCAGACAAAACAAAGGGAAATGGTGAAAGTTGTGGTGTCCCAGTGCCAGGCACTGGAGATGATGGTTTCTTTAGGCAGAAGTAGGAAGAAAAACAAGCTGTGTAGGCAATTATCTCCCCCATGAGTCACTCAGAGGACTGGGAATTTTTTTTCCATGGCTAAGATTTCCCAGAAACTGGTGAGCTGTCTGTCCGTGGGGGTGTCTGTCTGGGAGTGGGGGAGTGTCTGTCCAGGGATGGGTGAAGGAAAGCCAGCCACGGTCCAGGAGCTCCGTGGTTCCCCCCCGCCAGTGAAAGTCCTAAAGCTTTAGAGTCAGAGAGGGGTCTGGGGGTGTTCTCTCCATCCATGCCCAGGAGTGTGGAGCCCCCCAAACCCCACAGACTCTCCTCCATCCTTCAACCCCCAACACCAGCTGCATTAAATCATCAGTTTAAAGAAACCTTTTGCCTGCAGGGGTACAAGACAGGGAAAACACAGATCAGCAGGGGCTTCAGAATCAGTCCTAGGAAGGAAACTCTTTGTTAGATTTTTGGGTACTTCCACCCATGGATGGATTATCCATGCTTCTAATAGGTGTCCCTGTCCATGGCAAGGGAGTAGAACAAGAGGACCTTTAAGGTTCCTTCCAACCCAAACTATTCTGTGATTTTATGATCCCTGCATCCTGGCCTCAGATCCCTCTGGCCGGGAAGGGTTATCCAGGGACAACGGCACAGCTCCGTAACCCGGGGGAGTTCCGCAGATGGAGATGCCGCTGCTTTGATCAGGCTCTTCAGAAGCTTGATTTAAAGCTTGCAAGCCTCTTCCGAAACACTTTTGAACCTAATTATTTTTCATGATGAAAGGGAAAAGAAGAATCCCAAACCCTCCTCTTTACTCCTCACTGTTAAGGGAAAGGCTTCAGCTGGCTCCGCGTGGAGAAGATGCCCCACGGCCTGGGCCCTGGCCAGGGGCTGTGTCCAGCATCACCACAGTGCCTGCACAGCCCATGCATTACAGATCCCAGCTACCACTGCACACTCTCCCCCCTCTTCCTTTCCTAATTGTATTCCATTTTAAGATTATTGGGGAATAATTGCATTAAGAAAGACAGCTCCAATCTGGCATTAAGGAGCGTTCTCCCCGCCTGCACAGCACTGAAGGTCCCGAGCCCCGGCGGTAATGGAGCTTACCGCAAGCACTCAGGGAAACAGCTCTCAGCACTTCAGCTAAAACACTTGTTTGCTTTGAGCACATCCTGAGTTTCTGAATCTCTTCCCTCCTTTCAAGGCTCACATTTGCCAAGAGTGCACCTGGGCAATGGCAAAGGGGATGGTTGAGCTTCAGGGGTGTCAGGCATGCTATGGGACAGCACCACGTGCCTATGGGATGTATGGCTTTCCTCTCTCCATGCCCCAGCTGGACAGTACAAACCATTGCTGGACACAAACTAGGTCTTTGCAGGAGGCAGAGCAAAGGGAATGAGTGCAGCAAAACATGTGCAAGGAGGGTGCACAGCAATACTGCAGCCTTGCTTCCCCTCTCCCCTTCCACTCCCCTGCCCTGAAGAGGAGGGAACATCCCCATCCCACCTCGAGCAGGAGCCGACCCTTCAGCACAGCTACCAAGGTCCTTTTGATTTGGAGCCAGGTCTTCCTTCACTACCTTGATCCCCAATCCCTTTCAGCTGCCACCGCTGTCTGCCTTGTGGTTCTTTGTCAAAGGCTGTCTTGAAACCCAGATAAAGGGTGGCGTATGCAGCGAGGCTCCCACCCTCACATGTAACCACTCAGACATGCTGTGGAGATCAGCCAGAGCCCAGCTCTCCCCTGCTGGCCCACCTCTGCCAGGGGCCTGACTGACCCAAGGCAGCGATAACAGCAAGTGTATCTCCCTGAGACTGAGCACTCGCTCGCGCACTGAGCAATGACGTGCACAGCGGTGCCACACGGACATCACCCCTGGTGAGGTGCTGCACAGAGGAACAACATGTCTGTCTGAAATGTGTGGTCCTCAGAGGCGGGTCAAACACGTGGCATTTGGAGCCAAATCTGGAGTATATTTTGGCTCATGGTTGGGTTTGTCAGCGTTGCAGATGGACGAGCTGTTGTCACAAACCTTATGACAAATGTTCTTCTGGGCTTTTATGTGAAAATCTGAAAGGGCTCCAAGAACAAGCTCACCTTCAAGCTCAGACAAGGTCTGGATTTGGCACTGTCCCTCTTGCTCCCATGCGATCGGCTGAGCAAAGGCTGGGCTGTCCTTGGGGGCTCTGCACCAAGTGTGGTGCTCTGCACCAAGTGTGGTGCTCCTGCAGGGAAAAGCTCTTCCCAGCAGAGCAGGAGCAAATCTAAACTGGCTTTGCAGCTGGGTAAACTGAGGCAGGAGCAGACAGGGACTTGTCCCAGATCACCCTGCAAACATGTCTTCTCCTGCTGATGCTCCTGTCTACCACTCACCCTTTTAGCTCTGCCAGAGCTGTTTCACACCCTTGGGTCCCACTACAGCCAGCAATGCCAAGTGATAATGATTTATTATTATTATTACTCCTGCTATTATTATTGCTGCCTAGATAATCCCCTGTCAGAATATAAATGTGCCTTCCCTTCCAGCATGAGAGTGTCCTGCTTAATGATGTTGTTTTCCTCTCTCTGGTACCTTCAGCTCTGACATATCGAACGTTAATGGCACCGGGAGAGCTTCGGCTACGCTGCTTCTTCAGAAGACAGGTCATTATACCATCAGCCATCCTGGTACGAGGACTGCTCTTCCCTCCTCCTTTATTAAGATTTGCCTTTCCTTGATTAAATTAGCTTGAACGGCCTGCTTCCGCGGGAGGGATGGATGCCTCCATTATCGCCTATTCCTTCTGAAAAGCATGGGGGCAAAAAAATACAACGTGGCCCGGGATAATTGAATGAAAATTTAATGAGCACTTGCGAGAATACGTTAAGAGAAATGCCAATCGATAGAAAACTGATTTCCTGTTTTTAGCACCAAATGGACTCGTGCTGGAGAAGTCATTCCCTTCCACCTGTAGCAGGAGTAAGAGGAAAGGCTGGAGCAGCCAGCCTGCCCCGCTGGCAAACACGGCTGCAAACCTGGGACACAGAGGCAGAATTAAGTTATTAACACACTGTTAATCACTTTGCAAATGAATACCCTGCCTGGTGCCTTACTCTGGGCAGAGAAGGCGGCTGTTGTAGGAGGAATAACAGCTACTGACTACAGAAGAACACGAATGGAGGCTGAGCAGCCTCTACCAGCCAGGTGAGCTTCTCAGCTCGGTTTGACTCTTCAGCACTGAGCAGCTGGTGAAGTGGTGGGTAAGGCTGTCTGACTGGTGCAGCCATCCCACAGTGAGGATGCAGATGATCCCATCACTTTCAAAGCTCTCACAAGAGCAGCTCACTTCAGGGGTCCAGCCCCCCATATTACACACACTCCCCATCCCAGAGACACTGTGGGGGAATGGCCTTTCCTGTGTTGCAATTGCCTCCCTGGCTGACCTCAGACACATCCCAGAGGAAGATTTTCAGAGGGGCACCATGCCAGGTTTGGAAAGATAGCACACATCCCAGCTGGGTTTTCCCAAGGCACCTCAGCTCTCCCAGCCTGGGTTTTCCCAGGAGCTCAGCCCAGCACCTTCCCCTACTTAAAGCTGTGACAGCTGAATCCTTGATGAAACTGTGATGCTTTTGCTCTTAGGTCCAAAGGCATCCTCGGTAGTGACCCACAGAGGTCACTGGAGCAGCTCCAGCTCAGTTCTGTGGACAATTCCTCAGTAAAACCGGTCAATAAAACACAGCTACCTAAGAAGAGTGCAGTTTGCAGGTCTCTGCCTGCTGCTGTTGGAAAATGCTTTTTTTTTTCTGATGAAAAAGCAGGAGGTTGCACAAAAGCTGCACTTTATTAACTAAAAGAGTCCCCAGGCAGGGCTCTTGGCATACAGTGGGGGCATCTCCCTACCAGCCACCCCCCAGAGCAGGGCACACGCCATGGCTTCTCACTCCTGCAAATCAAGATCCTGCGAACTCAGGCCGCTTTTCCACTTTTTATTACCATCTTTCCAAGAAGAAAGAATTTGAGCAGGCGTCCTGGCAAGAGAGCAACCAGGCTGCCCCACACCACGAGACTGTCCCCATGTCCCCAGATGGCCCTGGAGCCCTGTGGAGAGGACACACTGACACTCTCATGTGCACGTCCTACAGCCCACGCCCAGCTCACGTCTGAGCTCCACTGTGCCCCGGGAAGCTTTGGTTTCACCCTAGATGCCCTGAGCAGGAGGGCGGTGGGGGACCCCCGGGAACCCCCACCCTCCCACAGCCGCCCCGCACAAAGCAGCCCATTCTCAGCAGCTTCCAGCGCTGCTCCGCAGCAGTAAATATTGCATTAGCTGCGGTGGGCCGGGGCTCCGGGCCCTCTTCCAGCTTGGCAGGCTCCTCTCAGCTGGCCAGCAGAAGAAGCAGGGATTATGTGAGCTGGGCACAGAGCAAGAGGGGCAGAAAGCAGCCCTGGGGGAGCAAGAAGTGCTGCCAGGGCAGCGATGGGTCATCTCTATCCTGCTTTCTGAGCCGTGATGGCTGACAATATCCTTGTGCCACATGTGGCTTTGGTGGAGTCACACATTTCCCCTTGGAGAAAAAAAAAAGGAAAAATATAGTGATTTTTGGACTGAAGCATTTGGGAATCAGAGCCGAAAAGCTTCCAGTGTAGATCTGAAAAGGGCTTTTCCGCTCCCAGGCGATGCTCTGGGGTTTTGCCGTCGTGATTTTGAAACTTTCTGGAATTTGTCGGGTTTTGTTTCTGCTTGCTGGGAAAGGTCATGGCTTCCCGGGCAGGGAGGGAGAGCTCTGCTTTCTGGCACAGCCCTTCGTGCCCAGCCTGCCCTGGTTGGGAGCTTGGCTGCCCCGGTGTGCCTGCTGAGGAAGTCTGGGGCAAGGGGAGCCTGGGGAGACAAGACAGAGACATTAATATAGCACTCCACAAACAAAACCTGCATGCAAAATCCAATTATAGTGGGGTAAAATAAATCCAAGGTGGTCCTTCCAAAACTGCCTGACTAAGTGAGTTCCCGGTCCCGACTCCAGCGTTTCCCCTCCATCCTGTGCACAACAGGCCTTTTGTTAAATTTCACATCCTGAAAGAATTTAATAGCATTTTTATTTTTAATCCATCACATGTGTTTTGTTTG
The DNA here is from genome assembly GCA_013397815.1 of Aleadryas rufinucha. Lineage (NCBI taxonomy): Eukaryota > Metazoa > Chordata > Aves > Passeriformes > Aleadryas > Aleadryas rufinucha. The sequence goes on from VZTH01002655.1 coordinate 283,878, forward strand.
GACTAATCCAATGGGGCTCCGTTCACAAGCAGCTCTTTTCCAACATCACTAAATTTCTCAAGGCTTAACCTGTTGACAAGGACGGGATGTGTTCGGCCCGTGTTACGCAAGCGTCATTAGGTGCACAAGGACTCGAGCCTGTGAGCAGATGGAGCGGTCAGGGAATTTTGCTGAGGATGGGAGGAGAAGTGGAGCCCTAAATGGAGGAGAAGCTGTCCCCCCTTTCTATTGAAGGGGACTTAAGGGCTGCTCAGCAGCTTGCAGGGATTTTGCATAGACTGGTGCTTCTGCAAACCAGGCTATGGGGTTTTGCTGGGGAAGAACCGGTGTTCCCATTGCCCAGCTGAAGGATTGAGCTTGAAACTATGGAAAGCAGCAACACTGACGTCCCTTAATTGCTGTAATTCAATTAAGCCCTGCAGTGGGTGCAGCCAGGCAGGAAACCAGCCCATCCGCCGCAAGCCCAAGGCTGCTATGTAGCCACAAGACATTGAAGCACAGGTTTAACTTCAAGCCTGGTTAGAAGATTATCTCTTCTTATAGAAGCGTTCACTCTTGAGGTGATGCATCCTCAGGTCCTGCTGCTTTTCCACAGGGCTGAGGCAGGGGAAGGCTCATGTGCTGGGCAGCACAGCAGGCAGGAATGGCATCAGCAGGGTTAGGAAAGGGCTGGGGAGCCTACGGGCTTACGCACACTGCGGATGCGCCTTTGAGCACATCTGGATCCTGTAATAATTTGGGCTGTGAAGAAAACGCGCCGACGCGAGCTCACACCCCCGTGAAGCGCCTTTGTGCGATCCCTCAGAAGTGCCTGATTCCCAATCTGCGGATTGCTGCTCTAATGAACTCCAGACGTTGTTTTGAACATCAGATACATTTCAGTTCACTGCTGCAGAAGATGTCCCGCTCCCCATCCCTGTGCAGGATTGGGAAGCAGGCAGGGCTGGGATGGCAGGGCTCAGAGATCCCTGCGGGCTGGATGCCAGGGCTGCCCGCCTCGGCAAGGCAGTGTCCCTGGACTAAAGCTGGATGGCGGCTTTCAAGGGACAATAGCGCAGTGAGAAACCCCACTTCAGACACTCCTTGCTCAAGGGAAGCCCAGCCAAGAAACCGCCAGCAAGTCGGGTTTTATTGCTGCAGGGCTCAGCCGTCAGCCTCGGGCACGGCTGCAGTCAGCACGCCTGGCTGCCCCTTGGGTCACGTCTGCATGCCGGGCTCTCCTGGGCTTGGATTTGAGCTGGGAGTTTTTAAGGGGCACCAGATTGTCCTGTGATCATTATTTCTATGTGCAGGTGACCATTTGGCTTAAATCCAAGCTAAAAAATGAGGTCTTTACTACACATTCCCTCCTGGGCAGGCAGCCGGCTGCTGCTGGGGCCGTGAATGGAGTGAGTGCATTTTATAAATATCCATTTTGTTGAGCTCCTCAGTGAAAAGCAACCAAATTTCCCTCCTCGCAGTTGGTGCTGGCAGCAGGGGGTGCTGGGTGCAGGGATGTCCTGGCTGTGGGAGGACACAGCTCTGTAGGAACTCTCTGGACTTGATGGCCAGTTGAGTTTCTGAGCACTGTGGTCAAATGCCATCCCCAGCTGCCAGGGTCTGGAGGCCTCTGAAAAATTGCTTTGATCAAAATATGAAACTAAAGGCAAAATAAGCTCTCACATGCTCAAGTTTGGTCTGTAACACAAGGCAGATTCTGGGAGACCTTCTTTCTCAAAGCTATGAGACCCATTGAGGGCAAACCAAGGCCATCAGCGCTCCTAGAAACATGCCTGCCAAAAGGGACAGCAGGATGTGTCCCTACCAGCAGCAAGGAACAAGGGACAGTAGCTTTGCTATTTACCAGCCCTTAACAGAGCAGCTCCGTGAGGCTTTCAGGAGGTCTGGAAGGATGCCTTGACCCTGAGGTCCTACAGCAGTCACCTGGTGACAGTCAGTGGGTGCCCTGTATTTATTTATCCCCCTCCACAGAATGCCTGAGCAACTCATGCCAAACCACTGCGGCCCCCTCATTAAATCAACATATGCCTGACATGGCAGGGCCTGGAGATTGCCTGGTAGATCAGCTTGGGGTGGGTTCTGTGTTCGGGTTATGTTTGATAGTGGAGTCAAAATTAATCATCTGACAAATCCAGGCTTTGTAACAGATTTGCAATAAACCCCCAAACTGGAGGAAAATTCTGTGCTGGGTGGAGTCCAAGGGTGCTGCATTGCACAGAGATCATGTTCAACTAATGGATTTATTTTGTCCCTGGGAACTGGATCCCTTGAAGCTAGCTCCCGGGCTGGGGCGGCACAAACCCCAGCCACTCCCTGAGAATAAACCTGGCTGGATAAACTGTGAAGAGCCAGGAGACAAACATCTCATTCACCAACTGCCCTGGAAAAGTCATCGGGATAACAGTCACTGCCAAAGCCACTGCAGCAAAGGCATCTCTCTCCAGCACACAGGAGCAGGCAAGGATGAGCCTGGGGGTCAGGCTGACCCGGGGAGGAGATGGGAATGATAGGGCTCAGTGGGGTGCTCTGTTTGCTGTGCGGCCGTGGGAAACCTCCCAGTGTGGTGCTCATCTCAGTGGGGGAAATCTCTCTGCCTGGTGCTTTGGCCCCTTGCCTGTAGGAAAGGACAGCAGTGCTTCTGCAGGGAGCTTCAAGGACAAACTGAGGCTTTGTGTGTGGAAGTAGGCTTTAGTGTGGAGAAAAAGGGACTGAAGAACGGCCAGTGAAAGCAGGGAGGGGACTGAGGCCGCTTTGTGCCCTGGCAGGCCTGCCCAGATCGCACTGGGGACGTGGTGCTGGGAACATATTGGGAGCACATCGGAGAGATGAGCTGTGCTAGCTGGCTGCTCTGGGACAGACCCTGCTCAGCTTTTTCCTGCTTTGCAAGGGAGAGCTGGCACCCGTGCCTGCACAGTGCTGTGCCCTTGTGCACCGCCCTGCTCACATGCACCCCTGCACCACGTGCAGCCCCCCATGGCCAGCCTGGCATGCCAGGACCCACCTCTCACCCACACAGTGCCCTCATCCCTGCTTCTTGTGGGGTGATTTTTCACTTAAACTGCTTCTTCAGCCCAGATCCCAAAGTACTGCAGGTTTAGGCCTGGCTAACTCGGGTCAGCCTGCCTAATTTAACAGCACTCAGTTTTAGAAGGAAAGGGTCATTTGCTGTCATGCAGGTAAGTCCAGAGCTGCCCCAGGGCAGAAAGGTCATGTAAGGCAAGAAGGGATGTGGTCCAGGGTGGGACGCTGCCAGGGATGTTGCACTCCAATGCTCCCTTAGCTCTGTCCTCTGTTGTATCTGAAATAATAACTTCCTCATGCAGGGAGTAGCATCCCCCAAAACATCTAACCTGCTGCTGCCTTTCCTACTGGGAAATCCCCATCCCATGAGTTGAGCCCGCTCAGGTGCGGCCTCTGCAGCAAAGCATCCTGTGGAGGAAGTATGGGATCCAGATGCCAGGGGTAGGGTTTGATTTGCTTTCAATATGAGGCATACGAAAAGGTCCAAGCAGAGTCTATTTATTGATTTTAATGAAAATAATATGTTGCCTTGAATTGAGGATGTTAATTAAAAGGCACCCGCTGCTGTTTATCGCTGGCTGGGTCTCTGGCAGCAGTAAAGAGAGAAATGAGTGGGGGAGCTCAAGCCAAAACCTCCCCGCAGGGAAGGTGGATGGTGCTGGGAGTGGGATGCGGGGCTGGAGCATTCCTGCTCCTCTCTGCTCTGAGGGAGTAACTCTGAAAATAAACTCTTATGAAAGCTGGGCCTGGCAAGCGATGCTGCTGGAAAAGGGGGACTGAAACCCAGGCTCCGCTCCGGCCAGCTCTGCCACTCACAGTGTATGGGACTGGGTGAATCCCGCCCCAGTTCCCCTGTTTACTTAATAATTTCACACAATAGCATCCTTTAGAGAGATAGAATTTTTGTTTTCCTTCTCCTCGTTAGGAATGAGACCACTACGCAGACAAAGAGGCACCATGCACATAAAAACTTGCTACATCTTGCCTAGAGGCAGCAAATTTAAAAGCAAAATTGAATTCTTAAGGCCCCATGGAAAGTGACTGAACCTGCCATGCAAGGTCTGCTGGCACAAAGGCAGGGACGCTAAATAAAAACCCCTGGGTGAGTACTACAGTCTTCTGATACAGATCCAGCAAGCAAAGGCACCGGGCTTGGAGGCGGGGAAGAGCTGAGGTATTTTTTCTTGTCCGGAAAAGAAGGATGATTACGGCTCAAGAAGCGTTCAGCTGGTGAAGCATCCCGCTTGCTTGCCAATAGTTCTCCCCCTGTGCTGTCTTGCTGGGGTTTCTGCTCTTCTCCAGTTCCTGGCCCTGCACACCATCTCCTCCCTCTGCAAAACCCTCCAGGTAGTTTGGAGGGTTTATAGGTTGATTTTTACCCCCAGCCACTGAGTATTGCCCTTGCCTTCCTTCTCCAAATTTGCTTTCTGGTGATGGATCAAACACTGTTCTCATTGTGAGATGCAGAGTTCACTTCCATCCCTCAGAGCTTGGATTTCCTCTCCTTTCCACCCTCCTTTTCTTATACAATCCACTTAGACACCAAAACACCCAACTTCCACTGCAGGGAAGCACAGGACTGGGCTCCTCAGCTGCCCACAGAAGGGCTCACCTCAAACCCCCAGCACTCTCCAGGAACGTGGGCTGATGCTGAGAACACCAAAATCTATAGAGAAGATATATTGGGTTGCTTTATTAAGCAATAATCCATTAAGAGACCTTCTGTGGGCTTTGGCCTTCTTAATACGGAGCTTGGGGCTAAAAGCAATGTCAGAGCCAAGACCAACCTATTACTGGAGGTAATTCCTACAACTCTCTGTTCGATTGCTGGTATGAGATGTTCAGAAGCCTTCCAGAGGCTTTTCAAGTATCCAAGCCTTTTTCTCCTCTCCCTTTCCGTGTTAGCTCTCACGCAGCCCATCCCTGGCCGCTCTGCTCTGGGAGCGCCCTGCGTGTCCCCCCGTGCGCAGGGAAGACGGGAGCAGGCAGGGACACGCCCAACATGCCCATGCAGAGGTGGAGCCCGGGGTACCTACGGGCTAAGTTTAAATGATGCTTGGGGGACTTTGCAACCAACAATTAGACATGTTTACTCATGTATTTGCCCTGAGCTCCCAGTAAACAGCATCAAGAGCTGCCTCTCCTCTACAGAGACTTCCCAGGGCAGACCATGACTTCCCTGAGGCTCGTGGTGGGGAGGGCCATGTTACTCCAGTGTGTGGCAGCAGGATGCCCAGGTCTTGCTCATCAGATGGTGGCAAGTTTGAGTAGATGATGAAGAAAGCGAGAGTGCAGCCGTTCACCTGTATCGACCCCGGTTCTTGCCAGGCTCAACCACATCAAACAGCCTGTGGGGATTATTCAGAATTGGAGCTGAGCTGCGTGAGGCGGCGGGCAGGCTTTGCAGGGCTGGTCTAGCAGCCTGCCCACGGGCACGCCGAAAACAAATGCATTCAAACATTTGGTTAGAGAATGGTTTGGGTTTTTTTTTTTAAGGTTGTTTTCTCTTTTTTTTTCCTTTTTTTCCCTAGGTCTGGAAGCCACGGGTGAGTCATCTTCCAGCTTTCCTCAATGAGAGAGCTAAAGCACATTAAAAAAAAAACCAAAAAAACAAAAAAACCAAAACATGTCTGTTGTTTTAATCACGGCTTGGTTTCACAAGACATAGCTGGTCTGGGCTATGATGCAACTGAGTCTCTTCTTCCAAGTCACACACATGGATTTTTATGTTTCTTCTGAGATCCTCTACCAGGCTGGCAAAGCTGGTACATGCACCCTCAGATTTCCCCAGGGACCTCTGTTGCTGTATGTTTGTGAGCACGTAATGTCCCAACATGATAAGCAGGATTTCTTACCTTAATTTGTTCCTCTCCAGCACTGAACAAGGCAGTTGCTGTTCTACTTTAAACTAGAAGCCACTGCAATCAGCTGCCCACCCAGGTCAGGGTGCTGCTGTGTGTTAGCAGCCAAAGTGCTGAGGGATTTAGGAGCCAGGGCCCCGTGGCCTCACATGCTGGTGGTCAAACGCAGCTTGCCTCCTCCCTGGCTTAGTTCCTGTTGTGTGAAGCATCTGTGCGTGTGTGGGGAGGGTTAAAGAGTGATTTATTTTGCCTGTGGGAAGGTGGAGAGCTGCAGCCATGGGGATTTCTGATATAAAACAGCAATCGATTTTTATCTAAGGTAAAACCCAGCCAGAAACCAGGGCATGCTGTGGTGTATGGGCACAGCCAGCATGGTTTGCCTGCCCTGGGAGAGCTTGGGTGAATAATGCACCAGTGAGAGACTGCGGGGCTGGCTGAGAGCCTGCAAAGGCAGGCAGCACTGGAAGCCTGGCAGGAGGATGCTGGAGCAAAGGGCAGAGCTGGTTCCTCCTCCAGAAATGAAGCCCAGGCAGCTCCAGACGCAGAGCTGCTGGATGAATTTTTCTTCCTTGCATTTAATACAAATAAAGAGCTCACAATCCTGGTTTGCTTCAATTCCCCCCTCCCCTCCAAGTAAAAATTTCCCCCCAACTGTGGAGTGAGTGGGCATATTTATGAACTGCGAGAACATCAACCACAATGTTATTTTTAAGTTTGTTTTTGATGAGCAGCTCTGGCTTTTCCACGACATAAATCAGCTGTTGAATTGTGTTCGGCTGCGAGGTTACTTTTTTGATCTGCAGGTGGTATTTCCAGTGCTGGGAAACACCCAGAGAAGGCTTATGTCCTGTGGAAAATCGTGCTGGGCTCTTCCCATCTGTAGTTAGGATCATTTGCCACGTGTTATCATTTAGAAATGAACTCTTTTCATTTGGCCAGGCAGGAAAAGTGGTTGGAAAACATCGCAGACCCACAGAGTCTTTTCCTCTCTCCCTTGTACCCTGTATCTCTTGGGGGAAACAGGGCACCAGACTAACACAGGGTCCTCTGTAACATTTGACAGCCCAGATCCAGCTCACGAGCCATCAGAGAGCTGCTGCTCATTGTCCAAAACGAGTGTTAGCTGCCCAATTAGCTCCAGTGGGCACCGGCTCTGAACCTCCTGGGAGGTGTGAGGACAACCTTGCTCCCTCTCCCTTCAATGGGCTCAAGCTCTTATTGCACAGAGATTCCCACCTTCGCTAGAGAATCATTAAGTTTTCAATGTCTCCAAACATCTACTCTCAAAATCTGCCTCTCTACAATGCATGAAAAATGTATCCCCCGCCTTACTATGAAAAAAACGTGCAGCATAAAAAATATTAAACCTGGTTCTTGTATTATAGGTGTTTTCCAGACAATGGCTTTCCTTCCAGCATGAGGCTAACCCTGCTCACATGGGCACCTACTTCCCTTGTACCAAACCCAGAACTTCCCTTGCTCAAAGGCAAAATGAACTCTAGAATTCATTCCTGAGGGATGTGTAGCCCCAGGGATGTCCCCTCGGGGGCCCTGCCCTTCCACCCAGCAGTGTGGTGGGCTTGTGCACAGGGTCCCTGTGGGAAGGGAGAGCTGGGTTCTCATCAACTGCAGGACTCTTTTATGGATCTTGGAGGGGAGATTGTCTTTCTATTCCAGAGGCCTGGAAGTAAACACAGACCAGTCTAAGGAGTCTCTGAGGGTCTGTGTGTGGAGACTTCATTAGGAATCAAAAGCACCTTTACCCTGTGGAGTTTTAGAAATGTGCTGTTTGATTGCAGGCATGAGCAGGGCCTGAAAGCACAAATGCAAGCTCATGTGCTTGTGTGTGTAGAAAGGTTTTTAATCCAGAGGGCAGCTCTTCCCAGGCTGGTGTCACCTGGTGCTGAACCACGAGCTTTGAGGGAGCAGCTTTGGTGAAGGGATACGAGATGCTGCATGCAAGGGGTGGTGTCAAAGCTTCAGGTCCTGAACCCGACACCAAAGCAAACGCACTGGCAGATTCTCAGCTGAGATTCGTGGGGGATTTGAGAGTCACAAAACCCCATGGGTTATCAAACAGCTCTTCACATTCCCCTCCTGCCGTGGAGGAGGACCAGACGTGCTTCATGCCCTTCATGTGGCAAGCCGTGTGTTGCCACCGCGCCACGAGCTCAGCAGAGACGCTGAGATGAGAGGCTGTGGCCTTGCAGGAAGGCTGCGTGTTTCACAGTGAGGCAGGAGAGTACAGAGCACACACCTATGTGCTCTCTCCTAGCAGACATCCTGCACCCTGCAGATGGGTGTGCTGCTGCTCACTGCAGCTGATGCTTTGGGTGGGGGTAGTGATCAGCCACTGCTGCAGAAGGGCTTGTTTGGGATGGCTGAGGGCAAACAAATGGAATATTTCCTTGCCAGGCTGCTTGAGAGTCAATCCAACTTGCCCTTTGTGTGCTGGAAAGGGAAAGGCAGCAGCTGCACGTGGCTGTCATGACCTGGGAGGAGGATGCAGCACTGCAGGGTAGGGCCTTCATTTAGACCCCTGCCCACGGGGCATAGGGAGGGATGTGGTCGCTGCTGGATTAAACAGATGTGCTGAAAGGATGGAGGAGGACCAACAGGTATTAGCCATGGCTATTTTTGACATCAGAACTTGATTTGAGTACAACCACCACCACAGCAGCAGGAGGGTAAGGATCTAGTAGATCTAGAGTGATCTAGAGAGCAATTATGGTTCCCTGCATCACTCATGCCTGCTGCCCACCGGGAGCTCGGGTCTCTTCTGCCCAGGCCTTGCAGTCCACTGCACCCCCGAAAAGGATCCCAGTCCCATCCATATGTGCCCACTGCAATGAGATCTGCAGGGCTGGTGCTGATGCCCAGACTTTGCTGCCCTGTCCTTACCCTGCTGAGAGCTGTGCTGACACCCTAATAGAAAGTATGAGGTTTTCTAACTTGGAGTAAGCTGTTACTGGTGTAAATCCCACCCAGAGCTGGCACAGGACTAAGCATTCACAGAGGGACCATGGTAGCCCTGATTGCCTGGGGAAAGTGGGCTGTCCACTGGACTGCCCATGGCTTGAGTGTGAGGCTGTCCTGCCATTCATCCATGTGCCCCAAAAGCAGGTGGGAAGGCTTGGGAAGTGCCAGGAGGAATGGCCTCAGTGCTCCATGCTGTGCCCCAGTCAGGCCCTCCTCCTAATTTAAAGCATTCTGTGATTGGTGAGATCCTGCCGGTGCCCTCCAAGAGGGGCAGAACCCTTGGGAAGCCCCACTGCTCTTGCCATGGGGAGGATGCAATGCAGGACCTGGTACATTGGCTCCATGCCACTGGAGGATCATCCTTGGCCAGCTTTGCCTCGCCTGGGGTCAGCCACGAGGAATTGTGGTGGCCTGGGCACTGGGCATGCAGCTCCCCGCCACCAGCCTCGCCAGCAGCGCTGCGTGCCAAGGCGCCCCATTCGAGGCAGAAGAGGAAGCAAAAGCGGATTTGCATGCCACGGCTACACCCTGCCTCAACCAAATTACCAGCAGATGAGCACCGGCGCACCTCCTGCCTGTTCCCTAATTTATGGCAGGAGAAGCAGGGAGGGGAAGGTGAGGGGGAGTAGAGGAGGGAGCAACAAACATGGCCATTATACATGCAAATACAGCACTTTGTGCTCCTCCAGTGCTTTCCTTCTGAGCACCCCCGTGTATTTTCCCATCACTAACAAACTGGTCGCTATCCTTCACGTTTTGGGGTGCAAAGCACTTCGGGGGGAGAAGGGCAGCCAGTGCCATCTCATACTGCTGCGGGTGCAGCAGTGCTGGGTGTCTCCATCCCTGTGCCTGCCCGGCCAGACCTGCCTGGCCCCGGGGCTGTGTTTGGGCAGAGCCGCTGCCCACACCTGCCTGCACGGCCGGGTGGGAGCCACGGGGCTCGCCCGAGGCCACGCGCTGTGTCTGGGACGGAGAACAAAGCCGGTGCTTCACCTCCCCACCGACCCGTGCAGACTTCCTCCTTGGAGTATTTACCAGTTTTCCAAGGCAGCTTCCCATGGGGACAAGCCAAAGAGAAACTCCTGTGGGGCTGGCCATGCCCGCTGGGTCAGACACATCCTCCCCATTTACCTGCTGAAGCTGCTGCCTCCAAGGAGTCCAGCTACGAAACTTGGATGTGCCGACACTCTGGAGCCCTTTTGAGAGGTGCCCCTCAGCTTTGGTACCTCCGGCCTTGGGTCGATGCTGTCGGAGAGGCTGAGGTTTGCCTGCCCCTGCAAATCAGGAGCAAACCTGCTGAGCAACTTTGGTATTAAAAGAGCGAGTCCAGGATGAAGCAGTGGGAGAGCAGGATCAGTCCGTTTGCAGCTCTTCCAGCAAGGCTCTGTAATGGAGCAGTCCTTTGTGCATAGCAGGAATGGAAACAACAGCCCTCGAGTCTGACCCCAGACAATTGTTTTCAGTGAAGAGGGCTGGGGAGGCAATTAATAATGTTTAAACAAAAGAAATAAAAAAAGCAATACTGTATCTAGAAATTCTTCTGAGGGCCAGAGCTATGACAGAAAGATATATGCTTTAGCATTGCTGTCAAAATAAATGACCCTCCTGAGAGAAGGAGTTTTTCAGGCTCTTTCTGCCCCACTGGGCACAATTTAAGAAATGCATTGCTACTAAAAATCACTAATTTTAGCCAGAGGATGAATTGCAAAGGGTCATGTTTTAACTCGTTTTCTGGAAGGACAGGGGATATATTATTAGAGAGCCAGAATGCAAACAGTATTTTCTGATTAGAAGAGAATATCGTCAGCATTTCTCCAATTAGGAGTGGGCATCAAGTTCCCCAGCACACAGAGGGGCTGTTAGCAAACCTTTGGCTGCTCCGGTGGGAGCAGAGGATTCGGCTGAGGAAAGGCAGCCCAGCTCTTCAGAGCTGCTGTGGAGTTTCTCAGAAAGAGCCACCTCCTCGGCTCCAGCTGTCAGTGTGCTGCAGCCCTGCCGCCAAGGGACTCCCTCTAAGAATAAGAAAAGAGGGTGCTTTTCATATCTCCTTCCAGCCCTTGCCCTTGCAGAGGGGCTCTGCAGTGCCGGTTTTCTACGACATGGATGCTCATCCCCTGAGACGTGAACCCAGATCACCAAATTCATTTTGCAGAGACCACCAAACGGCCATCTGAGATCAATTAGCTTGTCATTACTCATCCCCATCAGATCTGAACTGCTGACCTACAAGTGAAAGTCCGTATATTTGTCTCCCAGCAATGTGCAGACCCATCCAGCTATCTAATGAGAGGAGCTTCCTCCGTAAACAAAGCCAAGGAGGTCGTGCTCCAGCCGTCCATCGCCTGCTCCAATTAGCTTGAACCCAAGGGCCGGGCAGAGCTCAGTGTGATGGAGAGGTAGGAGTCTCTGGGGTGTCCAGCTCTGTGACAGCAGGCTGCTGACTGGAGCAGAATGGCTCCCATTAGTGACAATTTCAAACAATTTTAGCACTTGCAATGCCATTTTAACTTTGCATTTGAATGGCTGCTTTGTTATTTTAAACTGCTATTCATAACTAGTTAGTAGTTGCAAGTATAACCTTGTTTATTGAAGATACTGAATGTGCAATCCGGAGGCAGTATTTATCAGGTCATGTGCTTTGGAAGTTCATTATTTAGATGAGGGTATGTAACATGGAAGGAGATACAGCTCTTTTAATTAAAGGAACGTGAACTTGACTGAAGCATTTGCTGCCTGCAAAGGCTGTAATTACCACACATGATACAATTCTTCATTTAAATCTAAAAGATCCACAGCCTCTTTCCTCATGTAAATTTATGTGTTCTTGCATATCTGTTTTCTGATAGTGTATGCGGAGCCCTTTGAAACAGCATTAGTCCCAGCTTTGAATTACTTCAGGACGCCTGGGAGGCACCAGTAGGTTTTAGACCATGTGGGAGAGTTGTTCCAAGTTTCCAGAGTTTTCTGGTGTGTGTGGATATTGCTGTACAGGTGTGGTGGGTGGTGTTTAGATGTCTCATCGTATGGGCTTGGGAACACTGATACATAGAATCATTTAGGTTGGGAAAGATCTCTAAGACATGAAGTCCAGACTGGAGCATCATCAGAGGGAGCATTTCTCTGCCCCTGTGGGGGGTTGCAGCTCCCTTCTCTCTGCTGCCTGCTCTGCAGGAGATGGTCTCTATCAGCCAGCCCCCAAAACAGCTCAGGCTGTAAATCATCCCGTCCGTGTCCTGGAATGCTCGGCTGCAGCTGGATCAGTGCCTCTGAGAGCAAGCCACTGTCAGCAGCACTGGGGCTGTTACTTGTGCCTTTCTGGTGTTGGAAATACAGTTGTGGGCACCAGCCTCCTTGGGGACATCCTCATGACAGCAGCTGCACAGGCAGACCACTGACGTGACCCTTCCTCTGCGATTGTGTTGCTTGGAGCACAACTGTCAGCCTTGCTTAGAATTCACTGGGTTTATTACTGTTTAATTTTTTGACCTAAATATAGACCAATTGTTTTTCCCTTAGAGTGATGGAGAATTTTATTGTGAGCTGCATTTTCCAAAACCTTCTCAAAAAGGGTAAGGGCTATCAGGGAAGCAAGTACTGGCTCCAGTGGGTAATTTTGGATTTGTCTTAAGCTTCCCCTCTTTGGTGTGGGTGGAGTCCATTATTGGTTCCTTTATTATTATTTTAATTAGAAATACCCAAAGGCAAATGGCAGCTGGATATGACAGATGAGGCTAATTTGGTGTTAGTGCTGTATGGCAGAAACCTAAAGAGTGCTGTTTTTTCTTCTAGAAACAATGTGCCTCTACCTAAACTGTTGGTATAAAGAGAAAACTGTTTGGAAATTGCCATAGCTTGGAAAATAATTGGTTCTTTTTTAGAAATCCAAGAGTTAATCAAAACCATACTCTTCATAATTAAGACTCTTTGAATGTTTTCTTTACTGTATCTTTAAATTCCAAATAAATCAATGCCTCTATGGAATTTTCAATTGACACAAATTTGTTCCACCTAAAATGAATAGTAAGTCTGAGAAAGCAATAGGAAATTGTTAATTCATCACTGCCTGCCTTCCCCTGCTATATTTTTCTCCTAATCAAAATGCAACCTGATATTCAATCCAAGGAAAACATTTCAAGGAGTCCATCATACGCTACAAGCTTCCAAACTTTTCTGAATCTGATAGCAAGAAAACATCATACATCTTAGTCATTAATGTACACTGTGAAAAGATAAATGTAAGGTTCAGTTTTTACCACAGTTGCAGCAACCTGTAACTGGTGGCCTTTCTACAAGATTCATGAGCTGATGGAACAGCGGCAGAGGGACATTTCAATATACTGTGTTACAGTCTTGGGTTTCAGTGTTTAAATGAGCAGAAAAATATCCCGTCTATCAGGCCTTGTTTCAGAACAAATCTGAGGCACAAGCCTGAAGCTCATTCAGGTCAATGGCTTTTAGGCATGTGCTGAATAAATGTCTTCCTGAGCTGGGGCCATACCCATGAGCACGGCGAGGGCACAAGTCATTGGAAACATATTGGCAATGTAAAGAAAGCAGCTGCTCTTGATCTCATATTTCTGCCTTTACAAGTCGGGATAAAGCTGTGCCTGACAAGCCAACCCCTTGGGGTTAGGACAATACATCTTGCAAGAAAATCCCACAGGAGTAATGAAGCTTTTGAAGAAAAATTACGCTGAAGCTTATGTTCCACTGCAATTGAAGCACCTCTGAGCTCTGTGCCAGGTGTGTGTGCCTTGCCTGCACCAGGAGTGCCAGAAATGGAGAAGTGGTCCTTTCCTCCCAAGCCATCAGCAGCTGGAGCTCCTTCTCCGGCCCAGGTGACTTTTAATAGCTGCTGCTGCTGCGTTAATACCCCAAGGAACTGTAATTGTCTCTTTGAACACGTGCATCTCACAGGTGCTTGGCACTGTATTTAAGTTACAGGTTCATCAGCAGAGACACAAGAGCTCTGCTGGGGAACGCTTGTTGTAGCAAAGGCTTCACGTGCTCAAAATGGAAATTAGGAAATAAAAAAGATAAAGAAACCATTTAAAGGGTTTCTGAGCAGATTAATGGAAAATGCAAGAAAATAAGCATGTGAACATTGACTCTGTAAGGATCCAAGAGTTTCTGAAACACTTGGAGAACTAGGGAGAGGATGAGGCAAGGCAGAGTTCAATGCTGGGCAGCTTTCACAAACCAGTAAGTGAATAGTTGGTGAGAATATAACTAGCTGCTACTGCAGATGGAGGCTGTTACTTGAGGTCTTTGAATTGTAGTTGCTGCTTTGCTCTAGCTCATTTTATGCAACTGAGCTGGAAAATAAACTACACCTCAGTTTCTCTATGCCTGCTCTCAGGATTTGGGGTGTTCATTTAGCTGTCTATAAAGTGTTTTCTGAAGTCTTTGAAGAGAAAGCAGGATGAAAAAAAGCAAGTACTTAGTGCAACTGCTGGTAAAGACAAAGTGCTGAATTTTAGGCTCCTTTTAATCTTTCAGCAGTCATGTGCTCCCTGGATACATGTGTTTTCTTAGAGAGCAAAGTATAATCATCTTTACATCCTGCATTGCCACGAGCACTTCCTCCTCAGTTCAAAGGCAGTGCAGAGGGATTGAGATGGAGAGACCCATCTTCATGTCCATATTCATGCACACCTCTGCTTTGACTCCGTTTCAAACGTAGCACCTTGCACTTAGCAACTCGTGATCCTGTTTTCTCACTTCTGTGTTGTGGCAATGTCGCTTTCCTTGGAGAAAAGTTCTTGTTTGTCATTAAATACCGGTGTTTGAGAAACAAAGTGGAGGAGGATGGTACTTCCAAACCAAGGGCATCAGCATGTTTTCAGCAGCCTGCCTCCGTGCTTGGGACTGCAGCTAGTTACCCAGGGTACTCAGTTTTGCCTACGTAAACATAAAAAAAGGTGGATTACAGGCAGCTTCAGAGGAAAACGTGCAGACCTGACTTTCAAAGCACTTTGCACGCCCTTCACATAAAGCGGAGGGAAAGCTGGTGTGCAGACAGGAGCCGTGGGAGCAAGAAGCTCCCAGGCAGTGAGTTCAATCACTGCATGGTGCTCCTGGGCTCTTGTTAGATGTTTGCTGACAATCACACTACTCTTAAATGCAGTGTTAGTGATAAATGCTGGGAAACAGACCCACTGAGAGCACAGCTAGGACTCTCTGTACTCCTGTGCCTGGGTGGGGACGGCAGTGGTGTGTGGCTTTGACGTTGAGCTCTAGTTACCTAAAGACCAGAATGACTCAACCAGCTTTCATTTCAGCATGTGCCAAAGGAATCAGGGACTGCAACTACTTGAATTCTAAATGACTAGGGTGTATTTTTAGTGGACAGAAAGTGGAGGCTTTTCCCAGCTTTGTGGTTGTCAGGGGGAATTTGCTTTCTGGAGACACTTTCAGGTGTCTATGGCTTCTTCTGTGGGAGATAAAACTCCAGCCAGGGGAGAAAACCCACTGAAATTCAGCCTTTAGCAACCAAGAGGCACAATGTGATGGGGGACAGACCTTGAAACAGGGAAAGCTGGACCTTAGTGCTCTGCTCTGAAATGCTTTATTGGTACTCTTACATGAAAGCTAAAGTGCTTGAATCTGTATCTTCTGCTAAGAACAATTTTCTTGGTCATTGTCTAATCCCCTCTCAGATGAGTGGTGCCCAGAGAGAACAGGCCTGCTCTGACAATTTATTAACTGAGAAGGAGCTGCAAAGTAACAGTTAGTTAGGCTTGGTTTCTCCTTCACAACAACCTGCAAGCTTTACCTCGGAGGTGATGAAGGACTATGCTGCCTGCAAGCAGACCTCTCAGGAAAGTAATCCCTGAGTGCCACTGCAGGCTGTCTCTGGCACACTTTCATCCAGATTGCTACTGGTGAAGCCTAAGGTGTGAATCCCTTAAATCTTTACTTGGCATTTCCTGGAGACAGAAGCCTAAGGTGGGTGGCCAAACACACCCCATCTTGACCCTAAAACAGTAGCATGAAGAGTGCAGCAGGTTTTCATCTTTGGAAATGAATGTAGCTTCAGGTTCCTGCCAGATAAGGACATAGTAAAGGGCAAAGCTCTGCAATGGCAGTAGACTCCTTGCAAGAGCAGAAAAGAGCCATTAAGATGCCGTGGTGAAAAAGGACTTTGTTGCCAAATGGAATGAGAGCAGATGTGATGGGGGCCAGGAACCAACACTCTGAAATCAGTCTGCAGAGTGCAAAACAAAAACCTCTGGATCCCAGAAGATCCGTGACACTCAAAATTGATATCCATGAATTTGTAATTACACAATAACATCAAGGAAGCTGCTGCTAAGAGCAAAAGAGAAGTGGTGACGAAACGAGTGGTTGCCAGGGTCATGAGCTGCCCACCAGACATCCTCGGCTGGGCAGTGGTGGGATGTTGAATCTTCTGACACTCTCAACTGGCTTCCTCTGATTCCAAAAGGATGCCTCTTTGACTTCCTGCAATTCAAATGGAGCCTTGAACAAGAAAGAACAGAAACATCAAATAAACAGGAGTCCCCCATTTCATGAAGTAGTTAGACATACAGGGAAAACCTGCCAGGCTGGAAGTGAAGTGATAGAGTTGAAAAGTAGATGATGAAAATGGGGAGGAAAACCTCCCATTCAGGATCTTTCCTCAGAAAGATGAAGCACAGCAGACTGCTAGATAAAAGGGACATAAGCAACCTTGGATCTGACAGCAGAGTGGAAATCCCCTGGCTGGAGAAAAGAAGAGAGGATGAGGTAGCTCTAAGGAGATCCTAGGGTACTGGGCTCAAATAGACCCTAGAGCAGAAGAAGAAGCAGTCAAAAAAAGGAACTCCATCAATCAGTGGCCATAAAAATGGGCATGTGAACTTTTAAGAAATTCCCAGGGGGAAGAACAATTTGGGTCGAGAAGTGATGAATGCAGAACTCTAAATACTGGTCACTGGCTGTACCCAGACTATGAGCATGGAGAGGTCACACAGCCTCCAGGGGCCTCTGCTTCACCACTCCCTCAGATTGGGGTAGAGATATTGTCTCTGTTAAAACGTGGATGTAAAAAATAGATCACTTCAACATGTATAAAATCCTTTCACTATGGAAGAGAATTACTGTTCATTATTAGCATGAGTAGGTGATTGTGTATAGAGTAAATAGAGTCTTGATGTGTCACCCAGTTCACTTTTTAGCTGCTCTTTGCTGTATCAGGGATGATTGCATTCCATCTGCTTCTGACAATCTCTTGTGATGGAAGTTCAGTTCTCCTGGGAAACCTATCCCAGGACTCAAGTTATCTCTGCAGTTAAATGTTCTCCTGTTACCTAATCTTGATCTTGCTGCTGCGATTTGAACCCATTCATTACTGCTCACCCTATCTGCTGTGGAGCGCAGGTTTTTGTAGATATGAGAGGTGTCTGGGTTTTCATGAGTGGGTTTGTACCCATCAAGTGTGTCGTGTGGTTTTCACTCTAAGAAGCAGTCTGACTACTTACAGCTTTGCCAAAGCTCAGCTATTTAGGCTAAAACCTTTCCATGCCAGGCATTCCCCTCAAGCTCTTTTCCACCCCCTGATTTTTTCCCCTCATCTCTGCCTTTTTGTTTTAAAATGCAGCCAAAAATCTCAGCTGTTTCTGAGAACAAGGTTAGAGAATGATACTGCTGCATTATGGCTGAACAGGAGAACTAGAATGGGGACTATATTTGGAAACCTTGAGTGCTCTGATCTGAAATCTGAGAGAGGGGCTGTGACTTGAAGATCAACCGGTCAGGTGCTAACCACCCCCCCCAGAATGACAGTTCCCCATGGACACAGGTTGGTTGGCCTGGAAATCTCAGTTCCTACTGAGATGTTCCTTGTGAGAGGTTCAGGAATTATTCTTCTTGCCCTGATAGGACTTTTTCTTCCACAGCACAAACTCATTTGGACATGGAACTTGTAGTAAAGCAAGGTGTGGGAGCTCACTACACCTGTGCGTATTTTCCCCCTCTTTTCTGTTCTCTTACACCACAAATTGTTGAGTCTGCAGGTCAAACTCAAGCAAATTTGAGCATGGGAAGGAAGGCAGGTTTCAGAAATTCCTTCAAAAGCCTTTAAATTACATGGTATGGGTGAAAGGGGAGAATGGAGGTGCAAATCCCAAAGAAGCCAGTGTGCCTTTGTTGTCATACTCCACAGAGCAGACCATGTTTTTGGAGAACATTGTCATTTGTTAACGTTCCTGTGACAAGATCCAACTTAGTATTTAAAATGTATTTTTTTCCTCTTTCAGCTTTCCAGGGTGGTTTTGTTTGTTTGTTTTTTTCCTTCCCCCAAACAGTTAAGACTGTTTAAAATCAAGGATCTCTGATGAAACCAGATCTGCCTTTGATACACATTAATCATGGCTGGATTATGGGGTTGGAGTAGCCACTGGAATTTCTTTCTGGTGAAACTGGAAGTGACCTTTGTTTCTCCTTGTTCTCTGGGTCAGTCTCAAGCTTAACTGGACATCTACAAAGGCTGCAGCTGCTAACAGAGACCACAAAGGTGACTGAGGGGTGAAGAGCAATGTCCGTCACTCTCGTGCCTTGCTTCTTTTGCTGCTGCTGTAGTGTTGGCTCGTAGATGTCTTGCTGATCTCCTTCCTCTTGGTAAGCACAGGTCTGGGCAGAGGGGGAATGGCACAAAACTGCAGCAAATTACAACGGTGAACACTTGAAGAGAGGGAAAATCCACATTTAATAGGAAAATCCTGTGGTAGAGTGTGCTGATGAATCTGTCTTGGGACATAAAGAAGGCAGAGGGGCTGTTGTAAATATGCCCTTCAACCTGGAAGGTGCAATCAAATCTGCGTGGGGAAATTCTTGTGCCCTTATGAAGTCAAGGCAAAGTCTGTGAGGGTTCGTTCTGACCCGGGGCGCGCCTGTTTGGATCAAGGTGGAGGACTGGGGCCATCCTAATTCCTAGTCAGTAAAAACAAATAGCTCTAGCAACAGAGGAGAAGCATGAAAACAAAGTTACTATCAACACCCTGCCTTTTTGAAATCCCTTCCAAATTCTCCAAGGATAAGATCAATGCGAACAAAAACAATAACAGCTCTGTATGAAAAGAAGGTGAAAAGGCAGCTCCTTCAGCAACACACTCCCAAGAAATGGGCTTTGCTTTGCTTTCTGGGAGCTGACACGAGGCTGGCACAATTCGGTAGCACCCCAAAGCATCAGCCAGGTATTTTTTTTTAACTTTACGAGCTCCGTAATGAAAGCAGCGGTCGGCACCCCCTGTGCCAGAGCACTCCAAACCTGCCCGTGATGGAATGTGCTGATAACGAGGAATACTTCCTTGCGGACTTTGTTTGAGACATAAATTTAAATATTGCTAATTTCCAGTATCAGCCTCAGCAAGAGACTTCAGCCCTTGGTGATCCATCTGTAAATGGTGGCAGCTCTTTCTAGCCTTGAATGTTTAATTAGACAACACGTTTCATGACTTTGTGTCCAGTCTCTGGGTTCTCCTAAGTGGACCAGTGATTTCTCTGAAAGCACAATAAAACAGCCAACAATCCATTTGTTACAATGAGACGCAGCAGCGTAGCGTGCTGGGTGTATGGAAATGTAAGGTTTTGATGTGGTTACTCTGTAACAAACCAGCAGAACTCAGCTCAGTTCTGAAATGTTCACCTTGAGAATGAAATTAATTCTTTAAGTAAGAACAAGATTTTTAGAATAATCTGATGATTTAAAAGTCAACATTTTGCTGCCTTTTATGAGGCAAATTTAAAGTTGGGCATGTGTTGATAAATATGAGTGACCAAGATGACTGAATGGCAGGAGACTAATTTATAGTATTTTCAGGGAAACTTCTTAGAAAGAGAAGGTAAAAAAACTTCACTAATGCAATTTGTTTCCACCACTGAATCTCTGAGAGGGAAGAATTTTATCTCAAAGCTTACAAGAATAATCTCTTTAGAATCTGAATAGTCACTTGGACATTATCTGTACCAAGAGTGAATCACCTCTAACTGTTTTACTAAGTATAACCAAAAGTATAACAGACTGTAAGACATCTTGCTCAGTAATAAACATTCACATGTGAAAGAAGAACAGAGCTTTGAGTCACTGTTTAGCTTTCTCCCCAATGATCTCAAATTAAACCCATGAACAGCTATCCCTACAAGGGCTTTGCTTCCATGCTTTGAATCCTAACATACCCTGTGCTACTCAGACAGGAGCAGACACTGATGCAGGATACAAGCTCCTCTCTCACATCAGCCACCAGCTTAGCTTGTGTCAACCAATGTCTTACAGTGCCGTGCATGCTAACAGGAGGGGGAAAAACCCAAAACAAAACCAAAGCCCAAGACCCCCTGAAGACTGGAAAAAAATATAGTTAATCCAGAACGATGATGTCCTATTTAGCTTATCAGATCGATTCAAGTGGTGGAGGCTACTGGAGCATGTGCATATTTTGACTGTCTTTTATACAGGGTCTCTGCTTGTGACCATTGTCACCCTGATTCTTTCATTTGGAAGGAAACTTCAGATATCCTGGGTGAGCAGGTTCATCTACACTTGGAGCTGCCTAAATACTACAGCTGGTTTGTGCCAGGCCTGAGGAACTGAAACTGTCTGCATTGTCCATTCTCATGTCTGGAAGCCCTTGAGATGTGAAAATCTGCAGGCACTTTCAGAACAGCTCCAGGATTGCAGATCTTGTCTGTCCCTTTTATGTCTGATTGTGCTTAATGTTTTTAAAATTTATAAAAGGCTCTCTACCATCGCATGCCACCCCCCAAAATTATGCATATGCTTTTGAAGAGGTTCAAGGGAGGTGATTCTGTCCCTTTGCTTTGCTGAGACCCCATCTGGAGGACTACTTTCACCTCAGGGGATCCCAGAACACGGAGGACATCAACCTGTTGGGGTCAGTTCAGAGAAGACTGGGAAGATGATCAGAGGCTGCAGCACCTCTCCCATGAAGACAGGCTGAGAGAGTTAGCAGTGTTCAGCCTGAAGAAGAAAAGGCTCCAGGGAAACCTTATTGAAGCTTTTCAGTACTTAAAGGGGGCTTGTAAGAAGGATGTGGACAAACGTTTTAGCAGGGCCTGTTGCAATAGGACAAGAGGTAATGGTTGTAAACAAAGAGAAGGTCGATTCAGATTAGATATAAGGAAGAAATTTTTTACAGTGAAGGTGGTGAGGCGCTGGCACAGGTTGCCCAGAGAGGTGGTGGATGCCTCATTCCCAGAAACATTCAAAGCCAGGCTTGCTAGGACTCCGAGCAACCCGGTCTAGTTGAAGATGTCCCTGCTTTTTACAGGGGGATTAGACTAGATAGCCTTTAAAGGTCCCTTCCAACCCAAACTATTCTAGGATTTAAAGTTTTTAATGAATTATAAAATGCAATGTAAGGAGACAGTGTGGCTGATAGCAGCACAGTAGGCAACACAGAAAAAGCTATGTCTGAACAACATACAACTGAGAGCCATTAGCACTGTCTGTGTACTGATAACAGCATCTTCAGAGCTATTTTCACAAAGGCAGTTTTCAAACACTTCCTTTTATGTATTTAGGCTTGTGTGAGTCACATTTTGTGCTCAGTTAAACTTTCTCCTCATTGCTCAACATCTGGGATAATGACAGTGCCTGGCTCTTTGCATAGATATCTCAAGATCTTCATCTGGAGATCTCGAGTCACTTGATAGGTGGGTGAATTAAGGCATTACAGGTGAAACCATATGCCCAAAATCATCACTTAGAAGGCCAAAGGCAAGGCTGGAAGAGGCACCTAGTCCTGGCTTCTGCTTGCCAGACAAGGGAGACTCTGAGTTCAAGTAATATTTCTTTTAACAGTTTGTGCTGCGATTGGTAAAATGAGAGAAAAAAAAAAGGTTTAATGTAAAAACTGCATACTTCCATTGCCATAATGTGTATCAACAGCACAGAATCATAGAAATGTATACCTACTGCAATCATCATCACTGTCCCAAATAACCAGTATGAAAGTCAAGTAGTCTTCTGGGATAATCTGTTTAAGTTCTCTAACAATTGTGTAGTTCAGGCTCTGTTGCATCATTTGGAGGAATAATTTGTTCTGATGTTCTCAAGTTTCATTTCATATTGTTTTTACTAGAAAAAAGACCATCTGTATTCCCTTGGTTAATGGAAAGAATTTAAACAGATTTTCAATTCATTAAGATGTTGTGTACCAATGCCATTGATCAGAGGCCACCTTTGCTACACCAGACTCCTGAACCTAATATCATGCTGTACTTTCACGTTTGCACATTTGTTACCTTTTTATGGTTAGTTGCTGGCACTAAAGTGTCAGAAAGGTGTGTTCAGGTGGGTGTCCCAGGCTGTACAGGCCATGCTTTTGGGGGAGAAGCTGCACATGTATGTTACTGAAAGAAAGGCAATTCCTTCGTGAAGCACACAGTTAAACTGCCAGTGCGTGTGAAACAGCCCAGGGTGTCCAAATCACACAACTGGGAAAGGATGGCTGTATTTACTGGCCTTTCATGTAGGCCTGCCCATGAAGACTTAGGTATTTTGTTGTACTATGGTAGTAATCCATGCTGCAGTAGAGGTGTGGATACAGCTTCTCCAGTGTGAGAATAATTGTGACTGTGATGCTTGTTGTGGAGTCTGGGAACCTGGGCTTCAACAGCCTCAGTGAGGGAAGGGTCTCCTGTCTCCCAGCTGAGTACTCCAAATGTTTGGAGTTATTTCATGTTGCATTTGTAGGCATCTTTCAGGAAAAAGGTTCCAGCTTTGGAATCTGGAATGAGGAGATGTGTCTGCCTTGTAGCCTGGTTTAGAGAGAAGAGACATGAGGTGCTGCTTCCTCCCTCATACCTGCCGTGCTTGGTGTTTTTTAAGTGGTAGGCAACTTCCCACTCATAATGCAAAATTGGATTGTTTTGTTTAACTGTTGTGGTATGGCTCTTATCTCTGTGTGCTAGGTAAGATGTTTAGCTATCAACTTTGGACTTGGCTAAGTCCTGAAAGCTGCACATTGTTGCCTTTGGAGTCCCTACATCCATCTCTGCATAAAGTGCTTCCACAGACATGAACTGACTCTGATAGCTCGTGGTCCTTTGCATTGCCCATATCCCTCATTTGGGTTATTTTGGGAGTCCTCAGATGAAACAGATCTTTATGCTGATGTATGCAGGCTAGACATGAAAGGCTGCTCTGGGGGCGAGCTACAGTATTTCGGGATGGTTTCTGCATGTGACTGTGGGTCCATGAACTGATCAGCAATACCCCCCACTGGTGGGGTGACTCCCGTGAAGATATTCGGGCTGGAAGCATCAGTTGTAGTAGCAGGGAAATGAAAATTATTCTGGGGGAAAGAAGTCAATTAATCTGCTCAATTTCTCCTCCTCCCCCCGAATTCTGTAGTACCCATAAGCACAGACCTTGCGTAAGTGGATTGCATTTCACACCTAATGTGCATAATTATATCTTGCACACAGTTTATTAATGGATCTATAATCACAGAGTAGCTTGTACATACATAATGCTGGTGTTTGATTATACTGCAGCTGCCATAGATCAATGGATACACAGGAGTCTGGCTTATTAGTGTCTCACATGTGTGAAGTCTAGAGAACAATATAACACCGGTGCCATGCAGTTGTTCATCAAATGCTGCTACCTAGGGGAAACCAGAGGTTTTAAAGACGTGGTAAAGGAGGGTTATAGAAAGAACAGTACATAACAGGACTTGGAACTTGAAGAAAGCTCCCTTTCTCAAAAATATTCCATCTGTAAATCCTTCAGTGGTGTTCTGTCTGAATTATCAATGCACTGTAAACATGTTAGATCTTATTTTGGAAAGGGATCTGTTCTGAGAATTCGCTCGGAAAGCAGCATGCCTATAAGCTTGACCATTTCTGTTTTCTGAAGGTGACTCACCCAGAGGACTGATGAACAGTCTAAGTTCTTGTGAATCAAGAGACCAGGGATTTGCAGACTGAGCTAAACCTACTAAAATCTGAGCAGCCTGAACCTCAGTGAAACGGTTTGCAGAGATATCACCAAGATGCCTTTGGGAAGCAGTTGGATTTGGTTATGCACAAGGAAAAAGGTTCTAGCTTGTTTTGGTGTGTTGTGCTAAAAGCAAAGCAAAGGTTTGGTGTGCTGAATTCCCATGAGATTGTATCCCATCTCTCACACAATAACCTCAGTTTTCCCTCTCATGTCCCCCAGCTACCACCTGCGAAGCTGCCTCTGATCTATGTTGACTGTCTGGCTGGTGGCCAGTGACTCTGGCCAAACAGGGTAAATAACTGTGCAAATTATGCTCTAGCCTTTCGTGCAGCAAAGACATTATTAGTTTGTGTGCCTCTCGTACATCTAGTTAGGAACAAAAAAATAGGAACTTCACTGTCTTTAAGACCTTAATTGTCTTGTTAACATTGTCAAATGTTGGGGGCTGAGAGAGGTAGAGAAAGGAAAAGCTGGTGCAATTTTACAGCTTTTCTTGAAGACAAAACATGTCTAAAATAATTGTTTTCTTTATATGAATATGAAATAATTGGTTGCCTTTGCTAAGAAGGTATTCTTCAGCACAAAAGATTTTTTTTTTTGTGTCAGCTAGCTTAGTGTAAAGAAGCTGGATAAATTCAGAAGAATAATATGATCCTGTGCCTCTATGCTCCATCTCACCCCTTCCAGATATCCTGTTTCTGCATCAACTAACTGAGGCAACAAGCATGGGCAGTGTCTGATCTCTTACAGACTTTCTGATAATATTGACTCACTTTATTTAAAATAAAAACTTTGGAAAGATGGAAATTGCATGATGACAAATGTTAAACAAAGAGCTGCACGGGGGAAAGCAGTCAAACTTGATGTTGTTTCCAAAGTCTTGAAAAATATATGCCAAGGTCAAAACACCAAACTCGCTAGGTGATTACATCTCCTGTTTCTTATTTTAGGGCTTTACAACCACTCATCTCGCTTTTGACCTTGGTAATTTTTTTTTTGCAAACTGTTGTTTGGAAGAAGGCACAGTCAGTTTCGGGGATGAGGAGGTGGAACTGGGTGAGGTAGTAGCAAGTAGTGAAAGATTATTGGAGGTCAAGAGAGCAGATTTCTACCTTATGAACTTGGCAGTTCTCCTGCAGGCCTACGCTCCTGGTATTGATCTTGCCGTAAGATGAATAATGATATGGATTTTTTTTTTTGAAATGTCTTATTTTGGGGCCTTTTAAATGTGGCTGACATTCACGAAAATTTCACTTAAGGGTTGATATTAATCCAAATGAAACAAGACAATACATAATATTTTATGTTTTCAATCTCAGTGTATTCTCTTTTCAGGTTGAAAAAAAATCCTTTTAAAACAGTTCTTTTAATGCTTTTAACTTCTGAATTTATCTATATGTCTGCATTACAGTAACACACCTAAAATCAGAAGGTTCAGCTTAAACAGTTATCTTTGGCTTTCCTATTGATCAGAAATATATTAAGTTTCTCATAGCATATTTTCTACATTTAGAAAAAAAAGTCTAAAGTTTTTTTCTATGAAGTCTGTATACAATTAGTTAAGGGTTACAGTTACTTTGCTCTTTTTTTATTATTTTGCTCATACTTGATTCAAATCAAGTATTCTGGCTAACCTCAGTATTGCTGGCTTCAATTTGCATGACTATGTGTAAAGTTAAGATTGTAATACTGAGAGATTAGAAAACCTCATTTCTTTATCAAAAGATCTAATATGCTCTAATATTTTAATGTTGGCAATAGGTATTGTAATACCCAGCTGTTTTTTGGCTCATGCTGCCATCCTTATGATGCTCCAGAGCTGCTAAAAACCTGGGGGAGTGGTTGTAGGAAAAAAATCCCAGAATATTGAGTTGGAAGGGACCTACAAGGAATATAGAGTCCAACTCTTACACCTGCACAGAACATCCCCAAGAGTCACACCATGTGCCTGAGAATATTGTCCAGGTGCTTCTTGAACTCCGTCAGGTTTAGTGCTGTGACCACTTCCCTGGGGAGCCTGTTCTAATGCCCAGCCACCCTCTGGGTGAAGAACTTTTTTCTGACATCCAACCTAAACCTCCCCTGACACAACTTCAGGACATTTCCCTGGGTTCTGCCATTAATTGCCAGAGACAAGAGATCAGTGCTCTCCCCTCCACTTCCCCTCACGACGAAGTTGTAGACCTCAACGAGGTATTGAGGTATAACCGATGTATGTATGTGTCTTGGGGTGAATTTTCCTTGAATTTGGCCCAAACCGGGACAATATAAAAGAATGGATTTAGGGACAGGTGACATACGTCCTGCAGTGCTCTTTGATTGAATTAGCCCCTGTAAAATGCTTGTTCATGAAGAATCAAGAGTTCAGGTTGCTGTGTTTCTAGCATGAAAGTGAACTTTTCAAGCACTGGTGCAGCCAAGTGCTGGGTTTTGGTTTTGCTCTAGACTGACACCACGACTTCAAAAGCAGCAAGCCACATCCTGAGGTGGTGATGGGTGCTCCTGCTCCCGTCGGGAACAGGCCCCCGCCTCGGTCAGTGTGGCTGGGCAGCTGCTGCTGGGCAGGCGGAGGCACTGACTGATGGATGCACCGCGTTCGGGGCGGCAGCCAGACAGCGGGCTGCCTCCTGTCAGCGGCGGGGCTCTGGGACCACCCTCGGGCTCCTCCAGCCTTCACGCCGGCCTGGGGGAGGGAGCCAGACGAGGAGGTGCGAGGCCAGAGCTGTCCCTTCCTACCTGCCCCATCCTCACCGCCACCCTCGAGGCGGGGGGACACGGCGCGGACACCGCCTGCTCCCCATCGGGACGGGCCGGCGGAGCAGGTGCGGGGTCCCCGCTCTGAGGGGAGCGCTCCGCATCGTCACCGGGGCGCGGGGGGCGGNCAGCCGGCGGCGGCGGCCCCACCACCATGCCGCGGGTTGTCCCCGACCAGCGGAGCAAGTTCGAGAACGAGGAGTTCTTCAGGAAGCTGAGCCGCGAGTGCGAGGTGAGGCGGCGGCGGGGGTGG
>VZTH01002655.1:311352-412663 GCA_013397815.1 Aleadryas rufinucha
GGCAGCCCCGCGCCTCCCGTCAGCCGCGGCGGGAGCCGAGCCGGCGGCGCGGGGAGGCGCAGTCAGTGCACTCCGCTGCCCCCTTATCGCCGGGATTGGCCCCTCCTGATTGCGCGCCCTGTTCCCCGCAGATTAAATACACCGGCTTCAGGGACCGGCCGCACGAGGAGAGGCAGGCCCGTTTCCAGAACGCCTGCCGCGACGGCCGCTCCGAGATCGTAAGTGGTGCCGCGCTCCCCTCGGGGCCCGCTGGGACCGGGCCGCGCTTGGCTCTTGAAATTAAAGTTTAGGGGACGCCGTCGGGGCGGTGAACGCTGCGCGGTGCCCAAGCCCAAAGGCTTGGAGCCGGCCGTGCCGGGACGGTGCGTGGGGCCGGTCGGGGCCGCGCCGTGAGGGAGAGTTTTCCTTAAGGAGCCGAATGACATCGGCTGCCTTTCAAACGCCAAGGGAAAGGAGGTTTTGGTGAACAGGCAGCATTTCTGTCCGCTTTAGGAATAGCTTTTCCGCTCGAAGGTGTCGGCCCGCTCCCGAGCGGGGAGAGCGGTTGTCTGGAGCGCCGGGGTGACAGGGAAGGAAGGAAAGTCCCCCGGCAGTGTGAACGGGCTGCGCTCCTTCCCTGGGCACGTGCTACAGCTACAAGCTGCTTATTTCAATATTCAGCTTTTTTTCTTTCTTTCTTATTTTTTTTTCCTTTCCGGAAACAGTAGCTTTGAGAAATGAGCAACATTGTTCAAGAAGGCGCTAGCTTAAAGTCTTGAGTGAGCTGTTTGATGTATTTGTGAACTAAATCAAACGCTTTTAAAATTAGGCTTTGAAACTTGCAACTTCATCTCCGTTTTTCTCATTCATTAAGGTTAGTTACAGACTACTGTTGCCCTCTGAAATAAGAAGTGAGATGAAGTATGGCTCGGAGTAGTTAAGAACTGACTCGTTATTTCCTGGTTTGATTTCTGCTCCAGGTTGCTTCTATAGGATCAGTATCTCATAACGTTGTTAAGTTTGTAACTCTGTACTATTAAAAGGCAGAAGTAACCTCTTTTTCATTTACTGTATGTAGTGAAAGACAAGGTAAAATAGAAAATAAACCCCACTTCCACCAAGTTTGGTTTATGAGCATTCTTTAATTTCACGTGGTATACATACTGTTAGTCAGTTCACAATGAAATTATTCTTATGCACAATGAAATTACTCTTATGCACATCCAAAAACAGTTGAATACCAGTTACTGTAACTGATCTTGTTCATTTGCGTTTGTCAGTAAAAGGATACACGCTCAAGAACATGTTTACCTTTTACTAAATAACTTTATTTTAGCTCAATCTTACCCCTGCTTGTTATCTCTTGTCTTAGAACCTGTAATATTATTTACGAGAGGCTCCCTGTAGACAGGTTCTTAATCTGACTATTTTTTTTTTACATTCATTTTTCATTGTGCCTGTTTGCTTCCTTTAAGAAATCACCAAGGAAACAATGGGTAGGTAAGGAAGACATAGTTTGCTAGCATTGGAAGTTCCTGCACAGGTGAAAGTGCATAATATACCTGAATCCCTCCCTAAAAAAAAAAAAGCTGGGTAGCTTATACACTAGCTTTCTAATGCAGCCTATGCAGTTATATATATAAATGGGAAATTGCTGTAGTTTTACCTTTGTACTTCTGAGCTTGCTGCTGCCTTTTTTTTTGCCAGAACTTCATCCCTTGGAAGCAACCAGTGATGACTGTTCTACATATTTTCACTCTATTTAATTATAAAACAGGCTCTATATTTCTTCATCTGAAACATCTGGTTTTGTTTTGTGAACAGGGCACAAGTAGTCAGGTTTATTTAGAAATGTAGTGTGTGTAATGACTGATGTTAAAAAGAGCTAGTAATTTTACTTTTTTTTTTAGTCTTGAATGTTTTTCCAGACATCAAGGATTTATTCTTTTATCTCTAAAGGGAGCCCTTGCAAATGACCTTACATATTTTGAAGCAGACGAAAACCCCCAGAGAACAGCTCAGGGATTTAGTGCAGAACCGGCAGTAGGTTGTTGGTTACGTGTGTCAAATAGCTCTTGACTGAATAAAGGGAATAATTACCAATATTACTGAGAAGTAACTGTGAAGTGTATTAAATAAGGTTTCACGTTTACTGGTAGTGCTTCGATAACTTAAATAACCTCATGTGTTGGGTTTGCTTTGGAAGGTACTTGTATTTATGTTGTCTGTGTGTGGGTCAGGTCGCCCTTGTACTACCTGATAAGCTTTTCACAAAATTCGAGACATAAATGTCCGACAGCTTTTCAGACTGGGCTTTAAAAGGCTCTGCAGAGAAAATTAGAGTTTTCTGACTTTGAAGTTTAAAACCAAACTAGTGGTGTGATTTTTTTTTTTTTAATTACTATTTTTTATTTAATTTGTTTGTTGTTTGATGAAAGTTGATGGCTTCCACGTAGTCTTGTGTGGTTATTAGCAGGACTGTTCTCGAGTTTTTCAGTATTTACCTATCACTTGATTTGAGAAGCATATAGGTACTTTACCTGGATGGTTCTGCCTGTTCAAAGGGAGGGAACAGGCTTCAAAAATCCAGAGAACAAATATCTACATAGCTTTTTAAATAGCTTATGGTTTAAATGGTGCCTGCCTGACTCCATGAGGATGTGGAATTTGCGTACTTTTATCTTCTTCTTTTCTCTGATATTTTTCCCCTGTTTTTCATGGCCCTCTAGCACACATTGGGGGTGGAAGCAGGGAGCCATGGGCACTTCACTGTCTTGCTCGGTTTCCCACAAAGCAAGTACAGTCCTTTTGACCCAGTATCAGAACCGGGCTGGTCCATAGGACTTCAGTGGTCATCTGGTTTACTCTCAAAGATCTCACTCCTGGATATTGTAAATGTATAAATTAAGGAGTATAAAACACATATTTACTAAAGATGCTTGGAGGTAGGAAGACAGTTCTTGAGCAGACTAAGTGGTGAAGACTCAGTCACAAATATTTGGAGATAGGTATAATTTTTTGTTGATATGTGAATAGCATCCCTTAGAAAAGCAAAGGGATAATAGAAGGTAGTCAGCCTGATAGTGATGGTCTGCAGCTCTGACAGATTTGATGCCTCCTATTTGTGCAAGTGTATCCTTGATGAAACTTCTGTTACATTGATTGAAACGTTTGCCTTTGTGTATTGTAGGGCAAACAAATATTAATGAACCAATGCAGTATTCTTCTGGCATTACTAGGACTGATGTGTTAATTTTAATGACATTGAGAATGTGCTTACAGGAGATAAAGCAAGCAAACAAAACCAATAACAGCAAAAATTTAAAAATCTGTTTTTAAGGATAGCCTGGAACCAAACCTGATTGCAGAGCACTAGCCTCCCTTGGTGGAGGGGAGTCAAGACAAAGCACTTCTACTTTCAAAATGGGAGGTATTAATCCTGTGACAGTGTGGCAGTCCATGACTAGAACAGTCTTAAATGACATGTAGCTATTGTGTCACAGGTAGCAGTACAGTTATACCATAAAGTGTCTGAATTCTGGGTTGCTTAAAAGAAATCTGCTTGTCAGGAAATTGCAACTGTTAAAGTTGTAATAGTTGTATAGCTTTTAAGAAAAACTATATTCTGGATTAATGACCATTTAAATCTAAGTGATCATGGTAACAAATACAGTAATTTGATTGTAACAAATTTTGTTGAAGTCTGGGATTTTGAGAAGGGTGATATGCTGTGAGTCTGTGTGAGTATTCACATGCTTACAGGACAACACGTTCACCTGTACCAGAGAAGAGTATAAATACTGTGAATTTGACTTCTGCTTGCAAAAATAATTTTTTTTATTTCATGTCTAGGAATTGCTGTACTTATCATGGCTTGGAGTTAAGATATGCAAACAGAGTTTATAAAGAAAACTGAATCCCATTTTCATTTGAAATTGTAGACAATTGTTTGCTTGAAAGCAATGCATGCTTTTTCTAATAGGTTTAAGCCAGTCCCTTTAATGCTTTTACAAAGGGCTGCAGCTGAGAAGAATTCCTGCAGTTGCCTTTTCTCACTGACACGGCATCTGCTGATCTGGGTATCACTGGTGTCTTAATGTGGCGTGAGGACTTAGTCCTGTGAAGCTTGATTGAACTGTGTATTGATGCTGCATGCCAGTAGATGATAAAATAGGAATATTTACGTTTCAGTTAAGTGTCTATCTAGGTGTAAGTAGATTGTGAAAGGAAACAAGTCCTTTTCTTTCGAAAAAAGTTGTCCTTAGTAATGGGTCTAAGGAGTTCATTTTTCTTCAGCAGTGCTTCTTTTAGAGAAATGCAACCTCTTTAAAAAGCATGGGCAGTTTTTAATGTTGCAGGTATTAAGTTGGTGCAGGGTATCCAGACAGAACTGAAAGGACAGATTCTAATGTCAGCAAAACTGATTTGAAAGAAGTATTGATTCCATGTTGTATTTTATATCCGAAGCAGCCAATGGCAAATGTTGTCAAAATGGAATCAGATGTTTGTAACTTAATACTTAAGAAAAATGATGAGTGCATGTTTTTGACTTTAAGTATTCTCTATGCTGCCTGGCTTAAGACATAAACTGATGTAAAAATAAATGACTGCCTGCATAATTTATGTAATGTCTTGCTCCCTGATCCTGTTTGTATTGATTTTTCTAAAAGGCTTTTGTGGCCACAGGAACCAATCTGTCTCTCCAGTTTTTTCCGGCCAGCTGGCAGGGGGAGCAGCGACAGACACCGACCCGGGAATATGTCGACTTTGAAAGAGAAGGAGGCAAGGTAAGGAAGAAATTGTTGAAACTGAAAGAAATTTTTATGTTGTGCTTATGATCTTACTAGTATGGAGTGCACTTATGATGTGAGATTTCTAATACTTCACATCTCCATGCAGGTAGGTAGTGACATGAGTACAAGTGAAGGCTGGTGAGATAAAATATTGCTTTGTTTTAAAGCATGCTAATGTTTAGGCAAATGGAAGAATTGGGAAACGTGGGCAGTACTGATGGCTTTGTATTATTTTGAAGGACAGAACTATTTCTACTGTCATGCCATGATAAAATTTTGGGGAACAGTCTAAATTTGATGTTGTGTAGGTACTTCTAAAGTGGTTCAGAAATTAGGCTTTGGCCAATGAATTGTGGTAGACTAATGAAAATTTGCGCTTTCAACAGGTTATTTCATTGTGTCTTTGGCTGCCAGTTGGTACAGCAAGCAGTCAGTGTGCTCTAAGTGGAATGAAGCTTTTTCTCAGTTTCACCATCAGCTATAATACAGAAGCAGCATTGCTTTCAGAATTGATTTCTGAATCTCTCTTTTCTGAGGTGGTTGTCCCACAGACTGATATTGAAAGCTGAAATTCCCTAGTGACAGTGATGGTTACTGTGAAGCTGTATTAGATTTAAAGTCAGAAACCTTGCTTAGTCTCATCAGAATAAAGTTACTGAAATCACCTACAGCTGGTTTTGTTTTACAGGAAAAATATACCTTTAAAATATAGATGCTGTCTCTTATCTATGCTACTGTAGGTGCTTTGGGACTGATCCAGAGATCACTGAATTCAATAGGAGACTTTCTGCAGAATTCAGTGGGTTTAGACCAGCACTTAAGCCCTCATAGTTTTTTCTGTTTCAGACTAATTTTTGTGTAATTTTTTTTTGTTTTTAAAAACTTTTAATGGACTACAAAATCCTTCCTTTTGCCTAAATTTTTTTTACCCACCCTTGTAACGAGAAACAGCTAATGCTACCAAACCTACCAGGCTGGAGGAAATACTTGAAGCATATTCAGGTTTAATGGCATATTGGGTCTTTTAAATGCTGCTAGGTGGAAGATAAATATTTCCTATAGTGGGAAAACTTGATTGGAAGAAAAAAAATTCCTGAGGGCAGTTATGGTATGTGGAATTCACGTTAATGAGTTTTTTTGGAAAAAATTGTTTTCCATTTAGTCCTGCGAGGCTTGCAGAAGTTTGACAAATTGGGGGAGAAGTGAAGTTGGCTGTCTGGGTACTGACTGCTTTGCTAAGGAAACTGAATTGAATCTGGCTCTTACTGAAAAATATTGATTCTGGCTCACAATTGAATGAGGAATTTTTCTTGTAATGTGTAAGAAGACTGAAGTCTCTCTTCTTGCCAGTTCAAAACTAATTTTATTTACTCGTATGATTTTTTTTTAACTTTGTTTTCTCTGAATGAATTCTTAAAGTACTGAACTACTTCATCCATTTTCTTGTGTTGTCTTAATCATGTAAGAGCATGGTAGGTATGCTGTGTATTAAAATAGAACATGAACCTCATTAATGAATGCCACTCCTTCTTTTATGTGTGTTTACAGTAAATTCTAGACTGCTTCACTGAAATGTTTAAAAGAATTCCTCTGAATGAGGCTAGAGGTGGACAAACAGATAAATAGGAGTGATGTTATGCTCTGGTATGAACAAAGCACGAATTCACTGTTGTAATCAGCCCTTACTAGTGTAAATCACACCTGAATGCAGGCTTGCTCTGCACAGAATTAAACTTCTCTGAAAGTAAGCCACTCCCGTGATTGGAGCAGAGGAGTGAGCAGAGTGGGAGAGTGTTTTACGTTATCAATGGAAACAGTTGAGTTTCATATGAATTGTCTGAGATTTTGTTCTCTCTAGATTTTTGTCATTTGGTTTAATTAAGAATTTCTTTCATAGGCTTCAGCAGTCTCTTAAAACCATGTGATTTTTGTAGCTCTGTGCAACATTGTTTTATGAGCTTTGATTCTTGAGGCAGTGCATAATGTGTGTTTGTTCATCACTGGATTTATGCCAGCAAGGCATGTTTTTAATTATAAGAATAAAAAAAGGCTATGGGGGGAGCTGTCAGTTAATAATTATCTTAGGCATTAGTTTGAGATCTAGAATGTAGATAAACTTACCAACATCAGAATATTTTTATTCTGGAATTCTGCTTCAGTGTTTGGCTAAACAAATGATGGCCCAAAATAGTTTATCCAGATTTGAAGTATGTCACTATTGTGCTAAAGCAGTTTTGTACACAGATTGACAAAGCTACCAATGCAGCATCTGCTGGAATGGCTGCTTAAATGATTGAATTTTAGAAAGAGCAACACTCTTGTGAAAGTTGGGATTCTGAAAAGACATACTTCATAGGCTTGAGGTTTTTCAATCTGGTATTTCTTAACTGAGGGGTTTTTTTTATATGCTTAATTTGCCTTTTAATTTGATGCATCTGATGTTCACAATGGGTGGGTAGGCCTCTGGTGGATACCCTGTCTTCATTAATCCAAGAATTGGATGGCTCAGTATATGCTTAATGTTTCTACTCATTTTAAACTCAAGTTTAACTTTTTTGTTTTGAGATTGCTTTAACATTCTCTGCTGTCTTTGACCTGCAGCAAATTTAATTGTGTATTTGAGCAATTTTTCAGGTTTGTCATAGCAAAAGAAAAAGCAGCACTAAAAATAGGTCCCTAGATCGTAAAAATGATAGAACATTGTATTTCATTGTGATTGTGGGTGTGTGTGGGGTGCGTCAGATGCAGTGCATGTCCTGTTTCTGGGAAGCTGAACCATACCAAGGCTTTCTGATCCTCTGTGTTGTCAGCTACTCTCCAGGGTTTTTTAATTTGATTTTTGGTAAGGAATAAATGAATAGATGTTAAGAAATTGAAAAGTAGGGAGTGTAGTAGTCAAATGTATTGCCTGAAATATTAGATAATTAAACCTTGCAGTTAAATGGAGAGCTTTATTTTCACCTTGGTTTTCTGGTTTCATTAATGACTTAGGCTAGTTGTATTGTGGTTAATGAAGTTCTTTAATTTCTATTTCAGTTGTGTACTGATGACATGCGAACTTAAGGCTGAGCTGTGTATGGACTTCAGTGCTTCTTAAAATCTAATCTTTTTCAAAGTCCCTTTGTTTTGTTAAGAACTGTGTGGTCAACTTTCTTTGCATGATTCATTTTGTATACTTCTTAGAGTAAGATAATGTCCCCAGTTTTCATTTGTTATTCAAGATGTTTCTATAGCTCTGTTCTTTCTTACTTGAGAGAACATTAGTTCTCAGATACTCTTTTTTTACTGTTTAAATACCAGTCACTGATGAAGTCTGTGAAGTTGTTTTACTTCCCCTCCCCTTTATAATACTATTCTCCATCTCATTCTGATGCAGCTTTACTTCCTGTCTGCTCTTTGGTGGCAGCTGCTCGTAAACCAGTCTTCCACACGGGCTTATTTCTCTCTAATACGCTGTGAACTCTGCAGCTTTGGAGGAAAACACATCAGACATGATTTAAATTGATTCAGAGTGCCTGCTGTGCCACATATGATGTAGCTAGGATTTCTACTCATTAACCATTAACTTTGTTCTAGCCATAACTAAAGATTTTCAGTTTTCTTCCTAAAGATGCTGAGTTTCTACTTGCACAGTTTTTTTGTCGTAACCAGATTTTATTTTGCTCTAAGTTGGGGCTAACTGCTTGGATGAATATTTAAAAAAAAAAAAAAAAAAGAAAGTCTCTGTTATGCTGCAAGTGTTACAGCAGAAACAGAAGTGTAATGAGAAATAGTTTTTATTAAAATACAACACCCATTCAAATGGCAGCCAGTAGAACCAGCTTTCCACTTGTGTCCTGTTTTCTCACTAGAGGTTTGATAGATAGGACTTGTCTGCAAATTAACTTTGTCTTTTCTGACTTTAGCCATAAAATTTCATAGGTTGTTGGAATGGTGTATTGGCTGCTCCATTTTCTGAGCAAGTGCAATTTCCAGTCAAACACAGGATCACAATGTACCTAGCAGAATTTGCTTGGAAGGAAAAGGCGTAATTTATGAGAAGTACCTTAATATCAGTGCTAATCTGTATTGAATCAGAAGTTTTACTTTAATTTCTTTGGTCACTACCATTTCCTGAAGAAATTAGATGTAACATTTCTTTGTCTTTCAGACAGAGTTGAAGTAGCAGTTTTCATTTTCCTTTCTTTAAGTCTGCTTACTTTTTGAAAAAAGGTAAGGGTGCCTGGGAAGCAGATTTAGAGTTTCAGCCCTTATTTTACTCTGTAGTAGTAATAAACCATACTCCTTAAGTTCTTGTATTTTCAGTCTGGTAGTATTTGGGGTTTTTGCACTGTCATCATCGAAAATGTTCTCACAGTTAGCAGTTACTTGTATGTGTTCCCTGAAATCCATTGTGTCTCTGGACAAAAGGATTTGATTCTTTTCCAGATCAGTGGAAAAGGACGTCTGATGTTAGGGATTTAGGGGGGGAAAAAAAGGCAAAAAGCATGCTAGAGCCACAATATATTAATTAAAGATCATACTATGGTGTGCCACCACATAGGGTGAACTATCTCAGCCCTAAGATGCTTGTGGTCTTCCCAATTATTGAGATTTCATCATTCTGTTTGTCTGTAGTAATGTAATGCTCCGTCAAATTATTGTGAAGGTCTCTGTTTAAAGCATTTCATGAGACAGTGCTGCAGCCCTGAAGAGCTGGACATCACCTAACCAAAGTTCACAGAGCTGTCTGTGTGTGGTGGAAGCATATGGACGTGTAAGATGGAACTTAGTTAAAAAGCTGGAAACTTTAACCTTTAAGGAGTATCTCGTAATTCTTTGTTCATCCTCTTTTATACGTGAGGATATTTTGTTTCCAGTGAGCTGTACTGCTCATAAACGCCTTCTCCAGAGTCTTGTTTCCAGATCCAAGGTCGAGGTGAGGTTCCTTGTGTGGCTCTGTACTGGTCCCTTTATGAACTGGTGGTTTAGGATAACAGTAGTTTGGGGTCAGATTTTTATCATGTTTGCCTGTTGTTCTGTCTTTGTGCTAGCAGAATGATACCCAATTTCTCTTCTGGATTAGTTTCAGCTTGCTTCAGGAATGCAGAGCAGGGAACTCGTGCCTGTCCTCAGAGCTGGTGCTTTTCCTGAGCAACCTTAAACAATTGTTGTCCTTCTACTCATGCCTTTTGGGGTCATGATGACCCCAAAACCTTGTGGTACCTGGGAGAGATTCTTCTGTGAGAAGCAGCAGGTGGTTGGTGAAGGGACATCAGCTGCTGGACTGTCCGTGTGCTCAGGGCGTTTGAGGTACTTTTGCCTGCTCCAGCCAAGGGAAGTGGTATTGTCCTGGTGAAACCCACATCACTGTTGTTCCTTTTGATCTTTCTGAGGCTCTTCTGTGAGCTTTAAACAAGGAGGTCAGTGTGTGGTTATTCTTACAGCAGACAAACGGCTTTGGTGGTATCCAGTTTGTACCCAGCCTGGCTAAACAGCTTGATTTTTTTTTTTTTCTTTTCTTGGAGTTGCTTGGTGGGAGTCCTGTAGAGGCTTGGTGGATGCAAAGAATCCACTTTTCTTGATGATCCCCTTGATCAGTTTTCATCCAGGATCATCTATATGGCTTGAGTAAAATACTAATTTTCTATAGGTGCTTGTGATTCTGGAATTTATTATTGTGTTTTGCTTAAGAATCCTCTAGCTGACAGAGACTTCTCAGTTTCTTTTTCTTTCTATTTTTTTCCCAGCATCATCCTTTCTTTCTTTATGCTTCTAAACCTGTTTTTGCTTTAGAGGAGAGTGAAAATTTTTCTCTTTTTTTTGCCTAGATACTTGGGAGTGTTCTTCATTATGACCTGCTGTTGCGTAGAGGAGGACTGTTTAATCCAAACTCTGTTTGAAGCCACAGTCATAGTGTACCTGTGCTTATTCACTGCCTCACAATTAGGAGATGCCTCTATGTGCATACAGTTTATACACCATGAACAGTTAGGAACCTGGATTTTGGGAAGAGAAATCTTTAGAGGAGGGAGACTGGACGCGTTGTCCTGGCAGGCAGCCACTGGCTGGGTTTGGACAGTTGTTCCTGCAGAGTGATTTATCATCGGGTGCCCTCCGCCACTGCAGCGTGAGTCACAGCAGGCACCTCTCATGTGACAAATTATCCACAGCCTTTCTCCCAGAATCCTTCCCCCCCCCATCCTCCAAATACTTTTGTGACTGCCCACAGCCTTGTCCGGGCATTACGGTGCAGGCCGTGACGATGCCATTTTGGAACAATGCTTGGGAGCAGTACTTGCAGCACGGCTGTGGAAGTACTTAAGGTCTGCTGTCAGCAAACCTGCTTCTGCTTAGCTTTTATTATGTATTCTAAAAGCAGTTATTCAGTCAGGCTACCTTGAACTCTTTCCAGTGGCTTAAATGCGCTCGTTAGAGTTGTATAGACAAGATCTCAAGTATACCCATGCCATCATCCTAAAGTATCCCAGAAGAGGAACAAAATTGGAGTTAGTGAGCTAAATTTTGCTTTTGGGAAGCAGCTATATATAAGGACAGATGAGTGCTGTGTGGATGAAAGCAGTACTTGAGATCTCTGCAGCATAGATACTGGAAGAAGTCCAGACATTTGGATTGTTGAATCCTCTTGTTTTCATACCAGTCTCCACTTACTAAGCAAAGTTGCTAATATTATGCTTCTCTCCTCTTCTTATAAATGAATGAGAAAAGTAAGAGCATCATTGTTGAGAATGTCTGCTTCTTTGTGAAAATCACTTAATAATTCATATTAAAAATAAGAAAAATTCAATAACATGATGAAACATTTGCTTCAAGAAACTGTCATTTTTCTGAAAGTTACTGAAATGGTTCTTCAAGCTTTATTGTCCAAAGCACAAGTAACGAAATGAGCTCATTAGCTTGCATAATTGCAAGTTTGATGTTACTCTGTTAAAGAAAATTTCCAGTCTTTGCTAAGGATGTTCTCTGCAGAAGCTGATAGTTTTCTACAGAATAATTATGAGACTATGAAATTTTATTGAATGATGAAAGCTGAATAGTTGTTATAGTATACAAAAGACAAAAAATTACTGACATTATTTTAAGCCTTGATGCAGCACTACTTGTTGAGTAAATGTTTGAACAGTTTTTCCAGACTTGAATCCTGCTTAAGGGGAAGGGTGAGGCTGTTGGAGTGCTCGAAATGGCAATGAAAGCCAAAGGGTAGAAGCAGCAGCTTTTCTTGCCCCTCTCTTGCTTTGGTCAGTTCCTTGACGTTTTTGTTAGTTGCTTGCCCATATTGTCAAAATACGCAGGTGGCATGGTGTGCAAGTGATGTGTTTTAGATAAACCTTTCTTTCTAATCCTCTGTTGCAGTTGCTAGTTGTAGCTGCTTTTTGCTATGTGATTTTCTGAAAGCTTGAAAAGAACAAATTTCACAACCAATTTTGAAATTTCTGTCTGGAAAATATTCTGCCAACGTGGCAGAAAACTGTGTGTGTCTGTTAGTGACTGGGTTTGTGAGCAGAAGCACGCATGTGTACTTGGAGCCACAAAACAAGCAGTGATCTCCTGCAATATTTTGCTGCAAAAGCGTTATTCTTTTTAATTGTTGCAATTGGGTCTTTTTTAAATGCATGCCCTCTCCATTAAAAGGGAGAGTAGATTTAAAATCTAGCCATCTTTCTCATGTAGAATCTAGCAGTAAAGATAGGCTGATAAAAGACCCTGTAAAATATCACAGGGGAAAACCCCAGCAGCAATATTTGCCTTTCAGATTTTTCTTGTTATGCTTCTTGCATTTTTGTTGATTTTCAGTTCCAGCTCTGTGGTTGGTTTTGTCTTTTGAAGGCAAATGGATAGAGCCTGAGCATGAGATGCATTTCTCTTTGGGAGACATTAGTCCCTTCTGTAGTGACAATGTGAAAACTAGAAGCTGTGTACTTTTTGCTTTGTATTGGGGTTTTTTTTGGTGGTTTTGGTCAAGTCTGGTTCGTGTTTTCTGCTTAGTCGAGAAATTGCAGTGTTTTGGAATGATGAACTGTATCTGGAGACTTGGTTATTAGATGATGAGTATAATTTCTGTGCAGTAGCATTTTAGTATTTTTCTATGTGAGCTTCTAAGCATAAGTACTGACCAGTGATCTTAATCCAGGAATAAAATGCTCCACAGATTTTAATCACATTTGTTCTGACATCCTTCCTGCTTCATATCTGTTCTTAGTTATAGACTTGGTTTTTAGTTAAGTGAAATAGCAACCTGCGTAATTTAATGAAACATCGATCTGCTTTTGAAAAGGAGTCAGGATTACATAGTTGAGCTAACTATGCAGAAAAAAACTAACAAATGCAACCAACCAAAAAACCATAAAAATACCAGGTTTTCTACAAGGGACTTTTAAAGTCTGGCTCTCCAGTAAGGTAAGGAAAATTCTTCAGCTATTCTTTTTATGACGTTTTAGAAACCAAACCCTATCACTGTAGTATTTCGGTGGTACACAAAACATGTTGAGGGAGGTTTTGTCACAGCTCTGATATTACTTAGAAAGATATTTTTGAAGTGAGTCTGTACATGGGTATTTTTGCTACATAGAATTGTAAAAATGGATTATGTTGCACCTCAATATTTACTGATATTTGTAATAAAACCTGGTGACTTATATAAGCGTACTTTAAAATTGATCAAAGTACACAATATCAGACCATCAGGTTTTGCTGTGAAGTTGAAAATTGTAGTATGTTCTGAGGTGTTTTTCCAGTTGTGAATTGGAGTGCACTCTTTCCTCAGTTGTAAGTGAAATGTCTCTGTGTGATCACAAGGAAGCAGAGCTGGAGGAAGAGGTCCCAGGCAGAGAAACAGTGGTGCTGGGCCCAGGGGGTGTCCCTGGGCAGTGCTCCTGCCCTGGCCAGCACTGCCCAGGAGTCCCACCTTGGCAGCTGCTCAGGAACCAGCAAGGACCTGTTGGTGGTGGTGTGGTACAGCTGTGCCATAGGTGCCACCCTTGAGAAACTTGAAGCTGTATTCATCTTGAAAACCACAACTGGGTCATCTATGTACAAGTGTTTAGGAACGACTTGTTTGGTTAGAAAGTATCAATTCCCGTACATTTTTGCAGAAGAGTATAAGGTTTGAATTTTAACAAAACCTCATTCTCATATAATGGAAGAAATTCCAAGATGTAGCTTTTAGAATGGAAGACATTTTCTTTGTGTATTCAGAGAAAGAAGAATGTGTTTTGAGGCACAAGACAGAAGGATTGATCCCAATTAAAAGCACTAAAAAATCTTATTTCACTCACTATCACTTTCTGAATGAGATTCTTTTCAGCTGTTTCTATTTATGTTTCATCCCAGTTTAAATTATGTTACAAGGTTAGTGTATGGGAGTTAAACTTAGAAGGTCATATAAATGCTGTAAACTCTGTTTGTGACTTGGTTGCTTGTCATTAGTTTCTTTTAAACTAATG
Organism: Aleadryas rufinucha; assembly: GCA_013397815.1. Lineage (NCBI taxonomy): Eukaryota > Metazoa > Chordata > Aves > Passeriformes > Aleadryas > Aleadryas rufinucha. The sequence goes on from VZTH01002655.1 coordinate 325,568, forward strand.
ATCAATATCTGAAAGTGTAGTGTGAAGCCTTGCATGAAGTTACCAGTTTTTGCTGTAACTTCAGTTGTTGTTATGCTAATGAAGTTACTATTCTGTTTTGTTCCCCAAATAATTGAGGATTTTAGTGTATAAGTTCTGTTGCAAGGTTTTAGAAAAGCTTTTTTGCTTTTTTTCTTTTAGCTTTTTTTTTTTTTCATTTCTTTCTTCCTCTCTCATGCTTTGCCCCCTCTCTGAAACACAGGCTAGAGACCCCTCTGTGTGATATGAAAGTGTGTCTTTGGGGGGAACACAGGGATGGGACTGATGCAATTTTACATTTCAGAGCAGTCGTGCCACATCTCTGTGGCAAGACTGCAGCATTTTATTTTTGAAACTGTATATATAATCATATACTGTTGCTGTTAAAGGAAACAGTTGAATACATAATTTCTCATTTGAACATTTTGTACAGGTTGTTTCCTTTTACTTGCCAGTGTATACAGATACTGTTAAGAGAAGCTGAAATGATGAGGTTAGCCTTACCCCATTTAACACCTTTCTTGCTTGGAAAAAGTGTTCAAAGCTGTTTCTTTCTTAGTGGTTAGTGTTTCACAAATGAAATCACCAGGGATTTAAACTGCTGTTTAAATATTTAAAAGTGGGGTATGGTTGAGGGGAAGGTGGGATCAGAAGTGGGATGGATGGTCGGACATGGCTCAGCCGAGAGGGGCAGCCCGTGTGACCGGTTATGAATGGGCAGATGTGTGCGTGATGAGGCAGAGGGTGAGTCAGAACTGAGCCTCTTCTGAAAGAATGCATTTTGCTCCAGTGTGCTGGGAAAATGAAAACAGAAGGGAGGGGACTGCACCGCTTCACTGGGGACTGGTGTTTCCTGGGGGGTGAAGTTGATCTCCGTAGAGCTGGCTGTTGTGAGCCTGCTGATTCATTAGTTGGTGGGTGGTGAGAACTGTGTGCAATCTCTAAGGGAGGAAATGGCTTGGTTGCTGTAGGGAGAAGGAGCATTTTCTGTAACTGCAGGATGTGTGGATGGAGCACACAGATAGCATACCTCCAGCAGATCAGTTAAATACCCTGCTGTTGTGAGATAAGGGTTTACTAGGTGATTAAAATAGGATGTGAAACCGAGGTTTTTTGTCTTGTGCTAAAAGAAAAGTAGCTTTTTAAAAAGTCACGGAGGATTGTCCTCTATTTGAATAGTTTGGATTTTACAATATGAATGAATGGTGTTACAGGAGCCGCGTCCCTGCCTGTTCTTAACAACAGAGATAACTCCCAGTTAGATGGAGTTGGAGGAGAGGGTTGCTCATTTAAATGCGGATGAAAAGAAGTAACAGATTAGCTGAAAGAACACAAAAGGGAAGGTGAGATACACTATATGTTGAAGGTGTGGCACGGAGGTCTTTGAGAACAAGCCAGCGGGGAGGCCGAGGAAGCACAAACACAGCTCAACAATTTAAGAGCCCAACTAAGCCTATTCATGCAGCACCTCCTGAAGTTTGTGTGTGTTTATTGTGCTGGTTGTCCTCTGTCCAGATAATCTGCCAGCAGATAAGAGTGTTTACTCTTGCTGCTTGTTCAATCAGCAAGCAGAATATTTGTTCTAATACTAAAAGCCTATTTCCAATGTAAAAGTAACATGTCTATGTTTCTCATTTAAAAATCCTAATGCTACTTTGGTCTGTAGTAGGAAAATGGAAATGGAAGATGTAATTTGAGATTAAATTAGTTCTGTAATAGCCACCTGAACAAAAATTCAGCTGCTATGAACTAGTAAAAATTGCATATTTCAGTATGTGACCGTTTACTTCAGTCTCGTAGTCTAACAAAGCTTTGGCTGTGCCAGTGTATGGAAAATGAGTGTGCAAAATGAGAGAGAACTTATTCTCATCCTTCAACATGTGTACAAAAATTCTTAACTTAGTTACACAACTGTCCACTGTCAGTGGCAGAAAAGCCATGCTTCCTTTGGTTTATAGGATGGGCTGTATTCTGAAAAGAGGCTGCTGTATAATTTAGCTGTTCCTCTTGTATGTCCTATAATGGTGTTTCTTTATGTAGCTTTGAATTTGTCCACTGAATATGAATTTGGTAATTGCCTGACTTCCAACCTTCCCTCCTTCCCTCTGTTCTGTAGTGCTTTTCACCTGTCTCTTGAATTTTACAGCACTGACTGCCAGGCATTATTATGAAAAGCACCCAGAGGTGTGTGGAGGATTTATGAAATTATTTAAATGCAGGTAATCTGGGGTTAGCAATGAAACCTTGAAAGAGTTGTTCTAACAAAAACATGCTTTTATCTACTTCTATAATGTTAGGGAGGGGGGAATTTTGTGTTCTTTTAGATATAATGCAGCTTTTGCCCTTGGTCTCCTACCATGATTGTCTTGAGGCAATTTTCAGAGCAGACAATTTAGAATTTTTTTAAAAGACCACTTTGGTGGATTTTGAGGTGCCATAATAGATCATGTGTTCACAGACGGAGCAGTAATTTATTAATAATTCTGTTAAGTTCGGAAGTTGAAAGGGAACCAACATGGCTTTATCTGAAAAGAAGGAAATATGTGGTTAAACGTTTTTGGCTATAATCTTAGGTGGTTTCCATTTTCCTGAAAGACGAGAGGGGGGAAAAGGAGTTTAAATTCCTTTCTCTAAAATAAATTAAAAAGTAGCAGTATGCATTATTGTGCTTTAATGAGAGAAAAGTTCCTGCATAAGCTCATGGGGTTTCAAGATGAATGATTGCTATGTTTGAATGAATATGTGGTAATTTCAAAATTCGGACTGTCTTGAGAAGGAATTCATGCTTTCAGAAGTGAAAAATGTTTGTTTATCAGAGTTTTGAAGACCTCCTGAATCCGGTGGTGTAAGGCTTCCAGGGCTCTGATTCAGGAGCAAGGGCAGACTACTTTATCTGGAAAGGTCAGGCTGCGTGCCAGGGGTTCCCAAGCTGCTGTGTCAGCAGCTCAGCTCTTGGCTGGCGTGCTCAGGGCAGATTGTAGGAATCAGGAATCACATCAGCTCTGTCAACTTGTTTCCCCTTTGACTTCTGAAGACTTTCATAGAATTTGCAGCACTGCTCAGGCCTCCAGGTGATGCATGAGGCATTTGAAGTATTGAGCCCTCAGCAGCTGTATCTGAGCTACCTGCTGTTTGCACGGAGGGAGGAAGTTTGCGTGTAGTGCACTGGCAGCTGCAGTGACCAAGGCAGTTGAACGGCCACTGAAATGAGTTAGTGGCAGCATAATATTCCTTATCAAAGAAACAAACAACAAGTATTCCTGGACAACTTGGAAAGCTGGTTTTGTCATCTGTGGGAAGGCCTATGTAACTTTTGATGTCCCAGGCTGCTGTTGTGGGCTAAAAGGATAGAGGAGATTGAGGGAGAGGCAAACCCTAAATGAAGATCAGCAAAGTGCTTGTTTGCTCCTGCAAAACATAACCAGCACTAGAGCACAGGCTGTTTTGTCTTTACAGACCCATGGTTAGCTTATACTGACTTTTTATTTCCCCTCTTGAATTATTCTTCATTTTCTTTAGAAAAGAATGATGGTTCCAATAGCCTCTCTTACCATCCTTCACTTCTAAACTAATTAAACACATCTATTAAATTGCTGCTGCGTCCTTCGTTTGTTTCTTGTGAGATGAATGAGTGGAGACTGTGCTGAAGGGATGCAACGTATTTCATGTGTTTGAAATGTTTAATCTTGAAATGAGGGGTGTGGGAGGTGGTTTCCTGGTAGTCCACATCTTACTCACACTGGTTCTGACACCTCTGCTCGCAGAGGCTGTTGGCCAGTAGATGTGCCTGCTGTGCTGTCCCCACACTGTGCTGTCCCCACACCAGGCTGAGGTGTGATGACTCTCACAGATGGTCTGTGAGTGCAGGCACAGAAAACCAGGCTGTGCTCTTAGCAGAGACCCTGCAGTAGAAGCGCTGGTGGGAAGAAGATACGCTTCAACTAACATTTATTGCTTCATTATTGAGCTGCTGCATGTTGTACTAATTAAGAGGTCTAGAGAACATCACTTCATACCAAAGTGTGATAAGTTGTAAAAATCAGGCTTGGAGATCAAATGTTTGTTTTCTTTGGCAAATAACATTACTTGTTTGTCAGTTTGATTCTTGTTATTTGTTCCCTTTCTTCCACCCGTGGGTTGCCTTTCGTGTTGTTCAGTGCTTAATTCTGCCAGCACAGCCTTTGCATAAGGGGGGCTTCCCTTCCTCTGTGCCTCCTGCTTCTCGGGCCCTTTCTTTTTTTGCTTGAGTGACCTTAGCTGGTAAGTGTGGAACTGAGCAAGTAGGCACAGTGGGGGCGCTTTGAAATGCATTATAGTGCTAAACATCAATTACGCTTTGATGAGGATTTGCCAGAGGATTAATTTAGAACTGTTAGAGGAGGCGCTGTGTGAAAGTTCCCCTACCTAGCTGAGCCTGAGCTGCTCCGGAAGGCTGAAAAAACTCAAATCGATCTGGAATGTATAAGCAGTCTTTCAGTCTCAAGTGGGTGCAGGAGTGTGTGCAGGTTTGCCTCTCTAGTGATTCAACATAGACAAACTCCTGTTCCAAGAGAGGTGTTCAACTTGCCAAGTGGGCTGAAATAGCTACTAAAGGTTGACTTTTTTTTATTTTTTTTTTTTCTTTTCTGTAGAATTCAGGTAATTTTGCTGTGACTCTGTTTTATTTAAGACTGATGTCATTAAGTATAACATGTCAAACTCATTTAGTGTTGTATTCGATTCTTTTTAAGTTCCCTTGTGACATCACTGTGTCATCTACTGTTATCTAGATGTAGGGCCTTAGGATCATGCATTATTCCATGCTGCAGCACAAGGCACAGTGCACATTGGTGCTGTACTTGGGTTTTCATCAGCTGGTGTTGCTTCTTTTGAAAAGCCTTTCACGCATGCTAGAATTGACACAGGAAGACTTCCTTATTTTTAGCACAATGTGTATGTGGTATATGTACGAACTCTGAGTAGTTCGTAAATTTGAGGAGGACTAAAACCAGTGCTTGCTTTTTGTTGAACTCACTCATTTATTGGGTTGAAATACAGTGTTTCTTGGGAGTAGGAAGGTGTGTGCTCGTTTATCTATTTAAATGTGCTGTAGGATCCTCCCTGTCTGGCAGCATGCCACTTCCTTTGTGATACAAAGGTAAGCTGACTAGAAAAACTCTTAGTTTAACTGCAAGCAGTAAGAATTCTAACTAAATCCTGGTGCACACCAGTTTATAAAATGAGAACACAGCTTAAATTTATTCCATCCAGTACAGTAGGCAAAAGTTAAAGCACTCACTTGATTAAAATGAGTTCTTGGAAAGGAAGCAGTAGAAGCTGTTAAATGAAGTCTTATGTTACCAGCTGGTTTGGATGTTCTTCTAAGAATACATATAGAAGCTTCCTGGATCAGTATTTTCATTGTGCAGGCACATGTGTAAGAGGTTGCAGATCCACAGCATGTGTTTTGCTTTTATTCCAGGTGTACTTGAAGGCACCTATGATTCTCAATGGTGTCTGTGTAATCTGGAAAGGCTGGATAGATCTACAGAGACTGGATGGTATGGGCTGCCTGGAGTTTGATGAAGAGAGAGCACAGGTAAGACAGTCTGCTCTTGGCTACTGTGCCTTACATATTTGTTTATTCTTCTGGAGGGAAACACAGTTTTTGCCTTCATTTTGAGTGCAAACTCCAAAGAAAACTTGCGGTATAGAAGTTCAGAAATACGTGGTTGTACCTAACGCTAGTTTAGCTATGTTAAGTCAAAATGTTAGGGGCAGGAATCATTTGTAATTTACAACTTTAAGTGATTTTGCACTGTTACTATGCTACAGAGTAATAGAGTATTTTAAAAGCTACACCTGTAACTTGTAACAATTTAACTGGAAAGTCTATTTTAGCTGTTTATTTTAGGGTGATTGAGGCCTTTTTGGTAGCTTTTTGTTTTATTACATATGAGTGAGAATGAATAGAGTTTTTTATTTGTCCTCTGGCACTGATGGACTCTGCTCTGTTAAGGTATGGCAGCTTTTGAGAACCTACTTCCTATCTACCTACTTTCTACCAGCAAAATTACTGTCCAGCCCCTGAGACTTTGGACAAGAACAAAGTCAACACAAAGGAAATGCCTTTCAAAGTGGATATCACAGAGATATGGTTCACTTGCATAGCTGTAGGGTTCTTTAATTTAGTCAGACTTGAGATATGTCTTTGCTTTTGAGATGTAGTTTGGTAACAAATCCACTTAATTAATATTAAAAGCTTCTACACCATGTTTGTGTGAGCTTCTGTGCAGATCACCTGCCTCTGTATTGGAGAGTAAATTGAATGTAGTAACATCAGTTACCAGAGTTATGACTTACAATCTATATTTTGTGATAAACTCAGCAGTTCATTTCTGGAGTGAATAGTTGAACTGGTTTGTGTGGCAGTGGTGATTGTCTTTGTTATACCCCATGTATGTCATATATTTGAGTGATTTTTCCAAATTACCTTGACATTCCCTTTGCCCTGTGAGGGGTTGCTCCTGGCAGTTATGCACTGGAACTGATTCAAAGAAGAAGGTATTTTCTATTTCCACCGTTTGCCTCATTCTGAGCCCTCACTTCCTTGGGGTTTCCCTTTTAGTCCTTCTGCAGCCGCAGTTGGTCACTACGTAACAAATAGGAACCCTTTGATTCCTCAAAAATACCAAGAACACTCTTCTGTTGTGCTTTGCTTCTCTCTAACTTAAGAAGCTAATTTGCACATTAATGAGGTGATGTTATTGTGGCTATGTTCTTGATTAAATTAGAAACACTTTGTGTCAAACTGTCTTTGAAGCCGTGGCAGCCCTGCACGCTTCCTTCATGGTGCCTAGAAGGAGAGAATAGTCCTGCCACCTTTTGTCCATCCATGAGAAAAGCCACAGACCGAAGCTTTTAGTCGAAATCCACTCTTTGCTGTGCATTCGCTGTTTGCAAGGCTGTGTCAGTGACTTGAGCGAGCTCAGTTCCAGCTGCAGCAGAGTCACTGCTGTGGACTCCATGGATTAGGAGGCCTTCAGGCTGTAATGCCTTACACAGCCAGGATAAGTGTAGAGCCCTGAGGAATGTGCAAGATAAATCCCAAGGTTCTTGATTTGTAGTTATTAAGTTTGATACATAATGCTAAGTCACAGGACTTCTGAACTGATGGCAACGTGCACTCAGGAGGAGACACTGTCACTCTTTCCAAAATTGAAGAGTGTCTGAAGAAAGTGAGCACTCTTCCAAAAAGGAGAGGGGTCAGATGACCTGTCAGTTTAATTTTTCTCTTCTTAATTTCCCAATAAATGTTTTTGCAAGTGCTTGGATTATTTTGGTTTCCCAATGTGCATATGCTGTCTTAACAACACAACAATTCCCTTTTGTTGTCTTCAGAAACTGTTTGTGCACTGAACTTGTGATTTATTCTTTTTGTGTGTGAGGGGATGTGTGCATGCTCTCAGGTGTGAGTGCTTTCCTGAGTTGTGAGTACGGGGTGCTGAGCTGGAGGTGTAGCACTGTGTGAATCTGCAGAGATGTTTGCACTCAGTTACAGGTGTGTAACTTGTTTGTGATTCCTGGTCACTATGAGGTCCTCATTGGTCATTCTATTTGCTACAGCAGTAGTACCTCAGGGTGCCCAGTGTCATAAGGAACTGTACAGACACAGGAGTAGCTGCACCCTTTTATGTGTTAGTATTGTAAACATTTGGGCAATCTTTTACGTTCTTCAGTTTCCTTTTTCCTGTATCTGTCACTCTCCTTCCTTGTTTAAGACTGTTGTAATATTGGTAGTGGCAGTTGACTGAACTGCTGACTTTGATCTCAAAATAACACTGGTGTCAGAGGGGGCTTAAGTGCCTCACATGGTGTTGCCTGTGTGCCCACTGTCCTTTGGAAGAGCTCCAGCTGCTCTTCACACCCCTCTCATTTTCTGGAAGCTTGTCTCATGCAAATGTAGAGCTCTTGCATTTTCCTGTCTCTTACCGCTTTGTACTAACGCTGGGATCAGATAAAGTTGTTCTTTGCTTTTTTCCATATATATATGGAAAATATACTACCCTTCACCAGGTAAACAAATATTTTAGGAAGAGAATGCACATGTGCTAACATTGAAATATTTTAATTGTACCTGTTAAGCTGCTGTTTTTTCCACTTAATCCACAGCCTATCCATGTCTTGCTACTAAGCAGTCTTACTTTTTGTTACTGGAAGCCCTGATTCCCCTGCTTGCTCAGACTTTGATAGACCAACACACACAAAGCTGTACATACATGCATAAATTATCTTCCCTCTTTGGGCCTGAAATTTCCCTGTATTTGATATTTGAGTGTCCTTAAGAGACTGTTTCTGTCTTTAGTACTTTTGCACCTCTTCCATAGCAGAGCATCTTGTTATCTCACCAAGTCTTTTCCTACTGGGCTGCTGTGAGGATTCATGTGTAACTGTGGGTGTTTGTAAGCTTCTCTTTTTTAAATTTTTTTTTTTAAATTTATTTTCTGGACTGGGAGGTTTGTTTTTGTTCTGTTGTCATGTTGATATAGCTCATGTTTTGCTTCATACCAGGAACATTTTTATAGAATAAAAGTAAGATGTATAAGTTTGGTCTCATACAGCTGAATTTGCCAGAGTATAATTACTAGAATTGAGTGACACTTAAAAAAAAAGTTTGTTAAATTCCTGCTGTATGGGATTGAGTTGTTGGTTGATTTGTTATAATGTATCACCAAGAACAGAGCAAAATTTTATGTTTTGCTAAAAAAAAAGTTCTGATGCTTTTATCCCCTTTCTCAGACATGAGCAAACCAGTGTTTCAGCTGTCAACACATCTTCATTCTGGATGTCAACATACTGATTTTTTGTCCCATGAATTTCTAATTTAGTTTCTTTTGGTTATGACCATTTCTTTAAAATATTCTGTCTGAGGCTGTATGTCAGCCTTTTTTTTTTTTCATGACCACTCGAAATGATGGTAAAATCAAAGGTTTTTGCATAAAAAAGAATCTGCTTCTATTTAAGCCTGTTTCAAAAAAAAGGTGATAAAGACATACATATCTTTTGTAAACTAGAACTAAGGCAGCTTTTCTGGAGCCATCTGGGAGACAAGCTTATCTGTTTTCTCTCTAACCTTCTGCATTATTAAGAACAAACTTACTTTCCGCTCTCTGACTCTGGCTTCTATGCCTTGTATGAACATCAAAATGGCTGTAAAGGGCCAAATTCTGCTCTTAAAAATAATAGATGGTGTTAAAATATTATCTTGTTGGCAGCTTTAAACATTGCACCCGCGTCCCCAGAAAGCGACGGCGAAAGGCAGAGTCTGGGATTGGCAGCTGTTTGTGTTTCTCTGCCTTGGGCCACGAGGGAGCCCCTTCACATCATTTCACAGAGCAGCTCCAGGGCCCACAGTTGTGCCCACGGCAAAAAAGGCAATTTAACATTTTCTCAGGCTGGGGATGCTTTATCTTAAATTGAAAAATTTATGCACTTAGTCCCCAGGTATATTAAAACTTAGTTGTGCTCTCTACGTGTTTATGTCCTCTAACAGTCAAGGTCAGCTTTTTTTAAAATTATCTACTTTAAAATAGCATTTGCATGTATGTGGGAATTGTAAGCAGAGTTAGTAGTAATTATAGTTGAAGAGCTAGAAGAAGGGAGAACCAGTACAGTTTGTCCCTTCCTGGTTTGTGGAGCCTCTTCAGACATGACTCTTCCATTCAGAAAATTTTAAAATTCTTGTGGGGAACAGAAAATGTGTTAAAAGGTCTCTTTAAGAAAAATAACTTCTAACCCTGTTAATAATGGGTCTGCATATTACTAACAGTTTAAAACATTTTCTAATAGAAAATACAGTTTGAAGGAATTTTTTTTGAGTGTTAATTTATTAAATCTGTTCCTGTGCATAAGCCATTGTTGAAAATAAGCAAAAGGGCTGTTGAAAACCTGCAGGTTTCTCCTCCATTGTATGGGAATGTGTGCAAATTGGTGGAGGAATAATTTCTGCTTTGCACTTTCCTATGCTTCTAAATTTAAATAATATAAATGATACATGAGTATTAAGAATGTTCATACTGATGCACCTGCAGCAGCTTTTGATAAAACGAAGGATTTATTTGGTTTGTAACTTTGATAATGCTTTCTTTTAAATGCAAGAGAATTAAATTATCATTGTATAGTGATGCTAGTGGACTCTGTCTAGCTATACTTGTGAATACTCTCTTCAAAATGACTTTTATAAGGAGAATAAAATGTATTGCCTTTTACATATAACTTCTGAGAATTCCTAGCCACAAAAAAAACCCTAAAACCAGTAGCATTTAAACTACTTTGGAACAGCAGCTCTCCTTTGAAAATGTAATTTAGTAGCAGCTGCATTCCAGCTTTTGTTATCTCTGCTGCTGTAGTGAAGGTGAGTAATATTTCATTAACCTGTATTGACATTTGCTGGAACTCGTCTGCGTTCTAGCAGGTTCTGCAGGACATACTTGACTTTGCTGCCAAGGGATACTTAATATTCAAAAGAAATGTGATTTGGTGGAAATGAGGGTCACCTTTTGTGTCACTGTGTGTCATCTGCTTTGGTAGCAGGAGGATGCATTGGCACAACAAGCCTTTGAAGAGGCTCGACGAAGAACTCGAGAATTCGAGGATAGAGACAGGTCTCATCGGGAGGAAATGGAGGTGAGGGTTTCACAGCTGCTGTCAGTAACTGGTTAGTACTTTCCCAAAACTTTAGATTGTTTCCATTTATTTGTCTGTTTGTACAATGTTGTGTATTTTCTGTTTGTTCGGTGCTGTTGTGTAAAAATTGCAAAATGCATTGTTTTTTACTCTTGTAAAATGGATTTCAAGTTTTTAAAGTTTTGATAAGAATTCTCTGATCGTGTATTTTCTTCCTTTCTGTAGATGGTCTTTTCTGTGGGTACTTAAGCTGTAAAGACATATTTATTGACAGTTACCATTTCTCTCTGAAATGATACCTTCGTAGCAGAGAGAGGGATCTTTTGCCTCGTGCATTTCTCATGAACACAGGAAAGGCTTTGGGAGCTGCGGGGGCAAAATTTTGGAGCTTGTTATCCCATGTTGTGGGAAAAATTACCAGCCCATTTAATCAGATGCCACAGTCTGCTTTCTTGTACAGGCTAGTTTTATTGTCTTCTCACCTTTTTCGTACTGGTGGGAATTCTCACTCCTTTTTTTCGCTGGTTTAGTTTCCCCGTCTTGTTCTTTGCTTCTTCAGGGCCCCACAGTCTTGAATCTTGTTGTTTCTTGATGAAAGCAGAAATTACTGGGATTGAGAAAAGAAGAGCCAGGAAAGGGAATGGAAACCAGCTGCTCTGAGATGTCAGAAAGGCAAGAGTTGTAAGAGGACGAGTAATAATACATAAGGGGAGTTGGCAAGTTAAGGCAGGCTGCAGCTCAGGAGAGAATAGGGAGAACACAGAAATGCTTTGAATTTCTTTCCCTTACTAATGCTGTTTCTTACTTCCTGCTTCAGCAGTACAGCCTGACTTAAGTATAATCAAATATGATCAATCTGCTGGTTCTACAGTTTTTAGAAAATTTGATTATTGTTATTGTTAAACTACTTTTCTTTTGGCATCCTTTCTGACAATTGGGATGATCAGACAGACTTTCTTCCCTTCCAACTACAACTGGAAGACACTGGGCATGAGAATGAGAGGGAACAGATAGGCACAGAGGATAATATCTCTCTCTTTGAAGTGGCTGGAGTATGTCTCCTTGCAAATGCTGCTGCAGCCAGGTCAGATGTCAGCTGTAACAAAGGTAAAATCTTTGCCTTGGAGGCCACTGGATTCTTGGAGCAACAGCTGGATTATCTGAATAATTCTGTCACAGCATAGCTAGAATCTGCTTCTAAATTCAGTTCAGAAGGAAGGTAGAATTAGCTTTAAGCTGTTCATGAAGACCTGTACCAGCCCTCTTTAGTTTTAACAACACAGTAGGAACTTTAGGTCCAGCCTTATGTCTTTGACCTCAATGTACTTAAAACTTTTCTTGATTTATTCTCCTTACACTGTGCCTGTCATCACCACTCCTCTCATTACAGAGAAGCCATGTGCATGCTGAAGGTTAAAAAAGAATGAAGCTTCCTGAAATAACTTTTAGTGTTCTGAGAGACTTAATTTTTCCTCCAAGTGTAGAAAACGCTTGCAGCTAGGCTGTGCAAAAACACTCTTTCAATTAACAGTGAAATTGAGGTAATACTGAGCATCTGGAGCTTTGTGACAGACATCAGAACTCATGACACTGAGACACAAAAAGCAACATCCTTGGCTGTCTGCAGGAGCTGGATTCAATAACTTCTGAAAAGACTCTTGCTTTTAATAAGGCAGAAGGCAGTTGCTATTAAGTGATGTCCTTATTAGCTGCTAGTACCCATTTTCTCTTGAAACAACAATAGTTGTTGTCCCAGCTCTAAAGCACTGGTGTAGATCACCTACAGAAAGGAAGAAAAGGAAAAATTACTGATTTGAAATATGTTTAAGCAGAATGAAAAGTATTATCAAAGGTTGTGATGTCAAATACAAATTTTTAATAATTGCTATACATTGTTTTGCATACTTTCCTATTTATTTTACTGACATTTTACTGCCATGTTTAATGTGTCTAACCAAAAGATTTTTTCCTCCAGTACTTGTAGGTCTATAATTGGTTTTTACATTTCAGTTTTCATTCCTGTGTTTGGGGTAAGATGTCCTGAACATATATTTGGAATGTTTACAGACAAGCTTTTGTACTCTTGATCTTAGGACTGCATAAAAATTAGGATCTTTTGAGATGAGATGGGAGAGAGCAGGAATAGACTTACAATGCATTCCTAAAGAGGAATCAGGTTTCCAAATCGTTCGTTGTTACCCTTACTTTCAATCGAATGCAGCGTTTGGGCAGAATCAAATGAACTTTAATCAGTAAGCACTTGGTGTTCGTGATCATTGTACCGAGTTCTCAATAGAAAGTGATGCATAAAAGTGCATTCCCATGTTTGTTGTATTTGTGGCCTGTATTGAATTTTCTGATACTGACATGCTCAGTCAGCTTGGAAATACAGTTTGTCAGTGGCACCCTTCTGATGATTGCATTGCTGACAGCTGCAGAAACCTTAATCCAGACTGCCTTGTGTTCTGTTTCTGTCATTTTAATAGGGCCAACAGTATCTTTGGTTTCACTACAGAGATGGTACTTGAATGCTTTTTTATAGAAAAGGCCCTTTCTAAATGTGCTGAGTGAATTTTTATGTATGTTATGCTGCACACAAATGAAGATACTTTCCTCGTGATCTTTTTAATATGATTTCTATACAGCTTTCATCATTCCTAAAGCTTTAGATTTTTCTTTTCTGCCATGCTTGGCACGGACAGTAAAACTCAGGATTGGCAGATGTGGAACAGGATCTCATCAGTGTTAATGATGGTTTTAAGAATTGCAACACTGTAGAAAATCAGGATCTTTCTGACAGTAGAATTACAGCCGAAATGCCTTTAATAGGGACCAGATTCCGCTTCAGTCGGGGAGGGAAGGGGAATCCTGCAATATTCCACCCACTCCTACACAAAACAGAGGCGCCAGCTCTTTGGAAATATTTATCCATCCAAAGCCTGGCAGCATATGAAAATGATCAGATTCAGTTCTTTATTTATACAGCTTTCTGGGTAAAAAAGATTCCCTATTCTAAGTTTTTCTGTAGTCTTAAAATAAAGTCTGTAGACTTAAAACTCCTCACATAGGAGTGATCAGTGATAAGTCGTTGAAAACAGCATGTTAAAGTGGCTTGTGTGTGGCAGTTGGATTTTAGAATGGTGACACTTTGCAAGGGATAAAAAATTGTGAGTGCGGTAGCAATTTAGAAATTATCACTTTACTTATTTTCATTTTTAAATATCCTAAAAATACTCTGACCAATTTAAAAAATCCCCAACAAGAAAAAAAGGCAAAAAAACCCCCTTCAGGGTGTTGTTGGGTTTGTTTGCTGTCTTTTCATCATATAGAATCCCTTCCATTCTACTTTAGCACACCGATCTTTATTTTAATGAACACATTCTTTGCGTCTGAGGGCATCTGAGGTAGGTTGTGCTTGAATTTTCAAAGGTGATCGTGTTTTTGTGCAATTACAGCACTCCTCTGATGTAAATAGGGTGAGTGGATTTAGGAATTTTCATTGAAGTTTTCAAGCACCTCTGAGTTGAACTGCATTCTGTTACATTTTTAATGTAGTTTGTTTTGAATACAAGATACTTTTGAGTTTTTATATCAACTTGTGCAGCTCGGTTACATCAGATACCACAAATCCAGCCCCACTGTCCAGGATTCTTTTGTTTCAAAGATGCTTTTGAAGTCAGTGAGTGTTCTCAGTGCCTTCAAAATTAATAATGTATTCCAATGGCTTTTACTTTTACAAAAATGTTGGAATGCTAAGACAGTGAATGTTTTATAATGCACATGAAGAAAGACCTTAGCCCCAGTGAAAGATTATTATTAAAAAAAAAAAAAGGCATATGTACTTGAAGTATTTATACATTCCCCTTTGCCAAACTAGAAGAGTGAGGAGACTAAAGGGATTTTGGTGAGGCAGATGTTTAATTTTCACTATCTTTATCTCCTTGTGTCATGGTTGAGAGAGTCAGTACGAGTGTCTCTGGTGTGGTTTCGCTATGAATGACCAGAGTTCAGTGTCAGGATAAGAAGCGTTCTGCAGAAATTACTGTGAAGTTGCTGTCTAGATGTAAATTGCCAGTAAAAACTTCTGCTTGTTTTTCAGTCTTCTGGCACAGTGGCATGATGCAAAAATGTGTTACACTGTCCAGAATGGCTTGGAGAGATTTGAACAGCCCTTAGTTGGTGAAATTAGAATCTATTGGAAGTAATGGCCCATGTTCAGTGCGGAAAAGCCGCAAGCAGGTGCCTCCTGCCAGCTCTTTGCTGGAGCAGATGGCACAAAGCACTGGATTTTCAAGGGCTGGGTAAAGAGAAGAGGCCCTCTGGTGTGTTGCTGTGTGCAGGTGGGGGTATTTTGTAAAGGTTTGTTTTGTACAGACAAACTGTAATTTCAGACTTGCAGTGATCTGTTTGAGTGCGCAGTTTGTCGGGCTGTGTTCCTCTGGAGCCTGGCTGAGGGTGTCCCAATGGCTTTACTTGGGGATGGCTTGGATCTGTTCTCAGTCTTCCAATGTAATTCCTTCAACCAGTATTTTTGAAATGTCATATTTTTCTACTTTGTGTTCATTTCCTATGTTACTGCCATGCTCTTTATTTTAGCAACACTGTGAGTAAAAGAGACAGAGTGGTTTGCTCTCCCTAAAACAGTCTAGTCTAGCAATCTGTCTGTTTGTGGTCTTGTGCTAAATATAAATTACATTAATGGCTAAGCAGAGCCATTTTGGGAAACTGCATGAAATTCCCATTTTAAAAACCTTCATTTTGCTGAAAAAAACCCCTGTTTTGGAACTTTTGTTTCTTCCAGAAGCAGTCTCTCTCAACACAAAGCACCAAAAACCCCCACCAACCCCACCCTTTAGAAAGTGCTGGAGTAAAAATTTACCTACATTTTAAATACTGTGTCCTACCCTAGGTTTTTACATATTCTTGTTGTTTGTTGGGAATTACCAGTTGAAAGGGGTGAGATATGTTTCATTTAATTGTGATGAAGTTGGGAACTCTTAAAAAACAAACAGGATTTTGTTACAGAGATGTAAACAGTTTATAGTTGAAAGAAAATAAAGTAGTAGGACTGACTTTCATGTTCTTGCCAAGGTTCTAGACAGTGAAATTATTCTCTTTTTCTTAATTTTTTCTAAGATGAAACTCCTAGTGTAAATAAATGGTCTAACTAATTATATTTTCTCAAATATAACTGGCTTCAGAAGAAAGTATAGTATTACAAGAAGAATGTGGGGGCTTCTTTGTTTTTAATTTTGGCTTGGGTTTTTTAAAAAAATTTCTCATCAGACTCTCAGATTTTAAGTGTTTTTTTTTCTTATTAATCTGAAATTAATTTAATTAGTGCTTATTGTATGTACTCTCCAAACTGACAATGACAGAAAAATAGTATAACCTTTAACAGAGCTTTTTGGATATGAAAGAAACCCAGACCGTTAATTTTTCATATGCAGGGGGTAGCGTAGAGTTGATATATGCTTGTTCACGACCATAAATAATTTGTTTAGATGCAGGATGGATACAACACAACTTAGAAAGAGGCAGTAGAGTGGGAGTGTATTGCCTCAAAGGGTTCTGCAGTGCCAGTCCAGTACGAGTAGGCCAGTTAAGTTATGACTGGTTTGCTTCACAAGAACTTAAATAGCTGGTGGTTGTGCAAAAGTGCTACGGAATGCATAGATCAGAAAAACAATTTGTGCTGGTCAGAATCAATGCTGACTGTAGGACGGAGGAGATCAATCTTGCAAATCAGGGAATACTGTAATATAAGCGTCTTCTTTCAGTCAATGAAGGTTAGAAAGGGGCTGAGCAACAGAGGAATACTGTCTGGAGGCAATCAATATTAATTATAAATTTATAACCTTTAGACCAGCCTTCAAACAATACTTTCTAAAAGGGAGCACTTCAAGCTTTTTTTTCCCTTGGAAAAGAAGTTTTAATATGAAAGTAAAAATTCTGGTCTCTACTTGAAGCTCATCGGAGCTACCTATTCCTTCTGTGCTTTTTTCCTTCCTTGGTTTGCAGTGGCCTTGGTCCTGTTACCAGTTTGGGGCAGCAGAATCATTACCTTCATAATTGCTTTTAAACAAAGATGAAACCACTGCAAAGATTTCAGGTGAGGGGGTGCATGGGGGTCAGGAAGCAGATGTGCTGCTTGGCCTGGTCGTGCTCTGGAACTCTCTCGCAGCCCGTGGGAGAGCAGGCTCTGCAGGTGACACAGTTCATGTGTGTTTTCAGTGGAACACTGTTTCTAGGAAGTAGATAGGAGTTTGAAATGAAATCTTGGTGGAGGTAGGTGCTAAATAACTCTTATCAATGGCCTTTGTCAGGAAAATTTTTTATTTTGACTTTGAGTGAGCTTGAAAGACAATCGGAATGGAAGTAGGAATGAAAAAGAGCATTGGGTATAGAATTCATGGCATTAATCTACAGTTACTTCAGTCTAACATCCAGATCTCTTGCCAAGTTTGAGAGACTGTTTTCCATTATTTGCATAATTTAAGTGGTGCTTGACATAATTAAGAAAGATCAAGGCTACTTCTTTCCAGGTTCAGTGAAAAGGAGAGCTGATAGCAAAATGGATGTTATGGGCAGCAAACAAAGCAACTCCAGAGACTGGATCCAGGCCACGAAGTCTAATGCTGATAGCTATGCCTGCTAGGAATGTGGTGAGGATCATATCCCCTCTGTCTGCCAGTGGCTCATAGATGCAGTATGTAGTGGTGCTGCTGTGGCTGAAGTTCTGAGAAGTGAAGATTGAGAGTCTCTGTGCAAGGCCCCCAGAGACCAGAAAGCACATGGGCTGCTTCATCAAGCTGTGACCAAAGAAGTTCTATGATATATGTAAGTTGACATTCTCACTATGCTGTAGGGCCCCAGTGTTCCTGACTCTAATTCTGAGAAGGCTGAGTTTCTCCTGCCCTTCTGTTGAATAAGGTGACTGGAGGCAGGGCCAGCATTTTGAACCATGTTCAAATCTGTATGGGAGAGGCTGTTATAAACCAGCAACTCAAAGAGTTTTCAGTTCATTGTTTTTCTTGCTGTGGGTCCGCCTCAGATACCAGAACTAATGTGAAGGTGCGCTTTATTGTAACTGGTCATTTTTCTGAGTATTGCTCTCTTTATTTCAGGGTTTTTTCTTTTGGGTGGTTTTTATCCTGCGGTTGTATACTTCTTAGAAAAGTATCTGTGAAGTATTCTCAGGTTTGGTTGGTTGTTTGGTTGGGTTTTTTTATCCCTTTTCAGGAGGTTGACAGTCCTAAGAGAATCCAAATGTTCACTGTTTAGTTTTTCATAGCATAGCCTGATTTTTCACTTATTTAGTAAATTATAGATGGCAAATGCCAAGGCACATAATGCATCTGTTCTGTCTGTTTCAACAGGACAGAGCTTCCAGAATCCAATTAAAGAATTGCAGTGGAGTTGTCCATGAAGAGACTTTATTTTGGCTATTCTTTTTGTGACAGCCCTTCTTCAAATTAGCTCCCTCTTCCTTCCCTCCTCTTCACCATTGTCCCAAGTCATATATGTAGTGGGTATGGTTATACCTGTCATTTCACTGCCTGGTATTCAGAGGTCCCAATTTTCCCTGCTGTTTTTTTTAAAGTGATTCATTGAAAGGGAGGGCCATCTTCATGGCAGCCTGTCCATCCTTACTAAATTTGCTTCCAGCTTTCTCAGTTCTGCTTTCTCAGAGCTATCATGTAAACCACACAGTGGGACTGCATTATCTTTTCCCGATGAGCTCATGTGGTAAGAGGAGTTGGTTTCCTTAGGTATGTCTGAGGCCTCAGAACACGCACAGGAAGGGGGTAGTTAGAGATGCTTTCTCAAAGTCAGTCTAAGGAGTTTTGTTGGCACAGTTGGAAGCACAATAGGCTGCAGCACAGGGCAGGATTGAGTGGCTGGAGGAGGAGAATGGGTTCTGACTATTGTGGCTGCTGGAGGAACTGCTTAAGTGCCACCTTCCTTATTGTTGATTTGTTTTTCTTTTGTGCCCCAGTAACAGATGTAAAGGTTCCGATGTGGTTCTTGTTCAGAAAAGTTAATGATAAGAGTTACTGATTTAATCATTTTAAGCTATCTAGTTTATTGAAAAGAAAAAGAATGTAATACAGATATTACTGCATCATACTCTTGATAGGACTTTCAGTCCATACCAGTTAGCCTATATTTGGGCTTGGGAAAAGCTCAGACATCATAGTGTTGAAGAGAGCATAGGTTTAAGAGGTACTGCTGGGCATACTTTTTGTGTTTGTTTACTCTCAAGTCAAAATGTTTTTGTTAGTGATTCTTCTCTCTTTTGTCAGTGTGTCATTACGCCCATGGTACCAGCATTATGAGTTCAGCATGAATAAATCTAGAGTAGCATGTGATAGGAGGCTTTGAAATGGTTTTTTGCCAAATACGTTCCTGCAATTCTTTCAGTTGGTCATCACACCCTCTGCAGGGTTAGAGGTTTTCAATGGCTTGTGGCCAGTTATAATTCCTTCTGTGTTGCAGAAGATTTGCATGGCTTCATGTGCTGAAAGCTGAGTGCGAAGTATTTTTCGGTGTTGAAACTCCTGATGTGTCCATCGTGTTAACTCTTCTGTTCCAGGATGCTTGGAAGAATACTGGCAATGTTCGTTAAAATACATTGATTTTTAGGAAAATTGCAGCTCTGGTGGGATCTGTATACTGATTACAGGTTTCTCACAAGCATTTGTTATCCTTTCACTAAATAACAGATGAAGAACATGTGAAGTAGTGCTCCTTCAAACTTAAAATCAACGTTTGACTGGAAAAATGAAATACACAGAGAAAAGATGAATAACTGCTGTTTTCTCATGGCTCATTAAGCATGACTCATAGCAGTGTATTCCATTTACCAATGGCAAAGATAGATGCATCTTTCTTAATTGAAGCAAGTCTCCTTAATCCTTGAGAAGCTGAGCCCATTATTCACTGAGAGTAATATTGGTGCTTTTGCATGGCAGCAAAAGGTATACATTTCAAAAATTACAGCAAAAACTGCAATTTAGAGGATTGATTAGCTATCCTGGGGAGTATAGGACCCCCAATTGAGAGAAGTCAGGAAATTGCTGGTTTACATCTATAAAAGGGAAGTTTTAGCTTCCTGTAATAGACTGAGAAGAACTAGCAGATACTACCCTGCTGATAGTCACACTCTTCCTACAAGGGAGCATTGAGGCTCTCATGGCATTTCCTATGGAAGTTGTATTTTGCCAATTGTCAGTGGACAAAAATAGCACCTAATGCTTGCTGCTCCACAATTGTCTTTGTACAAGGTGATTTTTCTCATCTTTGCCAAGCATCTTTTATTTTTTGTATTTTTCTTTCATCATGCTAAAGCACAGCTGCAGTAGTTGTATACTGTGCATGTGGTGCCCTGGCAGGATGGTTGTGACTGAGAGAACAAGCCTGCTTCACACATTTGTCTTTTTGCACAGTAGTAGCACAAGGGAAGGAGCATGCCTGAGTCAGAGCTGTCATTCCAACATGTTGCAGTTGCTTGTGTAAATCCCCACTTACTGAATTGCAAAATTACACCTTTATCCACATACACTGTTGTAAGATATTGTAATGACCGCTTTTGGTACATTTGAGGGTCATTTGTCATGCCTTTTGCGTATCACTTGAAAGGGCAAATCTGGTAGTTGTTCGCTAGTGGCTTCTGCAAATTCTACAAGTAGCAATGAGGCCACGAATCATGCAAATTCTTTCATATGCTTTGAAAGAAAAGGCCACTTTAAGCAAAGCATAAATGCAACCATATGCTCATATCTTGGAGCCTTCACTGAAATTTGACAATAAAATTGCTGTGCATATGATTTGTTTTCTGAAGAAGAAACACTGTTGTTTTTAGAGCAGCAGTATAGCAGTGATTAACATGCTGGTCTTTTCTAGTTAGATGTAAAAATGTTTGTTGAGTGCAAAATTGGTAGAAGTAAGATTTTGGTAATTCGTAAAGACAGTGCATGTCTTTATTTCCTTTTAGAAGAAAGAGGCAGCAGGAAAACCAGAAGAAATCTTGTTACAGTCTGTTCAATAGAAGGGTATGCAAAGTAGAACTGTTGCTGTTTTGTTAATCTTGGTACAACTCTTAAATTAGCCTGGAAGTATCTATTTAGACTTGATGAACAACCATTTCATATGAAGAAAAATCTTTACAGCACAGTTTACTTTTCTGTTGAAGGAAAAAGGAAGTGTGGGCTTTCCCTCAGTGATGTTGATAGTCAAAGCTGAATTATTTGGCTTTTGGAAATAATGTAAAAAGCTTAATTAAATGCCATCTTCTAATATTTTGTGTCTCTACAAAGAGGACAGTTTGCAGAAGTTGTTTCAAGGGCCTAAAGGAATATGCCCTTAAACGCTCACAATCATCAGTGCTGTATGTGATTAGAGCAGTTTGCTTTAATGCGATTCCTCAGAAAGATTACTGAGAAATCTGTGGGTTTGTGCACCAGCAGTGCTGTTGATTGCCACCTTCAGATTTCTTCTGCAAGCAGGAGAAGCAGATTTTTCCTTCAGAGTACAACTAGTGCAGATAAAACAGAGCAAAAAGATTGGCTCACTCCTAGTTATCTAAAGTGCAACCAACACTGAATACATAAACGTAGTAGGTAGCAATTGTGATATTTAAGTTAGTGGAGGTGTTTCCAAAGCAATAGTGGCAATGTGACCACTAAGGAGAGTGCAGGAGGGACGTGTCTGCTCTGGAAACACGCTGGTTACTGGAGGGATTTATTGAATGAACTCCGTGTGCATCAGAAAGGGACCGTTGCACATGAAAGGAAAATGTAACTTTAAATTGGCTTTTAAATAGGAGAAGGAAGCAGCAGTTCTCTGTTTGGGTGCAGCTAACCAAGTGCACTGGGAGCATACAATTAGGCAGACAAGAAGAACAGTAGATAGGGGAGGAAGAAGTGAACAGAGAAAGAAAAGTCTAAATTGGAAAAAGTGGTGTCAGTAGCACATGGCAGAGGGTCTGGGAGTGAGCAGGCTCTGCTTGCTCACCCTTTGGAATGGGAGCACAGCAGCAGCACACCGTGAGCTGGGCCAGCTGCTGTGCTGGTGGGAAAGCTTCCTCTCTGTCAGTAAATGTGACTCAGAAGAGCCCAGGGAACACCAAAGAGCAGCACTTGTGCCCCTGTTAGTCACAGTTCTGTTGAAGTACTTGCGTTGTTCAGTGTGATGGTGCAAACACGGTAATTGCTTGAAGGGTATTTCAGTGGCACAACACCTGCATTAAGGCTTTCAACAGCATGGGAAAAGTCTTTCAGAGCAGGGAAGTTGTCACTGGTTTTGCTTTTTTTTTTTTAAACCCTGAATGTGGCAGGTTATTGCAGCTGGTGAAGCTGATGGAGCCACATGGAATAAAGCCTGTGTAGTGATACCTTCCACCAGCTGAGAATGTGGCCTGAGACTGCGTCATGTGGTAGTTACAGGCCATGGTGCCAGCTATTCAGTCTGTAACCTTAAATAAAAGTCCTGGTACTAAAATGTCTTAAAAACCAGCTAGCATGTATTAGATGTTCTCAGAGTTGAAGTATGGCTTTAAAATTTTAAGGAAATGAATGTTTTTAAGTACTTACACACAGCATTTGTGTGTATTGAACCTGTGTACAGGTAGAGAAAGTAGATAGCCATGTCTTTTACTGTGACTGACCATACTTAATTCCCTCTTTACGATGTCATTAACTCAAACCGTTTAACAGAATCATTTATTTAAAGGAGAACTTACATTACTTTTGTTTTAATACAGAGGTGCAATCATATGTCACAGAGTTTTCTCAGTTTGTTAACTTTGCAGGTGCACCAAAGAAGAAACTAGTAAAACCTCTGCTTTTACATGGTGTTAAAATGTGTGTCCATCTATAGGTTAAATTATGCTCGTGTGTCACTATAAGTCTCTTGATTCTAGAAGAAGTTAATGTTTCCCTCATAAAATTATTTGGAAATTATTTGATGTACTCTATCTCATGTTGTAGCCTTTCTCCCTAAAATTGACAGAAAAGGTTAACAGGAGGGAATTTCACAGGAAAGAAAATTATTTTTGGAAGAAGAGACACCAAATTGTTACCTAACTATTGTGGAAGTCTCCTGCTGATTGCTAAAGCCATGTTTAAAGCCTGGCAGTGTGAGCCTGCACGTGTATGGGCACGAGCACAGTCCCTGCTGGGAGCTCCAGGCTAGGTGGGGAGGCACAGCAGCCTCTGAGCCCCTCAGAGACAGGGCAGTGCTTGCCCACAGCCCTCCTCTGAGAGCCCGGTTGCTTTGGGGGGTAAACTGAATCGGGGGGGAAGGAATGGTTTTGATGTTAAAAATAAATGCTTTGCTTACTGCTTGAATCGTCAAGTTTCTGCTTTAAATTGGTTATGTCTTATTTGTGTTAATATACTGCATGGGATAACTGATCATTTCTGGTTGCTTACCCTCGGTGTGTGTTTGTTCATGCAGGCAAGAAGACAGCAAGACCCTAGTCCTGGATCTAACCTGGGCAGTGGCGATGATCTCAAACTACGTTAATCAGCGGCAGCAGGTGTCCCACGGGTCTGCACACATGCATTGCTTCTACTTGGCAAAGGATTGAATAAAAGACCAGAAACTGTGATAACTGGGTATATTATGGTCTGTTTCCTGACCTGCGGCAGTCGAAGTCACCACGAACTGCCATGGTTTGCACTATGTTTATGTTACGATACCTGCATTTCCCATTTTAAGCATGTAGCCAGTGGCAATTTGAAATTTTGTTTTTCTATGCAAACTTATTTTTGTTGGCACTATTTTAGTGAAATGGAAACTTATGCAGCTATAAAACCATTTTTCTCAACTGTAATAAAAATTGTCACTTAAAAATAGGTCAAGATATTACAGATTTAGAACAACTTTTTGGTTTTGTTTTTGTTGGTTTTTTTTTTTTTACTTTTAGGACACATACCCTACTCTGGNGGAAGCCAATGCATTCCAAGCTTAATTTTTTAATATGGGCTTTTGGAATTTTGATTGTCCTTATTGTGCTCCTGCTTTATTTTAGATATGCGTTCTTATCTTTCTTTCAGTTTTCTTTTTTCTAAATTTGCAAGACCTTCTTAAAACTGCTGACATTATTTTGCATTATTTCCAGGCTAAACCCAGTGAATCAGAGCTGTTGGAATCAGTTTTCAAACTTTGTGGGTTTGTAAATGTTACAGTTGCAGTATTCTTTTAACTGCTAACAATTCATTGGTTCCACTTTTTAAATGATAAAAATCTTAAAATGTATATTTTCATGCATTAATGCATTCTGCCCCATTATCTGTCTTAGATTTTATTCTGTACCAAGTGAGTTTGGGTGGCTGTTATACCCTGTATATAGTGCTTTACTGAAACTCAGAGGAAGTCGCAGGCTGGCTTCTGTTTTATTCAGGGATTTTTTTAACTAGTTCTTCAAAGGGATACTGCAACTCCACAATCAGATTCAACAGCGTTTAAACTGGGAACAAAAGTGATCAGCTGCCAAGGTGATATATATTAAATCATGTTTAAGATAACTGCTTTAAGTATATTTTATATCCTAGGCTTTTTGTAAAATTGTGCTGAATGGTGAGAAGCTGAGATGAGCTTGTGTGCAGGAGTCTCGTACTGCACATAGGCCCCTTCTATTAAATCTTATGCAAATTAGACTGTGTTGCAGTATATATTGCATTTTCTAACAGGGTAAGATTTGGGATGAATTAATGTATGAATTAATCTTGTTTTATTTGGGGTGATGGTGAATGGACTTGCTCCAAAGTTTTCATTGCATCCAATATTTGAAGAAAATAGATTGGAAATGTGATGTCATTTGGCTTTGTTAAAATGTGGTGCTTCCTGTACAGCCTGATTGATTAAAATGTCACTTAAATACCTTTTTAAAATAAGGGATCTGAATTCAGTATTTTAAGAATTATTTTAAAGGTAGAAATTGTATATGGTTAGAACAGTTAAATCTTCATTAAATTCTATAATTAAGACAATTATACATTCCTCATTAATGGCAAAACAATTGATGCAAAAGAGGTCTTGCAAAATGTAAGCAGATGTCAATGTGAAGGAGAATCTTTGTATGTTAATAATATGAATATTTAACATTCACTTAAAAATGTCATTAACTGTAAACTGTGAGAATGTCATCAAATAGAAATATTTTGATACTTCAATTTAAATGTGATTCACCTGAAAGATAATCTTTTTCACTCTGTGGCCACATATTCTTCTTGCTCTTCTTCCCCCAAAGAAATAATTTTTCTAAAGTGTTTCTGCAAAGAGTTATTTAAGGGACACACGCATGCATCCGCACGCATCCCTAGCCTTGGATCTTCTCTGCCATCTGTGTATTTTTGATGGAATAGTCTGAAGATTTATTTTAAAAGGTTTTCCTAACGTTTCAGACAGTGGTTTTAAACCATAAGTACACAGGAAATGACGCTATCAGATATTAACGTTGCTATCTCTGTGTAAATACTGAACTTTCCCTATCATCATTTAGCACTCTGCTGCTTTCCATATCTTAATGCTGGCATTAAGATCACAGCCCTTACCCTCTGCTGGTTAGTGCAGACTTTTTAAAGTGCATTTTAAGTTATTGATGCAATTTGATATTTTTCATAATTTCTATTTAAACTGAAGTTGCATCATCTTTCTTGAATTCATCTCCTGTAAGAGTTGCCTTAAGCTACAGGATTGCTTTTGCTACTTTTTGTGTTGTATGTTTAACTTTCATAATAAACTTCTGTGTAGTGAAAACAAGGTGCTGTAAGTTTATTTGACTCCTCGGTAGTCCCTGCTGACATATTTTGTTTAGGTGCAAGGCTGCCTTGATGTCCGTGGCTAAAGCAGTGGTGACATCCAGTGGTCACTTATCTAACTGACCCCTCTCCTTCGCTGTGTTCAGCCGCTGTCTGGAAGGAGCCTTTAATGAAAGGGTCTATGCTGGGGAAAATGTGGATTTTGCTGCCCTAAAACTCTTGTTTCTTACACCTGATATGCCCTGCTTACTCTGAAAGCACGGATCTGCTCCAGGGGCCCCAAGCAGCGAGCTGTGTGTGCTTATAGAGCCTTTGTGGGCACATTGTGAGAGCAGCCCCCAAACCTTGTTAATTGTGCTGCTTTGGGTGAGGGGGGACTGGGGGAATGGCATGTGTAAGTTCAGGAAATGGGGAAATGTGGTAAAGTTCTGTGGGGAAAATATCAGTGTTGTATGCTACGCCTAAAAACCTCCTGAAGCTGCTAAAATTTTCAGTGGTATAACTTTAACTAGCTAAGGCTGGCTGAATGACAGTGGTCAGGTACTGAAATCAGGTAGAGGACTGCTCGCTTCATAACTGCAGAGCTGCAGGCTGCTTTGGGAATGTTTACATGCAAAAGGACAACGTGTAACCTTATTTTAGACTTTTACAATCTGTGAACAGACCAGAGAGCACCTAAGAAAAACAGCACTGCTCTGACATGTGGCTTTCCTGGAGGTGTTCTTCAGTTTGAAGGGAGGTAGCTTTTCAAAGGGACATAAATGACAAAGTGTGTTGCTCTGCTTCTGTTGCTGAGGGCAGATGGTATCTGTCAGCTGCTGCAGGCTCTGCTGTCCAGGCAGTGTTTTAAAAGGCATCTGTGAACAGCTGTTCATAAACCATTAAGGAGTTTGTCCATTTACCTGTGAGCTCATGGAAGGATTCACTTTTCTGCCCAAGGTACATCACAAGTGGATGAGTACAGTACTTGTACAGCTTGTCTTGGCTGAAGGCATTTAAAGGACAGAGGCACTTTGTTCCCTGGCTCTTCTTAGATGGAATTTGCCTCTCAGGTGTGTGAATAGCAAAGGGAATCTCTAAATCTCCCTCTATGAGGCACATACAGCAGAAAAGAATTTTAGAAGTGTTACAATCCAGTGCCTTAACTAGCATGACTTAGGGATGGCTGTCCTTGATATGGGAGTGAAAGACTACTGGAAATGCTGGAGCTTGTTGGAATTGAGAAGGTTGGCAGTGACCTGGAGCTCCAACCACAGCAGGTGAGGTATGGTCACTTCCAGCTGGGCTTTTTGACCTCCTGCTCTTACACGACCTCTTCTTAACCCAAGAGAATTCAGAGCATTAACTGTTTCTCAGAATTCTGAAATTGTTTGGGTTGAAAGGGAGCTTAAAGCTCATCTGGTTCCAGCCTCCCACTGGACCAGGTTGCTCAGAGCCCCATTCAACTTGGCTTTTAATGCTTCCAGGGGTGGGGCAGCCACAGCTTCTCTGGGCAACCTGGGCCTGGGCCTCCCCACCCTCACAGGGAAGAATTTCTTCCCGATACCTAATTTAAACCTCTCCTCTGTCAGTTTGAAGGCATTTTCCCTTGTCCTGTCAGTCTATGCCCTTGTCCAAAGTCCCTCTCCAGCCTCTTTGGTTCCTGGGAGGGCTCTAAGGTCTCCCTGGAGCCTTCTCCAGGCTGAACAGCTCCTGTCTACATAGTAGAGGTGCTCCAGCCCTCAGAGCTTCTTTGTGGTCTCCTCTGGACTTGCTCCAGCAGGTCCATGTCCTTTGTTTGTTAGGAACCCCAGAGCTGGATGCAGCATTACAGGTGGGGTTCTCAACATTTAGTCCCTTTACTGAAGTCCTCAAAACCTGGATGAGCAGGTTTCCTAGTTTCTCTTGAGGGAAACAGCAGCTGTCTTGAGCTCGTGGTCCCCTTTCTGAAAGCACAAAACTGAGAAAATGAACTGTGAGTGAAAACAGCAGCTTTTCTGTTCCTGCAGATCTCTGATGGTTTGTCTAATAACGAGCCTTGTTCAGGTAAGGGCTGGGAAGTCAGATGAAGATGTGGTTTCAGAGAACTCCAGAATTGCATGGCCTGGGATGATCTTCTGGCAGGATTTCTGTATACTTTTTTGTTTGCTGTTAGTTCAGGACTCGTCTGTCATAGATGTATTAAAGACTCCATCCTGTCTGCACAGAAATAGGACCAATTTCTATGAAGTTGCATTATTTTGTTACTACATTTCCAATGCAAATAAGAGAATGACAGAAATGGCTTCAAGGATGGGAATTGCAGTGAGAAGTTAGAGCAGAGTGAACATTTGCATGGGCAACATTTCTCATAGCTCATTTGCTTGACATCCTGTCTTCACACTGCCACCAAATGCAAATCCTAGGCCATGCATATTCATCAACTGCTGCATGCACAGAGCTGCTTGGGGTTTAAGTAACTATTAAATAGGTTTCTCAAGTACAGGTTGAGATAAGTGAATTTTCAGAATTGCCTTGGGCTCATTTCTTAAAGCTCAGGAGTGACAGGGGGGAAAAGTAGCACAGAAGAGCTGAGTGCTGCCTCTCTGGTGCTGTCACTGGCACAGTGGATGGCTGGGGAAAGATGGGGAAAGGAGTGGGAAACCAGAATGCTTCTTGCTCAGTTTTGTGCATCTTACTGGGCCTGGTCCACAGTTTATCACAGCTAGTGGGACTTCTGCCAAGTCTTTGTTGTTTCCCACAACTCTTCCAATGTGCAGCTCTGTTTTCCACCCTTTTGATTTGATGATGGGGTCTTGGAGGACATGGATTTTCCTGGTGCTCCACTTCCTCTTGTTCCACAGGCTGTGATTCTCTGCTTTTCATAGGAACTGGTGACTTTGCCACCTTTCCCCCTTTGCAATCTTCTTTCTTCCCTGGAGCAGGTGATGGGTTTAACTTGAAAAGAGAAAGACCTTCTAGAGATGGAGCAAAGTTTACACCTGAAAGCTCCTGGCTTTTCCAGCTGTTATCCACTGGCTTGCTGAGAGAGTCTGTTCCTCTGAGCCTTTCCCACCTGCCTGCCCAACCCTTTCTGCATGCCCAACCCTTTCAGCTTTTGTTATTCATGCCTTACAAAAACCCAGCAATGTCTAGGCATAGAGAAACAAGCAAGCTTTTCAGGAGGTGGCTCTGAGCAGTGAGAGGTGCTCACCCCAGGGTGAGCAGTGCCAGACAGGGACAATGTCCCTGCTCAGGGGCACTTGCTGCTCACATTCCTCTAGGGTGGGTTGGGCCTTCAGTTACAGTCGGTGGCCAGAAGAATTGAGTGAACTGCCCAGGCTCGTTCCTGGCTTCTGCAGTTGACTTGTTCATTATAACTCTACAATACAACTTGTGGTTCGTGTGCTGCTCAGTCTCGGTGCCATGGTGCTGTTCTCAGCTCCTGGAGGCTGTGGGGCAGGAGAGGTCAGTGGAGTTCGATGAACAGCTGTCAGTTTCTCTTCTGTAGTACGTGAGATGCCTCTTCTAAAATCCTGCCCCTCTGCATGTTGAAACTGCCCTCAAACACGGGCACCTCACTGGTGCTGCAGCCTCCTCCTATGGCAAGGGTTTCTCTCTAACCCCTGTTTCTAAATACACAGAGCTGCAGAGGGGGAGTGACCTCCTGATGAAACCCTGGGAGCTCTAAGCTTGGAGGAGAGCAGAGAGGTTGGTGGAGGGAATGTGGGTTTGCTGCTGGACTGCAAACAAAGCTGTGGGGGGAGCAACTCTTGTCAAAAGCCAATTCTTAATAAAGAGGCAGCTCTACCCAGAAACCAGACTGGCCATCACCTCAGAGCCAGGAAGGCTGCCAAGTATCTCGTTTCCCAGAATGATGTGCCACCTACCCACAGGAAGCACCAGGTCCCCTCCCACCCCACCAAGAGCTGAGGCAGCCCTGTCCTTCACAGCACTCCAGCCCCTGTACCCCCATGGCCCCTGCACAGGGCAGCACCGTGGTGAGACACCTGCTCTAGAGGTGAGATACTGCAATCCCCTTCCAGCACCATCCAGCTCCTCACTGGCTTTCCCCAGTTGCCCCAGTCTACCCTTTGGCTGCTGCCTATGACTTGCCACCAGCCTGCAGACATCTGGGTGGCCTGTCCATGGAGCCAGGAGCCTGTGGCCAGAGCTGCAGCAGCCCAGGAGGAGGAGGATAGTTGGGGATGCTCAGCCCTGCATGAGAGCCAGCTGTGATCCAGCTCCAGGTCATAGAATCATACAATGCTCAGGGCTGGAAGGAATCTTAGCATTCAGTCCAGCCCCCTTGCTATGGGCAGGGACCCTTCCAGGTCATTTGTTCTGGCTGTGTTTGAGGTCTGGTGGCCGAGGCAAGGAGAGAAGGGAGGGATAGGCAGAGTTGCGTGTCCGGACTGTTCCTGAGCTGCCCAGTGATTGCCTTCTGCTCGGGTCAGAGCTGCTGCTGAGGAACCCCTGAACACTTTCTTGGCAGCAACAGCCCCGGCCCAGAGCCACTTGGCGGCTGCTCCCACACAGATGAGAGGACAGATCCTCTTTTTGGTTCTGCTTTCAGTTCTGCTCTGCAGAGCACGTCTGCTGTATGACTGCCGGGACCCGGTGCCGGTGGTCCCGTGGGGTGCGTGACTTTCTGAAACCACCAACCCCAACAAGGTGCCTCATCACCAGCTCATTCACACCCTGTCAACATCCAGACCTCTGCATCCGGGGCAGGATGTGCCAGCAGGACCACAGGGTACTGCATTGGGAGCGAGGCTCAAAGAGCATCTCTGTTGTTGATTTTATCCATCACAGCCCATGAGTAAGATTCCAGTCACCCCCAAGCTGCTCGTTCACCAGAAGTCAGTGACAAAATGGGCAGTCAGAGATCTTCAGGGTCTCTGAGAGGGCCCCTGCAGCTCTGACTCATCTCCTTTTAAATGATGAAACCCCAAGCACCAGGGCTGGAGTAGGCTGGTGTAGGGGGCTGACTCCTCTCCCTTCTTCTCATACCATGCCCCATGGCCCTTCTTCATCATCAGCTTTGACACTCAAACATCCCTTTTGGAAACATCTCTGCAGGTGAAACTGAGCCCAGGTGAAAGCCCTGCCATGTGTGCAGCACTCCTGGATCCACAAACCCTTGCAATAGGGGGTTTGGGGATTCTGTAGAATCTCCAATTCCATCTTTTACTCTTCTTTTCATAAAACCTGAGCTTTAAATTACTTTATTTTTACAGAATCCCTGTGCTTTGCCCCAGGGTGAATTTTCCCACCAGTTTTCAATGCATGATTAAAACCCCAAGTGTCTGGCTGGGCAGCAACCGAAGGCAGGATGCAGTGGCCAGCGGCTCCTGGAAGGACAGATGGTCCCTCGCAGCAGCTGCTGCCGCCGCTGGCTCCGTGCTGACCGATCCGGGAAGGAGCGGGTGCCCATGCCCTGTGCCTGTGCCCCTGTCCTGCCGCACCCCGGCTCCCTGCCCGGCCCCGCGGCGAGCCGGGCTCCGCACCCTGCCCACGCCTGGCAGCGCCTCCCGGGCTAAACCACCCCGAGGCAGAAGGAGAAACCAACGCATCTGTTTCTAATGAAGCCGAAGTCGGTTTAGATCTAGCCCTGCACGAATCAGAGCTTTTAAAATATATCTGGAGTTCTGTGAAATGCACATGAAGTGTGCCGGCCGCCGGGCGGGGAGCGCTGCCCTGGGGCGATGCAGGGGAGCTGCTGCCGTGTGTGAACAGCCCCTTCCACGGCCAGCTTTTACTGCTGCTCGCTTTCCTTCCCGGGAGTGCTCCATGCCCATCCATCCGGCCGTCCTCCTCAGCCCCTGCCCTCGCCCCAGCGCTGTGAAAAGCCCTGTGTGGCGGGGCAGGAGCTGTGCCTCCGCCTGGTCAGTGTTTGAGGCATCATCTCAGCAGCATCCGCGGGGAGCGCTGGGACCCCCCCGTTCCTGCCCATCTCCAGACACCAAGCACGGCGCAAAAATGCAGGGGAGCTTCTGCAGCTGCCAGAAGCCGTAATCTGGGATGTGGGAAGTGATGCTGGTGACCACCGTGGTCTGACTGGGGACGAGCTGTAGCCTTGCCCAGCTCCCCACAGCCCATGTCAGGCACACATCACCTCCCTACCCCAGGCCAAGCACAGAATCACCTCCAAAATCTTTACTGTCGATGGGCTGCGCAGCCGCCAGTCCAGCACACCCAGCAGGGAGGAGAATGCTGTCCCGGAGCATGTGAACCCCAGCCCACGGAAGCTCCGGACAGGGCTCAGGACAGGCTGGAGGCTGTGTGTGTGCAGGCACCCGGCCCGGTGGAAAAAGGCACTTTCTGCCCCACCAGCCCTGCGGGTGCAGGGCAGCGGGGCAGCTCCTCGCAGCACGCCGGGGTGCTGATGCTGCACATCCTGCCCGTGTTAGCCTTGGCCGCGGCTCCAGCGGGTTTCAGGGCGACTGAAAACCATCCCGGCAGGGCAAGGCAGGGCAGGACACGCTCAGCGCAGGCGAGGAGGGGAGAAGTGCTGAGCCAGGGAAAAGCGGAGCCAGGGGTCTCCCCTGGGACGGTTCGGGTTCGGTACTGCCAGACCCTGCTCGCCCGGGGACCCCCAGCCTGGCACTGATGGGGCACTGCCCAGCTCGGTGGGACCCGAAACCCTTGGTTGTGAGATAAATCCCCCTGAAGAGGTGGGATAACCCCCTTTGGAGAGTGCAAGGCTCCCTCTTGGAGCTGCCAACCTTCTTTGGATCCATTCCTAGGTGCCAACCCGGAGCCTCGCAGCAGGAAATGCACCTCCAAAAAAATCAGAGCAACTTCAGAGCTTTATAGCAAATATCTTTCCTCCAACTGAATCAGCGCTGCCAAGGCTGGTGAGTGCTTCCAACCCATTTGTACGAGCAGCCACAGGGCAGATTTCCTCTCAGACCTGTTCTGTGCTGCTCTTGAATCCGATCGAGAGAGGGCAGCTCTCCTTCGCTCTGCGCACGGCTGCACCCCACGCCTGCGAGCCCTGGGGAGTTTTGATCCCTCCTGGTGACTTTTGCAATTTTCTGCTTTCTTTTAACCGGCTGGATTGAGAAGCCCAGCTCTTCTCAGCCAGCATCTCCCCGCAGATGTGTGGAACTTAGAAAAAAAATAAGTAAAAAAAAATCAGAAAAAATTTAGAAAATTT
This sequence comes from Aleadryas rufinucha, assembly GCA_013397815.1. Taxonomy (NCBI): domain Eukaryota; kingdom Metazoa; phylum Chordata; class Aves; order Passeriformes; genus Aleadryas; species Aleadryas rufinucha. The sequence goes on from VZTH01002655.1 coordinate 358,139, forward strand.
CGGTAAAAATCCATTAATCCCCCACAGCTGCTGATCTCACCCCAAAACGTGATTGCACTGCAAGGCTTTGGTAGAAGGGAACCCGGATTGTCTCCGATGGATGCACCTATTGCCATTCAGTCAGAAACGTTAACAACTGAGCCAGGCTTTAAAAATTGATTACAATTTTCAGAAAGCTGTGCATTGCTTCCTGAGCCCTGGGGCTGAATTTTCCAGGAAGTGCTCCATAATCCTGAGAGTGAGAAGGGTAATTTTATTCTTTCAGAATTTAAGTTTTGCCTGTCACGAGCAGTTGCCAAAATGATGGTGCTTTGCCCAATCTGCCTTAAAAGTGCCACCCTGCCTGGAGTCACTGGGGAGCTCAGGGGGCTCCTCCAGTCACTCTGGGGGCTTTGATTTCAGCTGCCCACATTGGTCCCCACTTGGGACCTTTGGCAGTCTGGCTCTGTGGTGGGGACACACAAGGAACCTCCATCCCAGCACCCCTGTGGATACCAGCTGCTCCCGGCCCCTGTGTCCCAGGGGGAAACATTCCTGTGCCCATGAGCAGCTCACGGGTGCTTGATGGGTTCGGGGAAGAAGACGGGTTGGGGGATCTGGGAATTTTCGTAACTGAATTTTCATAATGGGAATTTTCATAACTGCTGGCTCAGCTGTGCAAAAAAATTATTACCTAATCCAGCTTGCAGCTGGATTTCTGGCTGGGAGAGGTTCTCCAGGAGACAGGAGCAAGCCAGTGCCCAGCGGAGATGGGGCTGGCCCCGGGGGTTTCTAGCTTCTCTCTGGAGCTGGTGATCACCTATGCAAACCCCCCACTCCCACTTCTGGTGAGGCCAGGGGCTCAAAGCAACCCTGGAGCTGCTCTCCTTCGGTGGTACAGACAGACAGCAGCCATGCAAACAGCCTGGGGGGGGTTTCTGCCTTCTGTGACTCGGGATTTGGTTTTTTCTTTACTTGTCTCGGCTGATGGAATGAGGAATGTGGTCTGAAAGGGAACCAGCTGCTCTGGGACTCCAGGGAGGATACCTTGGGTGCATGGGAGAGTCTTCCTGTGCCCAGGGAAGGAGGGAGCTTGGGCTCCGTGGTGGGCATGGGGGAAGGAGGTGCTCCATCTCAGCTGTGCCTGCACTTGCCCTCCTTCAGGATGTTGTGGTGGGATTTCCAGCCAGCTGGGATTTATTGTTGATCTGTGCTCCTGCCTGGAACGTCCCTCCTCACCCTGGGCAGTCACTGCAGTTGACCAGAAAACACCCAGCCCTGGAGGGTGCTGCTGCCCTTTCCTGCCCAGGCAACTGCGCTCTGCCCTCCCAGCAACGTCAGGGCTGTGTTTGAAGCTCGGGGATGAGGTGAGAGCCCCTTGTCAATGCACTGATAAGTGTTTCAAACAACAAAGCCCCAAACCTGGCAGTACTCAGCCCTTCTCCACTTAGCCTGGGGTTTGGGTTGATGTGTGAAAATGAGTGGCAGGGCAGAGGCACACTCAGAAATAATTTCTTTTTTTTCTGCCACTGTATTTGGCCTTTATTCTCCTTGGCAAATTCAGCTTGTACTTGTGGTACTCTCTTACAAAGGATGCTGAATCTTCTCTAATGAAAGCCCAGACTGTTGCATCCCCCAGTGTGCAGCACTGGGCATTCAAAGGGCATCACCAAACACGGGAATGAGGTGGAGAAGAGTTTCTGCAAAGCCCAGCTGATCTGCACCCACCTGTTTTCTACCCAGCACCTCAACCTGAGGGCTGCATGTGCCAGTAGGTGCTGTGCTTTGTGTTCTGTTAAATAAATGAGGTATGCAAGATTTCTAGCTGCATATTTATTCTCTCAAGTACATTCCTTACGGGTGTCACAATATGAACTTACATACAAATAACACACAAATACTGCATTTATACAAGTATATATAAATATATATTTCATACATCGATAGTGAGCTCGAGAGAGACAAGTGGCTCATAAGGATTAGCCCCTGCTCCCCAGAGAGGAAAGGCTAATTTCTGTTTCTGAGCCAATAAAGATGTGTCAGAGGGCTGGAGTGAAGGGGAAACATTGGCAGCACCTCTGTGCTTTTCAGCATATTAAGATGTCACCATGCTTGGATTAAAAAAAAAAAAGCAAGCAAGGCATGAATAATAAATAGAGCAACATGCAGCTGACTTCAAGGGAAAACTAATTTCCCTGGGGCTTGCTCCATGCCATATACATTAAAATCTCACCTGCTTTGACAGCTCTGTGACCTGAAGAGAGATGCTGAGAAATGCGGTGTTCAGAGCAGAGCCTGGCCAAGGTCCTGCTCCCAAACGTGACTGGGGTTTCTTTTTAATGCTTTGATTCCCCCTGCCAGCGATGGCTTGCTCTGCCTGTGGGAAGGAGCTGCAGTGCAAACCTAGCTGAAATTATGTTTGGCTTTTGTTTTTAAAAATATGCAACCCCTGAACTGCAGTGTTGGGCTGCCTGAAGGGTGTATGTTACTGGTGTTTTCTGTCCTGCTGTGGGACATTCCATGTGACAGGGCTGCCCTGCTGCAGACCTTGCTGGGACATGGTGGGCACAGGGATGGGCCATGGGGTCAGACTAGGGCTGAGCATCACCACCCAGAGGGATGCAGCAGAGGAGAGGGGACAGAAGATTGGTATCACCCAAGGAGACACTTCTCTGCTACCACCCTCAAATAAATATGGAAAAATGCATCTCCCCCCACTCTCTGCCCCTCCTGGAGCCTCAACCTGCCAGCAGCAGGAGTTACAGCTGCTTCCACACCCTCTGCACCCTCTTGAATTTCCATCACTCGTGCAGCCCTACTCCACGGAGGTGTCACTTTGTGTGAGCATGGCATGGGTCCATATCCTTGGTTTTTCTCTTTTAATTCTCTGCGTATTTGGGCAATGCTTGACATGGTGCCTTTCACCTTGGATCAAGTTTCCACCGTAAAAACGAGGGCTGGTCTGCTGTGGGTTGTCCCAGGTGGTGGCACATCCCGTCATACTGGGAGAGTTCAGTTTCCTCCTCAGCTCTGGATGTTTCTGGCCTCTGGGGTCTTTGGGTGTGAGCCCCGTCCCAAGGGAAATGTGGGCTTTCCTAGGGTCACAGCTCTGGGGTGGCTGTACCCCTGTTTGCTGAGACAACACTGCAAAGCCAGTGACCTCGTTACTCCTTTCTTCCTTACTGAGTCACTCCCGAGCCCAGTCCGGTAACTTTGCTCGTGCCACTGACTAATTTCTCCTTAACTCTTCTTTCCTGCACTCTGGCCTTTCAACTGGAAAAACTGGATGTACCTGGGTTGTGGTTTGGGTTGGTTATTTTGTTTTGAATCCCGAGGTTATCGTGTCGGGTGTAACTGGGGCTGGTGCTGCCGGTCTGACCCTCATCTGCAGACGAGGCCGGGGGTAGGACTCGAACCCGGGCATCCGCCTCCCCAAGCCGACGCCTTCCCCCCTCGCCCACGGCCGGGGGGCGGGGCGTACCTCCCCGGCCCCGCCCTCGCCCCGCCCCCGCGCGGGCGCGCCTGANCCCCTCGCAGCCCGGCGCGGGGGCCCCGCTGTGACCCAGCGCTGCCCCCGGGGGTTGGGGGCGGCCGGTCCCCTCAGGGGGCGGTGGCGGGGCCGGGCTCGGGCTGCGAGCTTCCCTCCCGCTTCCCTCCGCGTCCCTCCCGCAGGGGTCCGGCGCAGCGACCCGGTGACCCGCCGTGCCAGCCCGCGGCCTCCGCGCTACCTGAGCCAATGCTAGATCTGGAGGTGGTGCCCGAGCGGTCTCTGGGGAACGAGCAATGGGAGTTCACCTTAGGTAAGTGTGTTCCTTCCCCCCGGCCCTGTGCGTGAGCGGGGCGATGCGGGTCCCCTCGGCGTCCGTAAGGGTTCTTCCAACGCTTTCGGGGAGTTGGAGAGGGAGCGAGAGCTAAAGCTCACCTTTCTGTGTCGCTAAAAATACTAAAGTACGAGCTTTAAGGATTCCCTTGTAGTTTATAGTTTCATCTTTAGCTTTTGCGTGCCAACTTGTGCTTTGTTTATCTGCTTGTGTGCTTTCATGTGCTCGTTTGCTTTCTTTTGTCTTGCCATCTAAGACTAGTCATTCTTTTAAATAACTCAGTCATTCTTTCAAATAACTCCTAAAAGAGGAAGCATGAATGTGCTGATTGTCACCTGAATATGTGTCAGGTGATACTGGCAGCTTCAGCTGTGCACTGATACTTACTATAAATGCTGTGCTTTTCTGTACAAACCCTTCATAAAAATGACTCGAGTTTCACAATTTCTTTGTGTTGCTGTTGGGTTGCGAAATACTGGAGAAAGTAAACTTTGGAGATATTTTCTCAGGGTTAGATAACAAGTGTTTTTCCCCCCAGTCATTAGTATTTTTCTTCTCTCTGAATACTCCTTCCCTACCAGTTATTGCTCTGCTTACTGTGATGAGAAAGAACTTTCCCCCAGCTGATGCAAATTTGGCTGGTGCTTAGGCAGGACACTTAAATGTGCAGTTGAAATGAGATGGTGTGGATTCTTCGGGTGACCTGTGTTTTCAAGCAGATATTGGTAGTCCTTAAAACTCTCAGAAAATACTGTAGATGTCACCGTTTCTGAGTGGCTGTGTGACATATCAGTGTTGGACTCTTTATCTCCATTTTCCATCATTGCTGTAGCTCTGTGTAAAGTTAATGGTCATAGGAGTTTGGCAAATGTAAACAAGGCACTGTGTGTCAGCCCTCTGTGTCTGCCTGAACTTGAGTTACATTTGGGCTGCTGCTCTTGTCACCTGTGACAGCGAGGGGACAGACTGTTCCTTAAAGACGCTGTTACACAGTTGCCCTGAACTAGGGTTGGGCCAAAGGAGTGGTGCTGTGCCGTGGGGTTATTTATATGAAACCCATCAAACACAAAGGGCTGTTTATGCTGCTGTGACAGCAGTCAAGTACAACTTGATGGTTACAGACAGGGCTGAATGGCTTTTGGAGGCTAATTATAGCACCTCAGGTCCCACCCTTTGAAATCTTGGTGAAATCCTTGTACCCTAAATGTTCTGTGCTCAGCTTTGTGTGACCTTCTGCCATCCTTTAGTGCCTGTGTTACCTGGGGAAAAGCAACGTCCAACTGCATGCCCTGATAGTCTTTGTAGGTACAGAGTACCAGCTTCCCTCCATTCTCCTTATCAAAACAAAAAAAGGAAAGAGAAAATGTTTTTCCTTTTCCCAAGGAAAGCCTGTTAATGCAGTCTCATGGTTAAAATTTTACAGTGTCTCTGTCTATGTGCACGCACACACACATGCATAGATGTTGGAGGAAGGAAACCCAGCTGTATTTCTTGGAGTAAACATAGCCACCACGTGATGTGTCTAATATATAATTAGCATGACCTGCTGGTGCAGAGCAGGAGGCTGACTAGGTATTAGGATACTTAACTTTGTCCTGCACCAGCGATGTTGTGTGAAGATTGTCCCTGCTGACAAAGCTGGTTCAGCTGTGTTAGTGGCAGCGGGGCTGGTGGTGCTGGTGTAAATGGGACTCTCACTGCCAGCAGTGTTCTACTCATTATTTGTTTAGCTCTGCTCTTAGCAGAACTAATGGCAGTATTCCTGAACTGCTGCTGACTCTGGCTTCCAGTACTGTGCCCACAATGGAGATGACTGAGGGGAAATGCCAGGAAAATTTTGTACATGACTTTTTGGATTCTGTTTCTGGCTCCTGTGTTGACTCACTGTGTGACTAGAGCATAAAAAATTTAACCGAGACTGAGTTTAGATACCTGTGCCACTGCACCTCTTGGGCTACATCCCTGCTGTTTTAAAGGAGAACAATTAAATACTTATTCTGTAGTGCCTATAGCTGTATTATTAGTGTTTGAGATGTGTAATTTCTAAAGCATACTTGCATTTCTCTGGCACTTTATACTTTGTTTTCCGACTGAGTTTCACTTATCTTTATTTATTGCATTATGATTCATCTTAGATTTTCTTGTATTTTTCTCTTAATCTTTATTCACTTCTGTACCCCCATCCCTTCAAGACACACAGTCTTAGCATAGGCTGATGCTTCAAGCCATGATGTTCCTGACCAGTGTATGTGAGGGAACTGTTTCGTGCTGCTTGTATCAATCCAGCATTTAGAAAAGGGAAAGATCTGTGATAGAAGAGCCCTAGCACTGGTCTTTGTGGGCGTTACTGCCACGGCTCAGTTTGGTTGACTGTCTGATGTGCTGGAAACCATGTTTGCTTCCCCATTCTCCCCGACTGATGAGCAAGGGAAAAAGAATTCTTTGTTTTCCTCTTTGACTGCAAAGGCTGATGAATGTTGAGGAAAAAGGGGATGTTGTGTGTGAGAAGACTGGAGAAAAATTACCCATTTTTTTTATTCCTCCTTCGACTTTCTGCAAATGGAGGCAAAGGGAGGATATTGGCTGTTCAACACATTTTGGGTCCTGTAAACTGTTCTTGGAGAATTTGGGTTGCTTGCTGTAGCTCTGCTAAGCAGCTGCATGGCCAAATCTGCTTGATTCTCAGTTGCTGAAAACTGAACCAAGTCAGTCCATGTCCATTTGCTTGCAGCCTGAGAAAGCTGTGAGTAAGAGAGTCACATGAGCCATCTGTTTGCACACTTACCAGCTCGAGATTGCATCAGTTTACATCGAACTACAGCCCGAACTTGGTGTTTCTGCACTTCTTGAACCGGGTGCTTTTTTACTGGATCCTCCCGGGCTGCTGGCACTGTCGGCGTATGGACCCTGTCAGCTGTGCTGGCTGGGCTTCAGCCTGTGCCACTGGTTTATTTTTCAAATGAGCTCATGGTCTCAGCTCTGCAAGTCTCTTATGAATACTGACTTAGGACATGGGTTTTATACTCTTCAGTCAACCTTACTTCTTTTTCTGGATTCATACTTTTTTACTAGGTTAAGAAATGTGGAACTTTTACAGCAGCATCTTTGATCTTAGCTCTTTGCTGCTATTTATGTTTCTGTTCCATTTTTTGATAATATTATCTAATACATAATAACTGTCGTCTTCAAACTCTGCTGCCTGGACTACAAGGCAACTGCTATTTCCTAGATAATAGGAAACAGTGCTGCTTTATTGTGTGGCTCTGCATTTTAATTTCATTACCCTGATTAAAATAATAACTCTTCTTTTTTGACTTAATGTCATCTACTGATGTATAATTTCTGGCTGCAAACCAAATTGTCCCCAACGTTATGGGCTGAGGTGAAAACCAGTTTTGCAGACATGTTTGTATATGTTATTTGCAAATTAAATCACTGTGGTTCTAATCTGTACATCTGTTTTGCCAAAACTTGATTTCATCATTTCAGCAGAGCTGCAATATATGGGCACGACAAAGAGAATGATTTTTGGGGTTTTTTTTTAGTGCCATGCCAGTATTACTTTAAAACAGTACCGGTGGTGAACTAGGTGTGTGTGTGTTATAAATAGCTATAAATGGAAAGAGAGAGAGAGAGAGTTTTCTCACTTTGCTACTGTAGATAAGGTCTAAAAGGTGCTTTGAAATGTGACGTACTGTCTGAGTTTGAGAGGTGTAGCTAGTAATAAAAGTTTTGAATGTTATAAAAGTCTAGAGGGTAATTTTCCCTAATCAAGGCAACTTTCTTAACATTTAAAAACTAGAAATAGGAAAGGACAGGACAAGGAATGGAAATAAAGTGTCAGATAACTAATCTAAATTGACTTGCAGCAGTTAGTAGGGAAATAAAACTTTGCAATTTTGAGCTCATAACCTCGCTTTATGAATGCCTGCTTTGAATCCAGGAATGTGATCACATTTCATTTGGAAAGGCAACAAAGGTTTTTAGTATGATAAATGATGAGATGGTGTGGTGCTATTTTTTCTGCAGAATCAGCTGTTCCATTCTGCTTTCAAAAATTTATAGTTGTAAAGATAAGATATACACTGAGGAAAGAAAAAAAGCCCTTGAAATTGTATGAGAGGCTGAATGACTATAGGTGTATTGCCTCAATTGAACCAAATTTTTTAGTATGTATATCTTGTCTGTAAACTGAGAAGATAAAGTTTCTTCCTTGACACAAATACAGCCGTATCAGCAGCTAATGTGGCCTGTTAGGTCTAAGGAGAATCATTGGTCTGTGTTAGTATTTGTATCTGTCTGGTATGTATACCCAGTACTTTATCAAGGTTAATAAAAAAGTGTGTGCCCTAAGAAGTGTTTCAGGAGCCTATTGAATGTGTATAGGAGTGCTCTAGCCAGCTCTAGTGGAGTTCGATATGGGCTGTTTTATCAGTTATTGGATTGATGACCCCAAAAAGCAGAAAATTTTGGGCGCGGGCTGTGGCAAGCTCTTTGCTTTTTCTGCCTGAACTTTGCTGTTTAATTTTGTGTCTAGAGATACTTTTTTCATATATGCCTAACAACTGGTAGACAAACAATGACTGTTCTGTTTCCAAATACCAGGTCTGTGCTGATACCATGAGTCAAGTCGGCTTGTTTGTTGACCACATACCTTTCTGTTGTAACTCAGTGTTTGCTGATGGTGGTTTGGTTACCTCATGTGTAACCTTGCTGTTAAAAATCTCTGGTAGTTGGTCTCTGCACTGAAGAAATGCACCTCTTTTTATTTCCAGGAATGCCATTGGCTCAGGCTGTAGCGATTCTTCAGAAGCACTGTCGCATTATCAAAAACGTCCAGGTTCTCTACAGTGAGCAGGTGAGTAGTGCACTGGCTGGCCAGGAAATGCACCTCACGGTGAATTAAGACATGCTTTGTGCTAATGTGCATATTGTGTGAGCTGCAGGGCTACTTGAAATTGAATTACACCAAATTATTGCCACCACATCAGAGATGTAGCTTTTATAAGTTTCGTGTCAAATGTAATAATCCTCAGCACAGCAGTGCAGTGATTTAACAGCTATCAGTTTTGTGTATGCAGTGGAGGAGTGGCATTGTTTTTCCTTTAAGAAGTGAAATGTTATGTAATTAGCTGGACAATTTAATTCTAGTCTGTTCACTTCATCATTGTGAAGTGTTGCTGCAATTTAAAGAACTGGATCACTCATTACTTTCTGCTTTTGTGTTTGGTGCAGTGGTGATGAACCCCATGAAAAACCTTCCACACCTTTTCTCTGCATCTACAATATTGTCTGCAGAAAGTGGGCGCAGTGATTTAAACCAGCTATAGATGTTTTAATCATTGTTCATAATGCAGCGTTAAGTTTCTGATATGTTTGACTTCCATCAAAAAGGGGACTAGAAGTAAAGCCCTTCTGCCAGATCAAGTAAAATGTGTTATTCTGGTGGAAGTGTAAGGGGAGGTAGGACAAAGGAGGATTGTGACTCTCCAGATGTTTTATGTGCAATGCACGTTAATAAGAAGATGATATTCATATGTTGCAAGTTGCAGCTCTTTGCTTCAGGAAAAAGGCAGAGTCTGTACAATGTTAGTTTGTAGCAAAATAAGGATTCAGGCCTTGTGCTTTTGCAGTGAATCCTGAATGGCTAAGAGCAACCTTGACTCTGGTGTTCAGTTCTGGATACATATTTCATGTTATTAAATGAATTTTCCTTTTTTTTTTTTTTGTTTCACTTTATGTGGATTTATGGGTTTTATGATGACTAAATTGCAAATCTGGCTCCTTGTGATTAATGCATGGGAGCATCCGTCTGGCAGTGAACACATTCCTTGTTTTTTGTAGTCTTTGGAGGTTTTTAGTGCACCACAGTGCATTTGAATTATTTCTAGGGTTGTTTAGATAAATGATGAGATTCCTGTTCCACTCAGATTGAACCACTAATCTTTGCATGATCTACAGTGCTGGCAAGCAGAGGTGTATCACTCCTTGATTTCTTACACCTCTTGGAAAGTTACATTGACTGTGTACACTGAACTTCTATTCTGTCTGCAGAGGGCAAGTTTAGTGGTTTGGGGTTTTTTTCCCAAAATGTAATAAATGTAAAGATGTTTTAGCATCTGCATAGTCTAACAAAATAGTGGTTCTCAACTTTCTGGAATAGTTCTGCTGATTATATTTTTTTCTGTATATTATTGTAATTCGGTGCCTGATTTTTTTTTTTTTCACACACCACTCAGGGCCTGCATTTGACTGTCTGGCTCTGTCCTCACCCTTGTGCAGAGTGTCATGCATTTCATTAGTAGCTGAGCACGAAGAGTTCAGCTCTTCGAAGATTCAAAGCTTTAAAATTAACTTTGCCATGCACAACTTCTGTCTAGCTAAACTGTACCTGAACAGCCTTCATGTTTTTCCTCTTTCCCTTCTAAAAGAATGCCTTTGAGCACAGTGATCAAATGTTATTTAAAGCTGTTGTGTCTAAAGCACTGAATTTCTGATCCTGGAACTCCAGCAGTGAGTATTTCCTTTCAAAAATTTATATGGCAATTAAATGCAATTAGATCTGCCCACGGTGCTCTCTTTAACTTGACATAAATGGGATGCCCAGACTGTGCCAAAAAAGCTTGATGAATCCTTTTCTGTGAATAAAAGAATTTTAACTCCTTTTTGGTCAGTTTAAGTGAGGTACTAATTGCCTTTGTTTTCCTAAGCTTCTTCCTCTGGATTTTTGTTGATGAGATTGTTCAGTGATAAGTTTTTCCTGCATCTTTATGTAGATTAGCAATATAACTGCACATCTGTGGTGCTTCCTTCAGGAAGAACTCTCCTGTTGCTTCTTGGCATCATCTTTCATACTTGAGGTTCTATTTTGTATATTAAAAGTCACATGAACTAAATTTGTGTCCTTGAATATTTCCATTTATTAGAAAATATGCCAGCATAGAACAGAAGTTATTTGCTGTACTAATTATCAAGCTTTTCCTCAGATGTTTGGGGTTTTTTTTCCACCCACTCAAAAGTACTTGTAATGCTCTCATTAAATTTGGAATAACCTTATGAAAACTTTGTTTAGAAACCAGTGAAATGCAGAGCATATCCCATAGCAGAACAACTCTGCTGGTGTATTTGAATGCAAGATTACAAATTTTTTTTGCTCTATCTGTAGCCTTTCTAAATTAGATTTATAAGGGATTAGAAAAAGACTGTCAGGATCAACATTAGACCTTTTTATCTCAAGCTTATAGTTCTGTTGCAATGCTGCTTCAGTTCTATACAGAGCCATAAAAATGTCAGCAAGAGTGAGGTATCGATTCCATTGTGTGAAACGTTGTGAAAGTTTCATTTAGGAGGCAGTTTACACACTAGATGACTGGTGTTCAGGAAAGATGAGCTCAAACTGAACCAGCTTCAGGGAAAGCTACTGCAGTGATCCAGAGGAACAGGAAATCTACATCACAGGGAATGGAAAGCCCCATGGCTTGTTTTGACGTAGTGTTGTGAAGTCTAGGATCTGATTACTTCAGTGTATGGTTTGGGAAGGAGTGGGACATGCACATGAAAATGCTCAGAAAGTATCAAGGCCAGAAGACAGGGCTGATGGGAGAAAATTGAGGATGAGAATTGGACTTCTGATAGTCAAACCCCAGAGCTTCTCCCAGTAGAGCAAAGTAAGATAGCTTATGCTTAATTCATGGCAGGGCTGTATGGTGTGGCTGCCTACTTTAGGAGCCTTTATTTGCCCCAGTTGTCCACCCCCATTCTGTCTTTTGCTAGAAAACTGCCTGGTGCAGTTCTAGGGCATGAATCTTGCTGCCTGCCTGCCATTCAACCTTTTTTCTCCTCTGAGGAGACAGCTGTGAGGGATAGAGCATTTTGAAGCAAATGTGCTTTAGATGGTACATGATCAAAAAGCTGAACTGGGGCCAAGTGACTGTGTCTGTGTGGATTGCAGTGGTGGAGCAGAGAGCAGCTTCTCCAGTGGCCCAGCAGACTGAAAGGGCATCGAGCCTATACAGACACCAGGAAAGCCAGTGGAATGTCTCCTATTGACTCCAGCAGACTGCAAATTAAGCCTTTAGTTGTTATGATTCACAGTAACTAAGGAAACCTAAATTCACAACATAAGAGTCTGAAGCCTTCCTTTTGAGGCCTGAAAAAGACTGTGACAGTTTGATTTTTGACGTGGAAAGCCATCTTTTTGTCAAGCACATGCCTGGTTCTGATGTGAGACTCGATATTTTTGTGCACCAAGAATGCAACGGAGGCTGTCCCTAGATGATGTCTCTGATGCTAAACTGGGAGTGTTAATTTTTTGGGGTGAGGTTTTGTTGGTTTTTGTTTTGTTTGTTTGGTTTTTTTAATGGGGTTGGGGGTTATATTGTTTTGAGTTTTTTGGTGTTGTTTTTTGTTTTTTTCCCCACTTACAGTAATGGACAAAGTACCCTTGTAGGAGTTCTTGCAGGGCACAGATATTACACAGGCACTTCTGCTATTTTTCATAAGGAAACTGGAGGGGTTGAGAGGTTTGGCCAAACATATTTTAGTTATGCTTATTAATTGAACAAGTGATTGTTTTCTGAGGCAGTTTTGTTTTTCCAAAGTAATCAATTTATACTTTTATAGTGATATATATCTTAACAAAGAAGCCTTGAAATTAAAAGCTTAACAGCTTTTTTTTTGTTTTACAGTCACCTCTTAGCCATGACCTCATCCTTAACCTGACTCAGGATGGAATCAAACTGCTGTTTGATGCTTTCAATCAGAGACTTAAGGTAATAGAACACCCCTCCTGCAAACAGACAATGCAAACCAAAACCCTGGGGTTATTGACACTTAACAGAGCATAAGTATGTGGCTCATTTAGACATTTAATTTGTCTTACATAGAGTGCTCTCTTGTGATTATGAACTGCATTTCTTCAGTGGGGTTTAAATCTTTGTTTGTGGAAGTAAGACACCTTGCCTTTGTTCTGGAGACTGCGCGCGCGCACACACACACACACACACACACACAGAGGAGTGTGATGGTGCAGTGTGGTCTCGCTTGCCCATCCTTGTCTTGAGTTGTACTGAAGTTGCATGAGGCCCCTACCAAAGCTAGGCCTTGGATTTGAAGTCAGAGCATCATTAATGCAAACCAGACAGTGTTGTTTTATGCCCAGGTTGTTCCTTTATGTGGGCTGCCGTTTTATTTATGAAGTTAAACTTCCTCCTATTCATAGTTTTCACTTAAGTTAGCTTTGCAGAGTATTTGTGGGGCTGTGAGAGCTTGATTCCCCCCAGAAAGCCATGTCCAGGCCTCTTGTGAGCAGCTGCCTCCTGCACTGACTTCAGTTTGTTCTGGATGAGTTTTGGTTCCTGCAATTGATGTCTTCAGTTCTGCTTTTGTGCTTTTAGGTGACCAGGAGTTGATCTGCATCTCTCAAGGATGCTTAGTGTAGTTAAGATGCAAAATAATAGGCAGGCTGGCCACCACTTTCCCATGGCATTTATCCTTGCAAAGTATCTTTAATGGAAGTGGTATTTTTTATCTATACAAAATGGGCAGCTGTGGGACTGTAGAGGTGTGACTGCATGAGTACAAAATTTTGAAAACCTCTTAACTGAAGCCTTTAAAATATCTGTGTGTAACTTCTTAGTTATTCAGGCTGATCCTTGCAGCCAGACCAGCTGTGCTGAACAATTGTCACTGGTTCTCACCTGGTGGGTGTAAATTTGTCTGTGACAGAAGTGTTTAGGTGTTAATTTGGCTAATTGGGTGAGAGTGAACTGCTCTAACTGCTGTGTTGCTTAACACTTAAAAGCAGAAGTGTGGAGTTAAATGTGATACTAAAAAATTGAATGCTTATCTTTTAGGTAAGTCTGGAATATGGTGCAGGGTTTGGAACAGTGATAGGTGGAGCCTTCTGCCCTTTACTCACATCTAAAATAAAACCAGCAGAAAAATATCACTCTCCAAAGTTCAGCCATTGCTTTTTCCCAAAAATTACTGTAGGAGAGTAGCATGTGCTATCAGCTGAAACTTGAGCTCTTTGTGTACTTCATAGGTATGAAATTGTTGAATAGCAAGCCAGATTAGTTGTTGGAAGTACTTACTTCTCTAAGAATAGCCTGTAACACCATGGTATGCTTGTATTTTTCTAAAATTTTTTTATATTAATTATAAAAATACACATTTTGAAGAAGATTTTCAGTTCAAATTGAGCTCAGCTGAGGGACAACTGAGCACTTTTTTTCCCAGATTTCTGTTTTTAATTGCCTTATGGTAGTTTCTGTTCATGAAGTCCTTCTGTAATAATGGTATTCTTGGTTTTGACAAGTTCCTGAATTTACTTATTCAGACTGTGTATGTGCATTTACAATTTTTAAGAGAGTATCTTGAAAATTCTTTGTTAGCTGTATGAAATCTTTCCAACTGTATGTAATTCTGAAGGAGACTGAACTCAAAAGTGGCATCATCATTTCAAGTACATGAAATGTACTTACTGACTGTTTTGGGGAATGTTGCAATCCTGTAGTGTTTTTGAGGTGCTGTAAGTAGTGTCTACATTGTCTCTTCATCTCCAGTTTCTGAGGGTCTGATTTTGTCACACCCAGTGTGCTAAGAGCTAAGCAAGAGCTTTTCTTGCCTTTCTCCATAATGTGTTTAAAAACTAGTTTTAAAGAAAAAATAGAAACCCCAAACCCTTCTGGTATGTGTTTCTAGGTTTGTTTCAAAAAAAAAAAAAAAAACAGGAAAACCAATCTCTTCTGTTATGTTGTGGTTCAGTGGTCTAGTGACACTTCTGTTTGTTTGTTTGAACTACGAATAGTCAAGCTGTGTAAGTGCATACAGTGCTATGAAAACTCTTACTTGTAAAAGTGTTCAGAAAGCTTTCTAGAAGAAATTCAATGGGATCAGTTCAGAAGTGAGCAACAGGACTTGTTAAAGGATACTGTAGGTGTAAAATAAGTAATGCCTGTTTTTAAGATGGTGTGACTGTTTTCAGTGTTGCTCAGCAGCAGCAAAACTGGAAAAATCAGGAGGCCTTTCTTCTCTTTGTGTATTGTTTTTTTTAATACACACTTGCTAATAAATTTGACTGTGAAAGAGATTGAAATACAGGCTACTAAGATGGAAAGTCTTGGCAATTCCAAGCAAGCTGGTGCAGGAATAAAGTCAGCAATATTCCTAACAAGTTTCCTCCCTTTTTTCAGGGAGAAGGGGGAAAGACTCACCTTCAGTAGCCGAAGCATTGCAGGAGGTGTTGCTGATGTGAATTGGTAGATCCAGGGCAAGGTTCTGAAAGCAATTTTAGCATCAAGGTCTCTCATGTGTGCTCCCTCTGAGGTGGAGAAAGAGTTGGGTTTCACAGCATCTGAACAACAATGTTCAGATGTCTATTATTGCTGGTAATAGACATCTGCACATTTTTATAAGTCTTAGTAGTAATTATCAAAACAGTGAATATTAGGGAACATCAGCTTTTACTCATTTAAAGTAACTGTCTTCTGACTATATGGTAAACCCATCACTGAACAGTCCTTGGTCTTCTCAGTTTGTGTTCTCTGCACATAGAATCACACTGATCCTTTTGTCAGCGTAGCTGCTTTAATTTGGAAAAGAGATTTTTTTTCTAGTGCTCTGGCCTATTCTTCATTATGACTTTCATGACTTATGAGATCTTTTGACTGCCATTAATTTTTGCTAAGTTGCACTCATTTATTCCCCTGCTGTTGGTAAAAAGAAATGTTGACCTGAGTTGATCTGAGTTATGGGAAGAGGACTGTTGGCAAACTGGTGCCTGTTGGCTGCTGTCAGGGTGTTTCTCTTGGGGGGAACCACATTTGTGCCACTGCAATTCCTTGTGCACTGTTCCTGGTTGTTCAGCTCTTTTGTCTTCCACCGTGCAGTTTGTTCAGCAGAACTTCAGGAGGGTGCCCAGTGCTCTACAGTAGTGGCTGCAAAACAAGATCTGGGGTGGGGCTGGTTCTGTCTATTTTCAGAAGAAATTTTGTGGAGGGAAAAGATGTGCAAGATCACTATAAAAGAATGTAAAATCAGTCCTAGCTTTTCATAAAAGTAGCCTTTGTTTTTTAATAGGCTTTAACAGTGAAGGAAATCTGGACATGTCAACTGCACTTGAATTAACATACTAGATAACCATGTTTTTCCAAGGAGCATAATTCCAAGTGTATTTTTTTTTTAGACAAAAAGTTTGTTCTCTTATGTTGGTTCTGCCAAAATGTTAGTTTGTTACTTGCTTTGTGCCTTACATGTTGCTTATATTCTGAAATGCCATTAAGTGTTGACTTGTTTTTTTTTCTAAATATATATAGAGGTAGTGGTTTAAACGTTGCAAGTTGTTTTATTTAGGGTTATTTGCTGGGCATCTCCCAAAACCAAGACTTCCTTCTCAGCTGGTGATATTTTTAGGCTTTAAAGCCACACTTGGTAGCAAGCTCCCTGGGAAATTCTGCTTTATTCTCTCACTGAAGAGTGAGTCCTGTCAGAATTTGCAAATGATTTGTTGAAGGATTACAAAACAAAAAATGTGTTTTACCTTTTCTTTACAGCAGTTATGAGCTGTACGTGTTTTCTTTTTCTACTGACACAGGAACACGTATGTAGGGTGGAAGGAGGTTATGCTTGTCCATGGCTACTTGCCAAAAATCGTCTGCTTAAAGCCCAGTGTAGCCTCAAAATCCAGTGACAGTCATAGAAATCATATGACATCAGTCTCAGGTGCATGTTTACAGTGATGTATTCAGAACAAAGGATCCGTATTGAATATTTTCTGCAGAGGGGAAAGCTCCTTGCAATATTCAGTAGGGTCTAAAAGATTTAGTAAATATCAGAACTGGGTATTATGGCTTACCCTGATGCTTTGTGGCCTGCTCCTCTGATTGTCTTCTGTAATGCTTGGCGAGGTTGCAAGATATCTTATGTATAATTGAAATGGGATACTGCTACTAAGTCTTGCTGTGTTCATCCTTTACTTTAGAAGAGCTGGAAAGTTACAGCAGTGCAGTCAGTGTTAGGACTTGGTGCCTGGCACAGGCATTCTTCAGGGTAATAGGAGCAACCCAAGGAATGACCCATTGTTTAGCATTCATCAGAGGATTCCCTAATTAGCTAATCCTTGCTATTGCTTTCCTTTGAATTTGTTTAAGACTAAACTTCATAGAAATCAAGATGCTGATGTGTCAGTGAAAATATTTCTTCCTGCAGGCAGTGCTGATGTACATGGGATATGAGGGTTCTCTCCTGAACCCAGAGTAGTTCAGTCCTTATTTCACATGTGCAGTTCCTGAGTCAGTTTTTGAAGTTCGATCTCTGACACTGTGGTTTATCTTGGCAGAGTTCTGTAAGAAGGGGAGTAAGCAGCACTAGCTAGTCTTGCCTTTTGACAAGGATTTGCCTCTAATGATGTGCAAATGTCTGAACTATGGCAATGTTTGTTTCCTGTGTTTCAGGTGATTGAAGTTTATGACTTGACTAAGGTGAAGTTAAAATATTGGTAAGTGATTTAAGACCTCTCATGATTTCCTCTTGGTTAGAGTGGCTGGTTTTACTCCTTTTTTAAAAATCCTGAATTCATTTTTTCAATTATTCTTTTTAAAAATCAAAAATAGCTGTCATAAAGGAATGTACATAATCATCCTTTCTTGAACATAGCACTCAGTTAAATCACCAGTTTACTGTTCAGTCTTGGAGACTTCTTACAATTTATATGTGGTACTGCCATTAGTAAATGTTTGTAGCATCTGTTTGGTTTCCTTCAGGCAGATTAATTTTGTTTTCTTTTTCAGTGGTGTCCATTTTAACTCTCAGGCAATTGCTCCAACCATAGAACAAATTGATCAGTCATTTGGAGCAACACATCCAGGAGGTAAGCCAAAAAGTTTCTGAGAAGCACACCTAGCCTGACAGACTTCTTTCTAGGAAACCTTTCTGGTATGTCTGCCTAGAGCAATGTGTAGGCAGTTCCGTTGTCATGTGATGTGGAGCTGTGTTCCAGAATGGTCATATTCTTATAGCTGGGAAATCATATAAAATGTACTGTCAGTTTGATTGTGACTCTTTTTTAAAAGTGAGATGGTGAGGCAGAGAGTCACTGGCACTGAGTGGTGTATTCAGATGACATTAATGATCTGTTTTGAGCTGCCAGTACCAGAAAACTGTGAGCTTTGTTGTTGATGCTGTTGTTACACATCCTTATGCACGGTCAGCTCTCAAGCATCCTTAGGGATTGTGTACACCATGAGCACAGACATTTGAGCTGATCTCTGTGCAGAGTGAGCCAGGGCTATTTGCTCAGTCTCTGTGCTCTGTGAATGTGGTTATACCCCTGCTAGACAGGATCAAATCTGAGCTGTGTATAACTGGCTTGCACTTCCCTGAGCCCCCCTCCTGTACTGAGAGCACCGGGGAGGTGTGAAGTCAGTGTATGTGCAGCATGAGCAGAACCAGGACAAGTTTGTTTAACCTGGCTGAACCCACTCTGACTCTTGCACAGCCACTTGGCTGTTCACCATCTCTGCAGCAGGAAAAAGACTATCTTTAAGCTCCTTGTTTATGTATGAAAACGAAGAGTGTATTGCAGGGGGTTGTTAGGCTATGAAAATAAGCCAGTGGTGAAACTTTGAAGAGGATATTTATAATTAAACTGCCCGGAACTTTCAAGAAATGGAGCCACAAACTGGCACAACAAGGAAGAACATTAACTCCATATAGTCAAGATACCATTTTCAGAGCCTCATTTTCTATTTTTAGCTTAAGCCCGTCCATTTGCAGTAGTCAGGCTGATCCCAAACAGGCGAGTGTTCTTTGTGATGGATGGTGATTGCGTATCCAGCCTTTGTCTCTGCTCTCTGCAGACAATCTCTTGCACATTACAGAACAGGATTTATTAACTGGGGAGGGTCATGTGGGCAGAGCAGTATCATTGCATAAAAGCCTCTTGTAGTAGATGAATATCAGATGGAGATAAATGAAGCTTGGAGCATTTCTAGCTGTAATACTCCAAGGACCAGAATTAGCCATTTAAATTTTGGTCCTGACATTAACAGTTCCTCTTAGACAAACTCTGAGATGTATGGTTAGATCTAGTATGGAAATGGTATGTACAAGAGACTATAGAAGTTAAGAAGGGTAAAAGTGCTTCCATGTCCTGGGTGGCTTATAATTTTTATTTGTTCTGTGATGATGGTTTATTTGCAAATATTTAGAGGTGGAACACTTCCAAAATTGTGATATTATGAAATGTAAAAATACATATCTAGCCATAAGCATTGCCTGTGGTAGTGATAGCATGTTTTCTTACTGCATAAAATGGTGTGCAAGCACTTAAAACCATGGTTTGGCACCACGTGTCCTTGTGCTGAATTTGCAGATCTTGTGCACCTGTCATATTCAATTAAGAAAACTTGCACACTTGCTTCATCTGGTGATAGTTTTTCATAACATCTTTTCATCTAGTGACATGTAGATAAGAAAATGTATTTATTAAAATGTTTGCCTCTATTACCTTTTCACTAGTGCATTTGCTTATTCAAGTTTCCTCATTGGAAAAATTCTTCTTCCATTAACAGCCTACTTAGCAGAAGTAAATGCTCTGTATTAAGCTGCCTGACACAACCAGTTTGAACTGCATTATGCAACACAAGTTTTTGATAACTCTTTTTTTTCCTTTGTGTTTTCTGAAACAGAAAAGGCAAAGAACCAGAATGGTTTTCAGCATGTGAGAGGAATGGTGACGTTTTCATGTCCCACAAAAGTTGGAGATGGGGTGGGAGGAGAAACCTTCCTCTTAATGTGACCAAAGTACCAAATGCTAGTTTTCATGAATGGAAGGAACATAAGCATCCCTTTACTTCTCTGTGCTAATATTCCTCCAAACCCCCAATGCAAGCACTTTGAAAGTATTTTGTTGTTTATCTGTTAACCTCCACTAGAATTTCACTCAAAATGTTGTCTTTCACTTAAAACCAAGGTGGTGGCAGCAGAACTTTCGTGCAACAGGATACAGTGGTAGTTTCAAAATAAATTTCGAAAGGTTAGCAACAGTTTTGTGTTGAAACCGACCTTCAGTGAGCATTTTTGGTTTTGCCAGATCAGTGGTTTTAAAAAAGAAGAGTCATCAGGAAAATCAACCAGCTTCATTACTTTTTGGCTAACATTAGTTTGAAACATTGCAGTACCTTTGTCATGGGGCTTATTGAAATACAACCACTTTGGAGGTCACCAGCTTCAGCAAAGCCAAGATTTTTATCCCACGTTTCCATGATTCTCTGACCTGACCTCCTGCTGGGAAGTGCTTGCTTTTGCCAGTGGCTCTACTGAAACCACATCCTGTCCTGAGTCCTCATGCATGTGGCTTTGTGCCAAAGTGCCATTCGGCAAGGATCAGGGCTGTGGGGTTGAACTCAAGTCATAAGGTAGAAGAAAAAGACCCCCTTCCCTCCTACTGCAGTGGCCTTGCAAACATGGAGGGGGCTCCTGTGTTCTTGCTCTCTAACTCTCAGACTTCAGCAGTGGCCCAGGCTCCCCTAAGGTGCCAGAAACATCTTATGCTTGATTCCAGTAAGAACTGAGTTTTGGATCTGCCTCTGCTTTTACCAAAGCTGTGTCCATTTTGCAGCCGTGCTGGTGTTGGTGGCTTTGTCCTGTCCAGCTCTACAGAAATATTTCCCAGCTGGTCACACTCTGCTGCCTTCCTGGAAGGCAAACCTCCTCCTTTTCCCCCACCCAGAGTGCAGCAGCAAAGAAACAGTCTTTTTACTTCTATCAGCAGTTTTGAATGGAATTAGCAGGGTGCTTGTTTGGTAAAAAAATGTCAAAATTTTAAAAATAACAATAGTAAAAAATCCTTACCTTGTTCAGTCATGTGGTTGTGATCTATGGTTTTGAGGGAGACATGAGAGAACTTCCCAAGAATAAAAAAATTCCTTGCCATTTAAACCTAAGCATCAACAAACATTGCAGGGGATGGGAACTGATGCGATTTGTATAATCAGATATCACACTTGGCATGACTAGGGGAAAAATAGTTCTCCAGCTGGCTGTGGGCTTTGGAAAAGATGTATCATAATTTATCACATGAGAGAGATTTGTGTAATTTTCCTGCCGATCAAAACATTTCCCTCTCTCCACACGTTTTCCTTTCAGTGACAAGTGTGGAAAAGACTCTTAGCCAGCACATTCTGCAGAAAAGGCAAATGATGACTTTTGAAAGCTTAATGCTTATTGCTCAACTATTATTTTTCTATCCTGGGTGGCCTGGCATTGTCCAGATACCTTGTGATATGTCTTTCAAGTTGAACATTTGAAAGACACTGTGGGAGGGATGGAATAAAATATTTCTTTATGTGCATTTTATCTCTATGCTATGTCATTTTAAATATAACATTGTAAGAAAAAAGGGAATATTGAACCTTTGGTATTCCTTTGGTAACGGGGAAGAAAGCAGCTTCTCTTGTTAGAGGGTTTCTTTATTGTTTTTAGCTTCTGGTGTTTTCAAGCTGTCAGCTCCTGTGTGTTACGAGAACACTCTGTTCCCCCAGTGGCTACCAGGCACAGGTTGAAGTTTGTAAAATCAATCCCAAAACAGTTCCCAAACTCTCAGTCTTTTGGGATTGTTTTTTAATCTTTCCACGTCTCAGAAAACAGTATGTCTTGTTAGAGTAAGTAGTGGGATGACATTTATTGTTGTTTGTAGTTGATGTTGTGCAATTGATTGCAGTGAATCAGGACATCTCGTGATGTGGTGACAGCTGGAAGTCTGTGCGTGCTCTAATTTATTAGTGCTCTTTGTGGGAGCTGACTGGTTGGCTGCTGTTTCTGGTGATGCTATTTTTAATTATCACTGTAAATGGCCCAGGACCTGTGTGTCTGAAGCATTTCCTCCTTGTGCTGAGTTACCCAGGAATGCACAGAGCTGATCAGGGCATAGATGGGAGCTCCTCTTGGGAGGAGAGGTGGAAGTGCAGGTCGCAGGGTGAGCTCTCCTTTGAGCTCCCGTTTGTGCTGCCCCGTGCTGTGAAAGAGGGAATTATCAGTGTTCTGTGCACATCTCTCTCAAAGACTTTCTGGTTAATACTGTACAGTGTTTTACATAACAATGAACGGAATTGTTTTGTACTAATAGTGGCTATTTAAACTACTTGAGAGATATTAAGGTGTAATTGATTGTGTCATATTGTATAATTGTGTTGTTAGGGATAGGGTAGTGCCTGCAGGCTTGCAGAGGCAACTGTAATGAATCTATGGTTTCTCTTATTGCTGTGCTTTTACTGCATCAGATTAAAAGCAAAGCTGTTACTGTCCTGTGTAATTGTGTTCCTCCTGCATTCTGAGATGTAACAAATTCATTGAGATGATGAAGGTGCTGTTAGATATGAACTGGAGAATTTTTAGTTTATTTTGGTAACTCTGTTTTTACTTTCTTTTCCCTTTTAGTCTATAACTCAGCTGAGCAACTCTTTCACCTCAATTTCAGAGGACTGTCGTTTTCTTTTCAGTTAGACTCCTGGACTGAAACCCCGAAGTACGAGGTGAGCAATCATTCTTAGTTAATGGATGGTCTTTTTGCATCTGTGGTACTTGCAAAGTATCACCTACATTGTGTCTTGCTGTCTTTTGCAAGCAAAAGAAACCAGTAGTTTGGAAGGAATTGAACTCCTCAATTGTGTTCTTATTAATGCTATGTAACCATCTCAAAGGTAAAAATTTACTTCCTGTTGGCAAAAGGCATGTGCTTAGGGGTTTTGCTTGCATCATGAACTGGAACTAGCAATTCTGTTGGTGAAAGGAGTCTTCTAAAAATATGAGTGCTGTCTATGCAAATACATAAATATTAAGCAATATACTGGGAGGCTGTTCTTTTATCAGATGTTTTTGAATCTCATCAAAGTGATTATGCAACTAAAGTAGGATAGACTTCATAAAATACATTTTCATCTTAAGTGTCCTTCAGTATGAGTGCTTTTAGCAAGCCAAATGAATGAGTTTTATTTGTAATGCCTGTTTGCATATTCACCAAATGTTTGGATGAGTTACTGAATAATTAAATGCATTACTGCATTTTCTGAAATCTTTGAAAATCACTCTCTAAAGTGGAAACAAGATCAGGTCCTTTGTGGTTTCCTTCTGTACTAACAAAAATGTATGTATAACTTGTTTTGTGTGAGGATGGAAATGCTCTCAGTTGTATAATCTGGGTTTATCAGTTAAAAAGCATGGTATTAAAATAAAGGAGCATATGAAGAGCCAAAACAAAGGGGAAGAAATGAACCAACATGATGACACGTTCTTTGTCACAGCCTAGTGCTTTAGTGGTTGTGGTTGACAGGTTACAGGGGTAACCAGGGGAAGTTACTGTTTAGCAGTAGGGGAAGGTCAGTTGGTTTTCAGATTGGAAGGTGAATAGAAACCTAATAAGCCAAACAAAAAGAATGCCCAACAAAGAGTAGTTTCTTTTAATGCAAGAGTTCCCAGGGCATTGATGAATGAAATGGTCAAGCTACTGAGGAAGTCAGTTGTTACACCAAAGATTTGAAAAGATCATAAAATATCTCAAGTTGGAAGGGACCTGTAGGGGTCATCGAGTCCAGCTCCCTGCTCCTTGCAGGACTACCTAAAAGTACAAGATGTTAAAATAAAACTGCTAGAACAGTGGAGAAAATAATCTTGCATTCTCTGAGTGTCTCATTTAGTTGTTCTAGTGAGATCAGTAAAATGTTGTTTGTAGAGTGTAATGCCGAAGTCTCCCCAGGAATAGGTAGAAGTAGGATTGTTTAGAAAACAGAGTAGTATGAAACAGTCCATAGGAAAGAGAAGTGTTTGTGGAGATTTTTAGAGAGAAACATTAGAAAAGATTGCAGAGTGAAGTCAAATTTGAATATGTCAAAATCTGTCAAGTTCAGGGAAGATCATATAGGAATGCTAAGCTACTTTAAAAAGCATTGTACTCCTCTGCCTATGGAAATGGAAAAACTATGAAGAAAATTTTGGAGTTTATTGTATAGCTGGAAACAAGCTGCATGTGAGGAGAACTTGAAAACCTTTTCTCACTTCAGTAGTTTCAAGTCTGACTACTTTAAAAAGCAAAAGATATTAATGTTCTAGGCAAATTCAGAAAGAGAATTGAAATTGGGACATCTCTAGATTTGCTAAGTAGTAGAGGTTCCCTTCTTAGTACCTACAGCAGTGAAAGTCATTGTTCTAGGTTAGTTTTTTCCCTAAGATTTTTTTTTTGTGTGTATATTTACCTTATGTGAGGTCCTGTTAAACTAGACCAGGTAATAGTTTGCATATTGTGCATTTTGTTTTTGTTGACTGCTTGTGACAAAGATAGGGGGTTTTTCTTTATGATGACAGCAAAGTATGTTATTGGTCTTGAATGTCCTATTACATTCAGAATTGAAAGAAATTCCTTCTTCTAGCACAGTAAGAGTCAGTCCTACTTCCTTAGCATGCTTTCTACTTGATGAGAGCACTCAAATCCCTGTCAAAACAGTATGTGTAAGAATGTGGTGATAAGGAGAGTGGAAAAGCTATTTAATGAACAAGTTTCTGTTCATCAGATACAGGCATCTTGCAAACCAGCAAAACTGTTAAAAGGCTGAAATTAATGCAGTGGGAGACAAAAACCGGAAGTTTTCCTTTAAAATGGATGATTTCTTAGACCTTAAGTACAGTGTATCAGTACAAATGCTTGGAAATTGCTAGCTGCCAGTGATCAAATCAAGGAAAAACTTGAATTCTTAGTAGCCACAGTGACTAACTGTTGGACTAATGGCATCTTTTGATGAGTAAACGTCAAAAGCGAGTGTTTCACGCCAGCTCGGGAATCCAGCAGTGGTGGAATATAAAGAAGCACCACCTAGAAGGTTGAGTTTTTCTGTTATTTTGCTCTCTTGTCTTTGGCTGGAGACTCACTTGAATTGGTAAGCATATACTGCATCTCTACAGCAATTTCTGACCTTGAGCTGAAGCGTCTGCTGTGTTGTGTAACAAGAATGATTCTGTGTTTCCACAGCCTAACTTTGCCCATGGTCTGGCCTCTCTGCAAATTCCACATGGCGCGACTGTGAAACGTATGTACATCTACAATGGAAACAGTCTGCAGGATACCAAGTATGTACAGCTGCCCGTGCTCTTCTGATCATTTATTTAGTGCTTTGCCATTGCTAAATATAATTGTATATTTTTTATTTCAGTTTGGGTCATCTGTTAATTTGGTAATGTGCAGAATGCCTTAAGATGCCAACCTTAGTCAAATTTCTGTAGGTGTTATCCTCAGACCTTGTAATCAAATGTTGGTTTGATTTATGTTGCTGTAAAATCAGCTTGGTTCAGCTGTAGTAGGCAAGATCAATTTACCTAAAAATGTATTAATTAAAGTAGGAAACATTGTGAATTTAGCTTGTAGCATATTGATAATATGTATGTCATAGCAGGGCCCTATCAAGGGTCTTAAACTCTCTTGCTAACAAAAATAATAACATATACCATATGCATGGTCTACCATATATTCAATGTATTTGCAGATACCTGACTGAGCTTACTATCTTAAAGGCCAGGCTAGATGGGGCTTTGAGCAACCTGGCCTAGTGGAAGGAGTCACTGCCCGTGGCAGAGGGGCTGGAATTAGGTCATCTTTAAGGTTCCTTCCAACCTAAACCGTTCTAGGATTCTGAGATGCCTAATCTTAGAAATACCTATACTGATAAGGTGTTATTTTTTGCAGGCAGTTGAGTTTTAAGGCCAGGAGATAAACACATCCTTGGATTACTGCTGAGAAGGGAGGGAACCTTGTTTGTGCAGGCATTGTCTCCTAATTAGAAATAAGTGCACTTGAGAAAAGTGCTGTTGTCTGTGCCCATCTGTGGCATGGTGAGCTTTAGTGAAAGCACTGATTGTTATGTGGGGCTCTGTTGTGTGTGAGAGAGGGAGCTCAAAGCCCAACTTTTAGCTTGGCATTCACCCAGAGGAGGAGTTGACATAAGAGTGAATTTTAGGGAGCATATACATGCTAATATACAGGAAATAGGCCTTTCCATTAAATCTGTCTTACTTGGGGCTGGTATTGTTTTCTAAAATAACATTGTTAAATTAAATTGAGAACTTTCCCAGTAAAGCAGCACAGTTGCCTTTGGTGTACTGGTACAAGCTGATTTCATATTCTGTGCTATGAAGTACCTTCCCAAGAGCAGTGAGCATCATGGAGAAAGCTCTTCTGCTGCATTTGGGCGATGGGTCTAGTTCAAGGATTTAGTTAGCTTTAAAAACTCCACAACTTCCATTTTCCCTGAGAGAAATTTGAGCTGATGTGTCCTCATAGGAGATATCCAGAGGCTAGCTACAGTTTCTGTAATTCCTTAATTCCTGAAGTCTTTGAAACTTGCTGTTTTTTTCATGAGTAGTAAAGATCTTAGGTTTGAGTGCTGTTTCGTTCCTTTTCCCCCACACTTTCTGATCCTTCTGTTTAATACAATTTTTAATCTTCAGTCTCAGTTACATGCAGCTTTGTCAAAATTAATGTGCTCTGTTCCAGTGAACTGGTACCAGCTTGTTACAGGAAAATTTGACGATGAAGCAAATCCTATGCACATTTTGTATGATTGGTTTTAGGGCTCCCTTGATGCCTCTCAGCTGTTTCCTCGGGAATGTGTACGCCGAGAACGTCGATGTTCTGCGAGATGGAACTGGACCCTCAGGTTTACGGCTTCGCCTACTCACTGCAGGTATTGGAGACACTCAGAACATTGCACTGGTTGCTCTGCTCAGGAGAAGAGGGATAAACCTGTATAAATTAAACACAGGTTATTTGTGATGATTTAATAGGTGATTTCAAAGTGTTTTATCTACCTTATTTTGAACTATTGGAAAGAAAACCCAGTTAAATCTTTGTGAAGATGAATCTGCCTGCTGCTGCGTTTTCCTGACCCTGGAGAAATCACTGAAAACTGGAGCCCTGTCCTCACATGTTCCAAGTCCTTAGAATCTGTTTGCAGAAATGGAATTTGTCTCCAGGTGTATTTGTAGAAGAAAACAGATGACTGTTCTCAGTACATCACTAAAGAAACCCCATGGCAAACCTAGAAACCTTGTGTATGTGCATTTTCTGAGATTCCAGGGAGCTGTATGATGCTGATATTTTTGTGATTAAATCTGGAAGGCTTTTAAAAATGCCAGCAAGTGACTACATTCAAGGCTGCAGCCTTGAACTGCACTTCCAGTTCAGTTCTGTTTTCATTTACTGTCGGAGACAATGGTGAAAGTGAAGAGAGGCTGATGAGTCTTTCTCTCGTTGTGTGTCCTTTCAGAGATGGAAGGGTGCTTAGAAATTAAGGGAAAGACATAACTGCAAAGGAGTCTTGTTCATTCACCATAACTTGAGACTTGACAATGTTTTTAAAAAAAATATTGAGATGTTTTTAACAATTTTCATTAGAAGGATCAGCTTTTGACCTGTTCTGATTACTAGCTCTATATATATTGAGGAAACACTTGGAATACATTCACAATATGCAAAAGTTGAAAAAGAGAAAATTATAGATGAAGAATAAAAAATTATGAATAAAAATGGAGCAGATATTTTCAAGCTGCTTTGCTTCTGTCATTACAGAGGACGATGAGGTAGAGCTGTCTAGTGCAGAGAACATATATCCTCATGTACCAGGGAAGGAGTTAGCTATAGCATCATAATTATGTAAATGATTTTGAGAAATTGGACACTTTTAAGATAGTGTCAAGTTTTGTTAAAAATGTATACGCATGCAGCTTAAAGGAAATATTGTCAATGAGTAAAATAATTACTAAAATATCACTGATGTTCAGACAAGCTTGCAAAGAAGCAATCTGGACGTGCTGTTCTTCTCTTGCAAAGTTTGTAGACACTCGTGTAGAACATACTGCACACCTGTTCTAGCACAAGTTTCTCTGCCTATGTATTAATTTGAAGTTACTGTTGCTTAAGAAATCGAGGATGACTGAATTGGATTTTTCTGATTTATTTTAGTGGGTAACTAGCTACATAAATAATGCATAATGAGGAAAGCTAAGTGTGTATTTAGAGCACATCCTGTGTTTTGCAGTAACTGCTGCATATGTGTACTTGCATTCTCGTAAATGTGAGATGCTGCATTCCTGAAAGCAAATGGGCTCACAAACTGCAATATCTTTCCATTTCCTAACATCTGGTAGCATATGTCAGCAATTCATCTGTGTAATAGCTATTCAATAAGATCTGGTTTTAACATTGTTTGCACAGGGACATAGTTGCTATTGATTTAGAAAGTTATGGGAATCTTGAGTAAAGAATGTCTGTTTTGTGATACAGTTAATATAGATGGGGGATTTTACTTTATGCGCTTGACGTTTTTAGCTGGAGATAAATCTCTAGCTGTGAAAGTAGAACATTCTAGGGATAGAAATAATTCCTGTTATTTACTGCTAATAGCCAGCTGATCAAATTGAGGTGGGCTGGGAAACCAAGTCATGTTCATGTAAGTGGCAAGGAAGTGAAGGTAGTATGGCTGAAATTGGAGGTTAAAATGGGGAGCCTTGCAACAGGCAGCACATGCACCTCTCTGATAACAGATGTTTACACTGGTGCAAAGTAAATGGTTAAATTTAGTTTGGCACTGTTGTCTGAGGAATGCAGCTGTTTGGTTTGTGATAAATAGAGGAATGCTAACCTTTTGGTGTTGGTTTACTGGTGTATTCTGTGATCAGGAAGGATGCATGTAGAGTTGTTTTCCATTCCTCAGGCTGTGGCCCAGGTGTTTTAGCCGATGCCAAGATGCGGGTATTTGAGCGCTGTGTGTACTTCGGTGATTCCTGCCAGGATGTGCTCAGCACCTTGGGCTCTCCACACAAAGTCTTCTACAAGTCCGAAGACAAGGTGAGGGAATTCTTTCAGGCACAGACTTTGTTCAGTGGTGTCTCAGTCTCATCATAGTGTTTGTGTTTGGCAAGGTCAGTGAAGTTGAACTGCCAAGTAGCACAAATTACAAGTGCTTGACATATTACTTGACATAACAGACCAGGCTGAACCGTTATATAATAGGTTTTAAGAAGCTTTTTTAAAATCTAAATTGATGCAAATCTGTTTAAATTTATTTAAAAAAAAATCAAATTGCATCATGTTAACTGGTTTAAGAATTGTTACAAATGGGAGCACTTTTGTATCCAAATGTGCCTTAGCAAGTGTGTGCTGCCTGGTTTTTTTTTTAATTATACTTTGTGTAAAATAACCTCAGCATATACTTTGACCTTTTCGTAATGGTTTTACACAGTGCAATGTAAGCAAACCTTTTAATTATGATAATGGAAAGAGCTGATGTGTCACTGTGCTGCTGCAAGCAGGTGATGCTCCTGTCATGAAGCACAGTATCTTACATAGCTGAGCAAAGGCTTCAAATGAGATTATAGCAATTTGTTTGAATGTAGAGATGTTATTAAAGGCATTCATCTTTGAGCATTATTGAATGCATCTGAAAAATGTGTTTCTTGCAGATGAAAATCCATTCACCCTCGCCCCATAAGCAGGTCCCATCAAAGTGCAATGACTACTTCTTCAATTATTTCACTCTTGGAGTGGTGAGTGGAAAGATTCCCTAAACAATTCACGTAAACTTCTGATTTAGTTACACAGCAATTCTTTCAGGCTAAAGGCTGTGGGAAATGAGAGACTGCAAAACTCTTGATTGCTGCCTTTCATATCTCTGGATATGAAAAGCTACACTGACTTTCCTTTAACAATTAGAAATGTAATCAGCAGTGTTTTATCTCCACCAGTGGATGGAGGGCTCTTTGCACTTTTGCAGTCTCTTAGGTTTTCTCCTTTTTCTGTTGTGCCTGATGCATAGGTAACTAGTTCTTGTTCCTGAGATCCATGCCCCTGTCCCACAGAACTGAGACAGGTATGCCATAACATCAGTTGTGAAATTTTGCTGAGCTGTGGGTTGTAGTTAAATCTTCATGTTCCTCCTTGCAGCTGTTTTGCTTTAGTCTATGCTACTGTAAATAATATGCAGAAAAACAAGACTTCCTTAGAAAACTTGCCACCATTAGCAAATGAAGCTGAAGTTGTGATTGAGTGCTGGAGGAAATGTGTGTTATTTGAATACACAAATATTCTTATTTTCAAATACTAGTTTTCATAACTTGATTCAGTTTCAGTGAGGTAAATATGTCACTCTGTACAGGTGCTATGTTAAGTAATCTCAGGTTACTTTGGGGAAAGCCACCTTCCTCTATCCAAATTGCTTCATCTGTCTTTCTTGTCTTCAACAGGATATTCTCTTTGATGCAAACACTCACAAGGTGAAGAAATTTGTCCTGCATACAAATTATCCTGGTCATTACAACTTTAACATGTGAGTGTATAGAACTCATCTATTGAAGAGTACATTAAAACAACTGAAAAGGAAATCTTACGTTCCCTTTATAGAATTCCAATATTTTTTCATAAGTCTCTTTGGTGTATCTAGTAACCTGTGGAGGTTTCAGACATCATTAGTAACATTGTTTTAGTAGTATTTTCTTTTTACTTTTAAATGCCTTTATACATACTGGCAAGTATGTCTTAAAGTAGTGAATGAGGTAAGGTAGTTCTTGGTCCGGGTATGATTTGCAAACTCGTGATAGAGGCAAACTCCGTATTAGCAAGAGTGTCCATTTACTGGTAGCTATGTTTCTGTTTTTTTCTTAACATGATTTCAATTAGTGATTAAAAAATCTCATGCTTCTGAACATGTTTTCAATACTTTCTAAGTGTAAACTCTTTAGAGGAGGAGTATGAGTTAGTGATTGGATGTCTGATTAAAGGAGTTAGTGATTGGATGTCTGATTAAAGCAGTTAGTGACAGAGAAATCTATAGTGCTGTTTAATAGCTAAATATTTGTCCATTCACTCTGTGTAACAATAGAGTAATTTGTGCTGAAGGACTTCTTGTGTCCTCTAGAAAATTGTATTAGGACACTCCCAGGCTGTTGCCTTTTTTGATGTAGAAAATCTAAGTGAGAACTTAATTTGTTATCATAGATTCTCATTTTCATTTTATTATTGACGTGAATTTTCATTAAAGGGATTATTAAGAGCTGTAAATCTGTGGCTGTGCAGTTTATCTTGGCTTCTGTTTTCTAATAGCTTTATGATTTGCACTTTCTAGTTACCATCGCTGTGAATTCAAGATTCCACTCGTCATTAAGAGAGGTGAGCATTTCACTGCTGTCCTGCTTCAGGGGACACAAAATGCTCCAAGGGGAGCAAGGATCAGTTCTCATCTGTAATGGTCCTTCATTATCAGAGGATGCTAACAGTGACAGTCATTGAGACAGAGAAGAAATTTTGGGGTTAGGTTTCTATTTAAGTGGAAAAGACACTTCAGGGCAAGGTAGCACTTCTCTGATTTTACTTACACTACTTCTTCACTTACTTGGATCACACAAATACTTAGCTGCAACATCACAACATCCTATAATGCTACTGCTCTGCTAAAATCAATTACCTTGTACCTGGAGGCTCAAAATCTGTAAAACTGTGTTAGTCTGAGCTCATCTGTCCAGTCCACTGATATTTAATATAATCTGGTTCATTTAGGAGTGAAAATAAACATCCAGAATATGTTGGCTCTGTGTGGTACAGACAAAGTTTGTCTCTGTTCACCTGAAAATCTCTACTTGAAAAAATACATACATACAGTAGTGCTGATTTGGCAAGGTACTAAGATGTTCCCAGCTCTGTGCATGTAACATGATCTTCACTGTCTGAAGATCACAGTGATTGAAGTAGACTTCTTCAAAGTAAGAATAAATGTGTTCTGGGAAAGTATTTGGATTATCCCGGGAATGCCAGATGCTGGCTAGGTTTTGGCCAGGGATGTTTTCCTCATTCTGATTGGTATTCACTGCAAGCACTTTGCTGTGTGAAGTGCAGTTCTCCTGTGACTCTTACAGCAGTTTGAGCATGTGGAGGTTTAAAAACCTGGAAAAACAATGTTTGTGTATACAGACTTATATGAAAGTTGATTTGTACTTCACCCAAGAGAATTAGCATGAAAGTTCTCATTTCTAAAATAATTTTCCCTTAGGTTATTGTACTTCAAAGCATTAATTTATGATTAATTTTATTTACCTCAAGTAGCATTATGAATTTATTCTTAATGTGTCTGGTTTTTTGTTTATTTGGCATTTTTAACCAGCTTTTCTGGCCTCTAGCTTATGTCCAGGACATGTAACAAGTTGTGAACAGATGTTTTAACAGTTTTGAAGAGCCCGTCTTCTTCCCTCTGGTGGCAGTTCCTGATGCAGTTTTATTAGTTCCCTTTTGTAGTTCAAATTCAGATTATAAATTACGAACCAGAGTTCAATTTCCAGACACTGAACTCACAGCACAAAGAGAGCATGTTTAGAGAGGAGAAAATACAGAGAAGCAAATGGTCTTTAACTTGACCGAAAGCTATGTTTGACATGTTCAGTGTCTAGGTCCGTTCCCACTGACTGGGGAACGTGCTTTCAGTATTTAGGAGTACCCAAATATATGTATGTAACATATGTGTGAAGGTACTTGAAACCACCAGCAAACAGTTTCTGTTTAAAGGCTGTAATTGTAAATGCAATGCTGTCCTTTTATTATTTAATAGGTAGGCTGCAATTCCCAAGCCCTCTGCCATCTTTATTTTGGAAGAGCAATGTTTTAACTGATTTCAGCCCTGCCAACTCCCGAGTCTCCAAATGTCAGTTTCAGCCGTCTTTCTTTCCAAGTGCAGTGGAGTATTTTGGACTTAATGAGTGGCACATCATATTACCTCCTTGAGTGGCTGTTAACTTAGTGCAAAGAGATGGAGTTTCTTTGACAGTGGTGTTCTTCCATCTAAGATTAAATCTTAAGCATTTATAATCTTAAAGTTGGGACTTGCTGTAAATAGGGAGGTTTGCTTTATCACCTTAACTGGCATTTTGTCAGTGTTACTGACAATTCTGATTGCTATTGAATGCTGATAAATTTGTATATGAGCTGATCTAATGCTCCTGTGTCTCCTGGTATCTGAATTAACATCCCAGAATAAAGGATTATGTAGGGGACTGTTCAAGCTTAAGCTATAAAAGCTTTTCTGTTTTTGTTTCGTAGATAGTGCTGATTCACAGACAGAAACATGTACAACATACAGCAAGGTAAGCCTGTGCAGAACTGAGTGTTTTCCTAATTTTCTTAAACCATCTAAATGATTCATGCCAACTTTACAATATACTTTAAAGAAAATACAGCAGTGGCATCATGTTGTTTTAAAATGGAATAGTAGAAGGCCAAAAGTTTGTATATATCTTGTGGTTTAAATATTTTGGTGTGTTAAAAGATTGAATTCATTTGTAATAGCACATGTCAAGTAAACTAAATTACTGCATTATGGCATGGCTTGCATTTCAACACAGTTGCAGGTAGAAATACTGAAATAAATGATAAGGAGAAACAACAGCAGTGGTGGCTGAATGTTAGCTGGCGACATGTTCCTAAACAAAATTCTCACAGAGCTATTGTACTAAACACAGCTCTTGAAGACATGTACCATTTAACAAGAGAGTCCAGTGCCCTTCCACTTTCTTCTGAAGGGCACCAGTAATGGGATGTTTCTTAGGCAGCAGCCTTTCAAAAATGTCACTGCCAGTGTGACACCTCCTGATGACAGCAGACTCCTTGAAGACTCTACAGCCTTACCACTTAAATGAACTTCCCAACTGGGCAGTTGCTGCTGCACATTTGACAGCTTCATTAAGTTGAAAAACTTCTCAAAAACTGTGTTCATCAGTGTCTCTGCAGTCAACATTCAGCCAGGGTCAGTGCTGCTCTGTTGACTCCTGAGGTGCCAAATGAAGGCTTTCCTTGGTGAATTTTGGGTCCTATACTGGGAAGAAAAATTGGAGTCAGCAGTCTGCAAGCTGCCATTCTATGCTTTTTGATTTGAATTACTTACACCTTTCAGTGCTTTGACTTACTTCAGTCTTGTGTGTGTGAAACTGCAGCTTCTTGGAGTCTGGTTAGAGTAAGGAAAACTGTTGGACACTTCCCAGTCATTAAGTGCAGCTTTCCTCTTCTCCAGTCTTGTTGCTTAAATCAAGGAAAAACTTTTGAGAGAGGTAGCAGTGGGGCTATTTTTCCTCTCTGCAAAGGTATGTAAGAGGATATTTTGTTGAAGTTTCCCACAGCTGCTTTGGTCTCTGAGGTGCCCCTGAAATGCTACAAGACTTTACAGCTATGTTTTATCCATAAGACCCATAAAAATTTTTATATTAATAATTCTAATTCCAAACTATTTTTAGACAAAAATGAGAATATACCTTTAGAGAATTTAGTAGTCCTAGCAATGGATAGTCCATTACTGAGTATGGCTCCAGTCACAAAATACTTCTGTAAATACAACCTCAAGTTTATTTGACAAATAGGTTTGTCACAAATGTGCATGACACTCTTCCTAGCTAAAAAGAAGAGTTTTCTTGTGCCTCATTTTAACACAAATTCGTTGATGTATTTACAGTGGGACAGTATTCAGGATCTACTGGGGCACCCTGTCGAGAAGCCAGTGGTACTTCACAGGTAAAAATCTCTCTCTTTACTTTGCTTGGCAAGGATTGGGCTGAGAGCAGAAGATGAGGAAGAGTCTTCCTGGCACTAGTTAGCACTAGTTACTTTTGAGTCTTTTTGCTGGTTAAAGTTTCAGGGGTTTTTGGCCACTAACAAGACCAGATAGCATGTGAGTTTATTTCCTCTGAGAGCAGCTGAGTGAAAGCATTTCCAAAATTCCTTGAACTGCAAAATCCAGAGATCTCTGAGAAGAGTAAACAGTGCATTAAAAAAAGTCTTTCTTTATGAGTAATAAGTAGTGTAGAGTGCTTATACTTTTTAGATGTATTTCAATAACATGACATTATACAGCACAGGATATATGTATACGATAATATATATAACAGCACTCTGTCTGAAGAAGCTTGTCTTTTATGAACGTACATAGTTCTACAGTTCCTTTAGGCTGACTAAAGATAGAATAGCCCTTAAATTTGCTGTGTTTCTGCAGGCATTGAGGTGGATGTTGGGTTAAATGGGCATTATCTGCTTGCAGTTATCATTTTATGGTGTGAAACCATGATTTTTATCTCAGGACAAGTGTAAGTGATGGGTACTATGCAAATACTACAGCAGTTTCAGATAAATTTAATGTATTTTTATCAGACTTTCACATGATTTTGACTTTGATTTTTTTTCTTTTTTCCCTCCTTAATCATTGTGCCCTTTGTTCTCCTTTACTCCTGTGTTATGCCAGTGAGGTGATTAGAGCAAAAGCCATGTGAATGAAGTAAAGCTAAGGTGAAATAGTGATGACATAGAGCCCTTCTATTTTTTCCATCTGTGTTGTAGAATGTAGTTCAACCAGGGAGCGCTTTACTGAGCACATCTCAAATGGCTCAGACATGCAATTTGAAAAACTGACCAGTTTACAAGAAAGGACAAAAGGTAAATATTCACTAGGGTTCTTTTTTTTTGGCTGTAATCTAAAATTCATTGCAGTCAACAAATTGTCAATGTACAACCCAAAAATACCAGAAATAACTGGAAGACAAGTGATACATAGATCTTGAAAAACACTGTTTAATAAAACTTGGATTATTCTATTCTATTTCAGCATCTTATAGGTTAATCTTCTTAACATGCTAAATCCAGTTGATTAATAGACAGTGTATAATAAATATAAATAATAGACTATATATAGTGAATACATATGGTGGAGGTTGAGACACAAAGGGAAGGATCTTGCACAAAAATGATGTGTAATAAGTAACTTGGTGCTTCTCTCTTCCTGTGTATCTTTACAGGGTTTTTTTAGGGTTCTTCCTGTTCAAGTTAAGTGCAGGAGAGTTTTCCTGTAGAGGTCACTAGTGGCTTTTTGATTACTTTATCCCCAAGTGTTATTAATGGCCCTGTGGCATCAAACAGAGTTTCCTCTGGCTCACTAGGAATCTAGCAATGGTGTTGCATAATGTAGATGTACTTTCTTTTGGTGAAAGCCATGATAAAGATGCTGTAATTTACCTTATGTTACTGAGTAGTTATTCCTCCCTAAGAAGTTCCTGATCCTCACATATCCAATTCAAAATTTTTTCCCCCTCTTTTCTGTTCAGGTCGTCATCTCCGAACAACACTAACCCATTTGGGTCAACCTTTTGCTTTGGACTGCAGCGAATGATCTTTGAGGTTAGGAAAAAAACCTTTTATTTTTGTGTGAGCATGGGAAGATGAGGAGTTTGCTATTACTATGAGTGGCTTCTTACTTCCTATTGCAATAAAAGCCAGTGCTTGAGAGTGGTACAGTTTTAGTGCCTGTCGGCAGAAAGAGGCAACTTTGCAACCTCTTCTCTGAGGTTGTACGTTTGCATGTTAAAGCTGAATCTTCAAGTTTGTCACCTGGAACTCATGCTAGCAGGAGATACGTGCACATGGCTGGTTGGAGCATGCTGGTGTTGTGTCATGGAAGTCTAAGAGACCATTCTTAGGAACTAGCCAAGAGCTTGTTGCTATCATTTGTTATTGGGATTTCTTTCTTCAGGCAGATCACTTCCGTATTCACCATTTTAATACTTCTGAGTTTCTGTTCAGTGTACCACTTCTTTTAATTTCCTGTTTCCCTGTTGTGCTTTTGCAGGTGATGCAGAATAATCACATAGCCTCTGTTACTCTGTATGGCCCCACACGGCCCAGCAGCCAGTTGAGAACGTCGGACCTTCCCCAGTGAGCATCCCCTGCAAAGTCAGCTAATCTCAATGCTACAGAATTAGTACAGCGTGCCTTGATTTGCTGCCACTTATAATATGGAAAGCACGTTATGATTTTATTTTTTTTTTCAATAAGCCTTTCCACCCAAGAGTGGTGTGGAGAGGAAATTCTCTCAACCCTTCATCATGGGGCATGGAACTGCTGATGGAGGAAAGCAGCTTAGGTGCCTGTGCCGTCGTTTATTCCTCTCCGTTGCCCTCATCCTATGCAGCACAGACCTGAAGAGACTGTCCCTCCTTCTCAGCTGGCAGAAGGGGGAAATGGAAGAGGGGCACGTAATGACTGCAAGAATTAGAAGCACAAACTTTCTGAGCCTTGGAGCATCTGGAAGCAGGTATTGATTTTAGTCTGTTTGTGTTACTGTATTGATGTGGTGGTCACATTTTAAGAAAACGTGTGTGTATATATATAGATATAAACACCTCGGTATTTCTGTGGCTTAGGACATTGTACCAAGTGTGACAAGGATGTATATATGTCCATGATTTCAGGCACCACATCTTTGTGTAACTTTAAACCAAGCAAGTAGCATGTGCATAATACTTGGTTGTAACATTTGCACTACATACACTTTAATTACTTGATAAACGTTTATCTTCACTGAGGAGCATCTGTGTACTGGGTGTGAGTGGGGTGTGGTGGTTATTTAATGTACACTGCGCATAAAGCTTATTTATACAGTGGATCAAATTTATCCACCTTCCTGCACTAATATGTACTTGATATGCTGATACAATTTTTTTCTGTCATGGCTGGTTTACTAATTTTTTTTCATATGCAATTTTGAAAGAAAAAACAGTTCTGGAAGGGGTTATTTCTATGATTGAATTATGTTTTAGTGAAAAGATTTGATACAGTTTTTCATACTAGTGAAAAATTTAACGAAGAAATAATGTTGCCTCATTTGCCTCTGTTCCAAAATCCTTTATTCCTACTCTACTTCCTCAGAGAAAGAAAAGCTGTATATAATGGTATCTCAGAAAGAAATTCTGGAATTCTGCCATCACCAAGATAACCTTTTCTGTAACTTTTGATGTATGATTTTAATTTATGCCAAAGGTTTAGCCAAAGACATCCTTGTTGTAGTTTCACCATTTCTGTACATATATGCTAACTGCACACCCCACCCCAGCAGACAGGATATAGGCTTCTTTCTAGTTGGGAGATGCTGCTCGCGACATTTTATCCCAGGAGGATACTTTAGGTTTCTAGTTCTCTTACCAGTCTTATTTGGGAGAAATAGGTGGTCTGTCTTTGAAATAATGAACCCTTTTTAAAAATGGACAAGAGAAATGTATAATTTTATCCCATTTTTAATATTTTGGTGTCGCAACTTGTGATACATAGATGACAATTTTGTGAGTTTTACTATGTGTGTACAGATTTTTGTAAATATGACATTTTTGTAATTTTAACTCCATGTACAGTGTAATCCTGTATAGTTTATCAATGAATGAGAGATAGGAAATGGAATGTTAACTGAAGTTTTGGATCCTGGACCAGTAGCAGGGATAAATGTGTGTGTGTGTGAGACGTTCTTTGCCATTTAGTCTTCCTGTATACTGTGATACTCTAAACTGTTTTGCTAAAACAAACAAAAAGCCCCATGGAGAATCTAATGGATAAGGAAAAAGTTACTGTTTACCTTTATCCCTAGGTGTCACTCCTGTTGAATCCCTGTTCAATCTGTGCTGTCTCCTGTGATCGTTGCTTGCTAAGAAAATTCTATGCCTCAATCTTCCTTTTTGTTTCCTCTCTAATTTTAATTTCATTTTACATAGCCCTTCTGTAAATTAAATGGAATAATAATGAGCATGTACACTGAAAGAAAAATAAAAAGAGACTCTCAGTTACTGTTTTTGTGTTAAATACAGTTGCTGGGTGTTTTTGTAATAAAATCATGGATGTTCTTGCTTTTTTTTCCTTATCAGTTAGTTCTTTTTATTTTACTGGTTTGCAGACATTATATTTGAAGTACCTGACTAGTGTATAGTGACTTTATAGCCAGTTCAGTATGTTCTCCAAAGAAACAGTAACTAACATAATTTGGTAGATACATTGCAGCATTTTGTAAGGTTTTGCCCTGCAGTGGAGAAGGAAAGTCTTTAAACTGTGGTCGATGCACCGTGGGTTCTCTGTTGTGTTCAGAAATGGGATTGTTACGCTGCTGTCAGCCCTTGGGGATCATGGAAATTGATCGAGCTTCAAAGAGGGGAATATTGCACAGCAGAAGGGAGGAAATGCCTGCAGTGAAAGCAGCAAATGTGAATTCTTGTACTGCGTTCATGTGCCCCAAGGGACTTCACAGAAAAGCTTTGGAAGTCTCCCTGCCCTGAAGGAGCTCAAAGGTTAATGCAGGGCATGAGGAATGGGGCTCGGTTCCATTTGTGTTTCTCCTGCACTGGCTGTGTGAGGCAGGCAGAGCACTTGGCCCTCCTCCTGCAGCATCCCTCAGTGCTGAATACAAACTGACCTTGCTTGCTGCTTGGCTCACGGTGCTCTTGCAGAATTTTATGGTCTCTGAACTGAGATGGTGTGCGTGCTGATTCTTGTTACTAAAATGTGACAGCGATCCTGATGCTAACTTCAATTAATTTGAATTCATCCTTTTCTAATAAAGGCTCCAGATAAGCTGCAAGAGAATATAAATCCTTGATGGGATGATTTGAGTAATGGCTATGCAGATGCCACCAATATCCTGCTCTTGAGCATATGGAGTTGAATTTCTTCAGAAGAGTGAGGTCAGGCCTGCTGCTGTAGCATGAACCCTGAGACTTAGGATAGGAGCAGCAGCAAACCAAAGGTATTTAATAACTACAGTGACTCCCAGCTTCACTTGTAATGCTCTGGTGAGTCTTAAGTGACTAAAATAGTATTGGTAATTAGCAGTGCTCTCTTAACAACCCAGATATTTCTCTAGGTCAGTCCCTTGATAATGAAAAATTCTCAGCACTGACAAAAAATTAAAGGCAATTTTGCATCTTGGCTGTTGCTGCTGGGCTGAGCTCAAAGCATTTGACTTTTGGGAGAGGCAGATCTGAAGAAGCACCAGGAGAGGTAATGTGGAGCTGCTCTTGTGGGTTTCCTCACCCGCCCTTTGTGATTGCAGCTGTTCACAACTCTCTTGTCTGAGATGTTTTGATTTGTTTGCTTCTATTTGGACTACGCCAAGCCAAGCTGTTCCTGAGCTGATGAGTTAGGGAAGCTGGTGTGGAGCATTTAAGGACTTGCTGGCATGAGAAGTTTAGGAATGGGTAGAGGGGACTGATGATGGGTCTGAATCACGAGAAAGAAGAGAGGAAGGAATAGAGGAGCTCTGGGGGACAAGGCAAGGATGGCAGTGTGGCAGGAAGAGAGGCTGGGATGGGGCAGTTCATCTGAACCAAGAGCTGTTCTGTGCAAAGGGCTACTCAGGGTGGAGCAAGGGGCCAGCTCTGCCTCTCCCTCCAAAAGGAGCCGAGAGATGTGGGCTGCATCAGATCCCATCTTGCCAGGTGCCCTTGTTCCTTGTAATAATTCTGTGTGGTTTGATACAGATCCTGCA
The DNA here is from genome assembly GCA_013397815.1 of Aleadryas rufinucha. Lineage (NCBI taxonomy): Eukaryota > Metazoa > Chordata > Aves > Passeriformes > Aleadryas > Aleadryas rufinucha. The sequence continues at coordinate 398,298 of VZTH01002655.1, forward strand.
TGTTGGCGACGTGTGTTGGTCCATCATTTTGGTTTCATATGACAAAACTGTTTGATATAAAGTTAGGTACAATTGCATTTTTAATAAAACATGTAGTGCATATGATCCCCTTCTGATGTGTGCCTTTTTCCTTTGTAAAGAAGTGAGGAGTTTGTGTGTGTGTCTGCTTTACATTTAATAAAACTGATTGTTGTGCCCTTCTTTATGGAGGTGAAGCTGACTTTTCTTCCCGTATTCTTCAGGCCTTCAAGCAGTCCCTGGGCTCCTGTGAGGGCTCCAGGCAGTGCTGTATAGATCAGTGCTGCTGTGTAATCCTAGAACCCTCTGTTCCCCAAAATGCAGTTCCTGTCAAGAAAAAGCAATCTTCTGTTGCCAGGAACCATCACATTTCTAATTCTAAACAGATTTTTTTTTCTGAAATAGTAATCATATGGTGTGTGAGAACTGATTCATGTGATCATGATCGTTCATATTCCAGAGCTCCCATCCAACCTATTTAAAACAAAATCTTTCAGCACTACAAGAAGATGGTGATTCATTGTTACTTTGGGGCTGGCTGGAGGTTAGGGGCCAGCTGCTGTTTTCCAGAGGGAAATCAAGGGTGTTGCTTGCCCCCTTCACACTGACTTTCTACCTGATTTTCGAACTTGTTAGTCACTTAACTATTCTGCTAAGCCAGAACTTCTGTTGGGTTTTGTGTTTGGTGGCTCAAAATGTACATTGAGAGTAAATCTGCATGTGTGAGTCAGTGTGGCTCTTACTTTGAAAGAAATGTTATGTCCAAGCCCTCTCTGCTTGCTTTCTCCAGAGTATTTGGGCAAGGACCAAGTTGTCTGATTTGGCACAATTTCACGTGAGCTGGTTGTGTTCAGAATAATTTTTGGTGTCGTGGTACAAGAAACATTATTCCATGCTAGTTGCAATTGTTATATGTCAACTTTTGCCCAATAACCTTTTTTTTAAACCTTGATTACCCCAGTGCAAAGCCCCCTCCTCTCTGCCTGATGCTGTCAGACATAATCTGACACAGCCCATGTAGCCAAATAAATACCTCACTATGTGTGTCTGAGGAGTTTAAATACCAGTTAGTTCTGGTTGGTTCTTTTCATGCAAAATGTGGACCAGGATGTTTCAGAGAGAAGATAAGGCTGAAGCAAAACAAGGGGAAATGAAAGATGGAGATTACTAGAGACATGTAACTCTTAAGCATTAAAAATAGGCTCAGTGAAGCAGAGGGCTTTGTTACAGGCCAGGGTATAACCAGTTCACAGAGGGAGAACTGCACCCATGAAGGGATTTGTTTTTGTGGGGAGTGTATGTGTTACCTGGAGGGCTCAGGTGCAACTTAAATACCATATTCTTTGCCTATGTGAATTTTTGCTGTAATTAATAAAGTCACTGTTAAAATGTTTATCTGCCAAAGCTTACATCCCAAGCTCTTGCGGTGTTTGTGGGGATGTCTATTTTTCCAGCAGCTAAAATAATTTCTCCTCGTGATCTGGAAAAAACAAGTGCTTGAAACAGCAAGAAAGGTAAGAGTAGGTCTCTCACTGTGGTGTAAGATATCATTATTACAGTATCTTTTGTTCTGGACTAGCTGTAATGGTTTAATTTAATCTTTCCTCTTTCATTCATTAATGAATTCCCCTTTAAATTTTACTCCTTTAGTTATTTTAAAGTAGTTCATATTGCAATTCTGGAAGCTGGTTTTAAGTGCCTTAATGTTTTACACCTACACTCTATCTATATCTATATATATTCCACTGAGTGCATAAGTTTCATTCTAGCATTATTATCCTTCAGAGAGACATTTAGTTTAAATACCAATCACAGAAAAACCTGCATGATTATGCAATGTGCAGTCTAATTAACTTAAATAATCAAACCAGCCTGATTTGCTGTATTCCCTTTTCCCCTCTGCTCATCTCAGAAAAACTGCAGCCCTGAAATCCTGACTTTACCCTGTCCCTTGCTGGGTAGCTCTGCTGCATCCACAAGCAGGGAGGCTACGGAGATTTTCCACCCTTTTCTGCTTCTATGGCCGTATACACCATTTGTCTTATTATCACACCTTGATTCCCACCCAGCTCAGGCAGCCCCCCTGCGACAAGGCTGCCACTGCAAACCTGTGTTATTTTATGGTTTTTTCCGTGGTTTTAGCACATGGATTGTCAACAGATGGGCTGGGAAAGGGAGGGGGAGAGAGAAGATCCGTGAGCTGGGTCTGAATGGATTGGAGAGAGCATTGGGCTGGCCAGGAATGGTGGGGGAGCTGTTTGCCACTCTTGGAGGGACTCAGTTGTGCTCCTCCTTTGGGTTTTACTTTCCAGTTTACTTTCCCCTCTCACTCCTCAGTATGGTTTTCTTACTGATCATAAGCCTAGAAAGTAATGAAAAGTTGTATTTATAAGTTTTACTGGTTTTTAAAACTGTCACTGTAGTTAGCATCATTAGGGAAATGTGGTGGGCTGATTTTCTGGGCTGCTGAGACCTGCAAGTCCAGCTGGAAGAGGTACAGCTCAGGAAATCAGCAGTTTTTCATGCTGGGCTTTGGGATAGACTTTCTTTCTCTCTGATCTGATGGTCTTTCAGCACTCCCCAGGGAATGTTCTCAGTGCTGATATTTAGTGAGGGTTCTCTGAGCCGTTTGATTATTTTGTACAGTTTGAATTTGCAGTTGAGGTTTGCTTCCGAGAACCTGCTGTAGAAAGATGAATAATTAAGCTGCAGACAGGAAGCACAAGATTTTAATACTCAATTGCTTCAGAGCTCTCTTTGGCTTTCTTTTTTATGATGTCTGAGTCTGCAGTGGCTTGACCAAATGACAGATTTTGGCATTTGCTACCAGTTCATGTGTCCAGAGATGCACTTGGAGGTGCCAAATGTGAGGCTCAAGCCAGCTCTGCTCATTATAGTGACCAAATCTGGCTACTTACATACAGCAGGAACAAAACTTGACTGTGTGTGGATCCTTGGGACTCAATAAAACTTACTGTATTAGTTTCAGAAGTTTATGCCTGTACTGAGAAAGTCTGCTTGCCCTGTTTGCTACTGGTAGAACCCACTTAGGATGTGTTTATGTTTTCTTTTCTTGTCCTGGGTTAGTCATGAAAAAAATTGCCAAGCAAGGCTTTATAGCAAGCATGACTGGTGCACTCAATTAGCTAGTTAATAAAAGCTACTCAGAAAGTCATTCTGAAAAGGATGGGTTTGGTTTTCTGAGATGCATCAGAAAGGTTGCCAGCTCGCATACACACCTGGGGGTTTAGGATTTTCTGAAAAGACCCTCATCTTTAAGGAAACCATCTTCAGCTTGGGTGAAGTCAAAGCCTTTGTCTACTATAGCAGTAAGTAGAATTTAATAAACTGCAGGGGCTGCAGCACTGCTTTAAGCATTTCCCCAGAGCATTATGCTCACATATGCGGTCTGTGAACTTCCAGCTCAACTGCAGAGGCAAATGGAAACTTAAAGCCAGGTCAAATAGGCCATGCAGCAGAGGCTGGAGAACAAAACCAGATGGATCTTTCATTAATAGAGACTGGTATTCACTGGATAAAAGAAATGAGCTATTCTATAGACTAAGACAATGGAGTAAACACTTTGCTCTAGTTCTGTTTCTGCCTGTCAGGGTCTGTGCTGGCACAGACTGTGTCAACACAGATGTTGAACAACAGCTTTGATCTGGGACAAAACGCACTCATTAATGCTGTGTTGTGGGTAGATTGCAGATCTGAAGACATTATAGAGGGAGGAGCCAAGCTCTGCATCTTCAAGTGTCAAAGGAAAACCTTAATAAGGACTGCTGAACCTGACTAGCTGCCTCATAGGAAATTGCAAGGTAAACTCTGTTTATTTTTCTGTCATTGCCATTAAATTAAGTCCAGCATAAGGAAAGACTTACAAAGTTACCCAAAATAATGAATAATGTATTTTTCGTGTTACTGTCTTCATGAAAAATCCCTGTGGTTTTAGTCCTACAATGTGTGTGCAGGTGTACTTGACAAACTCACTCTGACAACTAGAGGCACATCTGCATGCTGTCTTTTAATGATGGTATAAATAATTTTTCAAACTGTAAACTACTCACAGGTAATACATTTCTATACAATCTCATAAATACACAAGTATCACACATGTTAGCAGACAGGGGCAGGGTGACTTTGTCCCTCCAGTGAGGCTTTGGCTTAGCTCCACACCGTGCAAAGCTCCTTGTGAAGCTCAAATGAACATTTTGTATTTCAGGATTGCATCCTGAAAATATCCCAAATGTGGAAATCTTTCAATTTCTATATGGCTGACCTTTCCTTGGGAATACATTATTGTAAGGCTTAAACTCATGATGAAGATTACCAACACGTAAGGCTGTTGTCCCTAGTGTGCCCACAGCCACTCCCAGCCTGCTGTTGTCTTTGTGCATCGTTAGTGCCAGTACGGAGCCCAGACTGCTGCGGGGTGGGAGGGAGGTTACACACGGATATGAAAGGCAGCTGTGCTGCAGGCTCTATGCAAGAGAAAGGAACTTTGGACTTTTATAACTGATTGTAGCTTCCTTTGAAGCTGTGTGGATGTGCCATCCCGAGGGGTTCTCTGGTGGATAGTTTTGTTGAGGGGGTAAAAAATTGCAAAGGAATTAACAAACACAGTATCAGAGGTGAATTCAGGCTCTTTGCCCCATGAATTTCATAGCTTTTTAACCCTGATTTAGAGGAATTCACATCTGCTTTGATGTCTGATAAAAGTATATTCTTCTAAGGTAGACTGCTGTTGGGAAAAACAAAATGCATCAAAGCCTTGACTATACTTTGAAAAACTGAGCAATTCAGTGTTCTTGTCTGATGCTTAAAATACTTACAGGGTTCCCAACTGAACCTTGGAAAGCCCAATAGAAAGATTGCTGTGTGGTTTTGGTTTTTTGCAATAAATTTAGATGGACTTTTATTCTGAAGTCCTTTTGTCTGAAAACTTTCTCACTTCACATGACACCCACAGCAGTATGAAAGTCCTGGCTGCTCTCTGCAGTTGACTGTGCCAAGCAAGAGCACTAAGGTCTGTAGAAATCAGCCCAGTCCATTCTTTGGTTTGAAGCAGCTCCCCAGTGTGATGCAAGCACCAACTCTGTGTGGGGTTACCCTTACAAGCAAAGGCCAGAGGATCTCTCCAGATGCAAACCTTCTGAAAATCTGGGTCAGATGGTGAGAGTGACCAAATACTGCTGGATGACTTCTGAGTTTTCCCTGAACATCAGTCAGCATAGTGCAGAGATCCTGAGCTCAGGCAAGTGCCAAAACCTGCTTCACTCGTCCCCTGAATCTTGAGCGTGTCAATGGAGCAGATATTTGAACTGAGAAGAATGATGAAAAATCAAGACTCAAAGTGATCAACTCAGAGTTCTTGTCCTTTCTTTAAAGGTCCTTTGTAAGTCTGCTCCTTTCTAGTTATCTACTTACCTGTTCTTTGCTCAACCAGCCATGCCAGCCTCAGCATCCAGTTTGATTTCTTGTAATCCACCTGAATTGCAATGTGTAGGACCCCACTTCAAAAGCTGTTTGTTGTTGTCGTCTTCTTCTGAGACTTGCAGAAAACCAACCAGGCAGCAGTGATGTGACTGGAGTAGACACTAAGGCGACTTGATTTCCTCTACCCTAGTTACTGTTTGGTCATTTTTCAATGAGTCCAAGTCAAGTAGCAAGTTGGCAATGGTCCCTGTGCTCCATAGTGTCTGTTCTTACCCTATGTCTTCTTTCATTTCTCACACTTCTAACAATGCCGAAAAATCTCCAAGGACTGCATTTTTCAATGTGGTTTTATGCATTGTCCCACTAAGCAGTATTATAATCCTAATAAATAATAATAAATTATACATACTGTTATGATTATTTGGACTCGTAAGTACAGAAGGTCCCACATGATATGTATGTGCAAATGTGGAATTTGGGCAAATTCCTGCAATTGTTTGTTGTCTTCTCTTAAAGTTGTAAAGAAGATGTGCTAAAATGCTCGGAAAGTTGGTTTGTTGGGCTGTGTCGGTTCCAGGTTCCCTTTCTTGGTTGGTTTGCTGTGTGTGCTGCACTCTGCCTGCATTATCTGAGGGGTGATGCTGGTGTTGTTATCTGAGCTTTCTTCTTCCATTGGAAAGGCTTCTTCACCTGTTTCTTCTGAGTGCAGGAAAGCCGTGGGCTGTGGAGCAGGTTCCACATTAGCCAGATCTCAGCAACTTTCAGGCTATGAACTACCATGAGATCTTTGTAAAAACAGGGATCAAACGTCTGTAGGTGTGGGGCAGCAGAAGGCTTGACAATGCCAAAGGTCTTGAATCCTTCATGTAAAATGGGCTTGAGGTTGATTCTCTGTAAGCACATGCCCAAAAAGACATCGTCGATGGGGAACAGCTCCACCTCTCTGCAAGCCCTGGAGAGCTTCCTCATGGTGCGGCTGGACAGCAAAAACCCTCCTCCTCCTGCGTAGGCGGGGTAGATGCTCAGCCCGTACATGGTCTCCGGGATGTAGTATTTGCTCTTCCGGACGCGGATGGGACGGGCATTGTAGATGATGTCCCCAACAAAGAGGTCTTCAGTGGGGTCGTGTCTCTTGAGGAAATCAACAATGTTCTCAACGTTGACAAAAACATCAGCGTCACCTTTAAAAATAAATTTCACGTTGTGGCAGAATTCAGCAGCCCAGCTCAGGAAGTGGATCTCCTTCAGGGTCAGGTTGAAGAAAGTGTCCATGAAGTCCCAGAGTAAAATGTCCCGGTATGTCTGACTCTCCTGGTGGATCAGGGTCTCCCATGTCGCCAGCACTGTCCTATTCTTTGGTGTTCCCAGGAGGAACACTCGCTGGATCTGCTCTCCATTCACCAAACCCTCCCTGCCCCAAGTTTTCCGGACAATCTCACGCCTGTCAAAGTCTTCAACTACTGATTTGATAGCAATGAGCAGAAAGGGACCTCCCGGTGTTTTTCGGCATTTCCTGGGCTGGTTAATGAGGAGATTGAAGTTCCTGTTATCCTTGTTTAGAAGATAGAGCTTGAAGTTGAAGGCAGAATCAGTCAGCGGGGGTGGTGTCGTAGTTTGGACCCTGTTTTTGGCCACTTCTGTTTGTCTCATGACCGGGATAACTTGGGGTCTGGGGGCAGTTGCCTCTGCTGGCATCGGTCTCTGAGGTGCTGTGGGAGCTGAGAATATTTTTGGTGCTACTTGAGCCTTGTTCTGTGTTGGCTCCTTCTTTCCTGCTGGGACTAAATGCTGCAGTTGGGAGTAGAGCAAAGAACAAAGCGCTACCAGCAAGAGGAGGGTACAGATCGCATCCCCTTTGAGGCGAACTCTCATTGTCTCTGTGGTGTTCCTGGGACTGTTAAAAGCTGTGTTTGAGCTGCCTGGCACCACTGTCCATCTGTAAATAAACACAGAGGGTGTCAGCAGTGAGGATCTGGCAGGTCTGAAGCAAGCAGGCAAGACTAACTGAAACATCATTTAAAAACCCAGCAGCAAAGCACATTTTACTCACACAAGCACTGAGACGTTGAGGAACTTGTCAAAAGGCACACGGGGTTGCAAACTTAATGCTGATCCCAGCGCCGGCTCTGTGACTTGGTTAGTTCAGTCACTGAGCAGTCATCCATCATCCTGAAAACCACTCTCTAGGCACAACCCAAAATCCTGTATCCCTTACTGCTGAACGTGCTTTGCCATTTCAGAGATTTCATTGGGAAAAGCAAAGTGGAAAATGATGAATGATGCCATTCTCCCATAAATCATTACCTTTTTTTTTTCTAGCTTGATAACCATTACTTGCTGCTTTTACCCTTTTTGACTCAAACCAGGGAGGCCCAGAGCTGACTGCTGAAGGGCAGACTCTTCATGGCAGCGTGTTGCTGGTTTTTCCCTGCGCACGGAGCCAGCTTTGTTAAACCAACTGTGATTTGTATTCAAAATGAATACATTGGGTACAATCTAGAATTCACACAGGACCTTTTTCCTCCCAGTATTCTTTATAAAATATTAAACCATTGTAAGTAACTTCCATTAATAAAGTTGGAAGGGGCCACGGGTGTTTTTCCTCTGCCAAATCACCCTAAATGAGAGGTGGGGAAATAAATCCCAATATGCAGAAGCAAGACAGAGCCTGGTGTTAGGAAAATTTTGTTCATGTATGATAGATGAAGCTACCTTTTGAAATACAGGATTTTTCCTCACTTACACTTTTCCTGGAGATCTTCTGTCTTATTTGATCAGTTCTTCAACTGCAAACAAAATGAGAATGAAAGGGTAGTAAGAAGGCAGCAAGCAGCAGGTAACCATAGTCAGGGAAAGAGCTGGTCAGGTGTCTGCAGCCACAGCAAAGGCAGGTCCTCTCATCACCCTGTAGGTGCAGCCACTCCCCACAGCAGCAACAGCAGAGCTGGACAGAGGGCACCCCACAGCTGCTGCAGGAGGAGGTGAGTGACCATCATAATTCCTACAGTCCACAGCAAAGAGGAAGTTGAGCCCCAGGCAAAAATTATCCCACAAGTGCACATAAGTATTTTATACACCCACTGATAATGTATCATGTTCATATGTCATTTGTGGCTCTGTCGTGCCTGTGCTGTGCTAATAGAAGCTACCTGTGAACGTATTACTGTTGTCTGCCTTGAATTAGCTGAGATCATATCCAAAGACAACTTCTGGGATAAAAAAAGCTGGAGAGGAACTTGACAAGGGCCTACAGTGATAGGACAAGTGGGAAGTGCTTGGTAAGAATTTGGTGGTATCTGTTTTTAACAAATCTCCTTTTATTGTCCTGGATTGGATCACCTGCTGATTGTTCATTAACCATCAATTTTGTATCAGCCATAATGATCAGTTTTTGAACTCAAAATTAGATTGATGAGACTGTAATAATGAAGTAATAAAACAGTGGCACCTGTGGTATCTAAGTAATATTTAAAGACTTACAAGGAAGAAAAATTATTACACCAGTTGATTTCCTGGCCAGCCCCTTCAACATTCTTAGATGCACATTATTTGGACATCATTATTTAAATACTGTTCTTTTTCATTACTGGTTAACTTCACCTCCAAGTTACTGTTTAAATAGAGAGTATTTCATCCTCATATGCTATTGCACATCTTTTTCCCAAGTACAGCTCCAAAATGTTTACTGATCTCATCTGCTTTGTCTCCATTATTTATGAAATCATTATTCTGGAAAACAGCATATCCATGCCTTGGTGTAAGGCTCTTGGCATTTCTGGTGGATTTAAAATCACTTTGGCCTTGTCCTGATGACCATGTGTTTTTTCCTTAGGCCTTGTTTCTTGCCTTTTCCTGCCCTCTAATAGAGGCTTTCTTCATTTGTTAGCTTTTTTTGTTTACCTTTCACTCCTCTTCTAGGCGAGGCAGATGTTTTCACTGGCATAATTTTGATACTAATAGGAGGATTGAAGAATTTTTTTCAGATCTCTTGTAAATTGTTGTTCAAATGTTTAGAATATTCAGGATCTGTTTTCTGTTTATGTTCTTTCTGCCACGTGGCTTGGCTCATAACTATGTTCAGCCTCATGAAACAGTCCTTTCTGACATGTATAGAATGTTGGTTTGCATTTTACGTCTGAAGTCCCATCTCTTTCTTCACAGTAATAGCAACTTTCTTTTTCCTTTTCTATGCAAAAGTTTGATCTTATTTCGGCTGCCAGGCTCCAAATGGTAATTAAGGAACTGGATGAAAATCCTGGCTTTTTCTGTGTTTAATGTTATCGGCAAGGGTTTGGAATAAAATGTGTGTGTCATGAAACTCGTAATTTCCATGGCTTACAAATTTATCCTGCCAGCATCTCAGAATCTGGCAATAAGTGCCCTTGGAAAAGCCAAGAAAAACCCTGAATTGTTACAAGCCTGGGCTGATAGCCCAGATTTTCTTCTGTGTTTTCTTTTATTGAAAGTAAAGGATCTGAAAGAGTGATTTCCATGCTGAAATAAAACAGTTCAGTGCTGAATATAGACCTCTCATTTTCAAAAGAAGTTGCCAGCACTTGAACTGATTCCTTGATCTAATTATATGGATTTTCCAGTCTTTGTTAGATATTTCCTTCTTTGGAAGGAAAATACCCTCGATTATGACACCGGTGTAAGCTCTGTCCATGGATGTCAGTGTGGGAAAAGCTGTTCTGCTTGTGCACACAGAGGGACTGATGATTCTGGCAGACACTCTGGTATGTCCTAAAGCCAAAAGGATTATTCATCCACCTTGACACCAGGGGAAAAGAATTACAGGACTATCAAAGTGAGCAGGAAATATTTGATGCCAGAGAAAAGCGATGAGAGCACAGCTGTGTTTCTCAGCACAGCACATCCCTGAGTGTCTGTACCTGAGGCAGATGCACCTCTGCATCCTACACCGCTGTGAGGAATCTCCACCCAACCTGTGAAACGGAGCTGGGCTTACACACTGCTGCATCACTCAGTGCCTTGAGGAATGGTTTGGCTGCCGGCACTGCCTCCTGTGTCCTCCAAGCTTGGAAAAGCAGGCAGCTGTCCCTCTTTGTGTTGGCTGCCTGGGGATGGATACGGAGGGATGTTGAGTCTGGCTTGATGGGGTCTGAATGGGATAATGGGGTTTGTCTGCCCAGGACAGTGGGGTCCTGGGGAAGGCTGGGGCTGTTGCATCCTGGGCTGTGAGCACCAGCAACATCAGAGGGCTGAGCTGGGCAGTAGGAAGAGGCTGACAGGTCCCACATCCATGAGGTGGCAAGATGGGGAGACCATAAATAAGGAATGAGTTGGAAGAACCAAGGGGGCACAGCCCAAGGGGCAACAAAAGGCTGGAAAGCTGGAAGTGGCCAGAGCTGGGCACGGCATCCTGATGAGCATCCAGGCAGGGAATCTGACCTGCGCTGTTGCACGCTCGGGCAGAGGGCCCAGTCCTCTGCCTGGTTTTCATTTATTTGAGAGAAGGATTCTGAAATATGGCCAAGAACAGCTGCAGTAAAAGCAGTCAAATGATGATAAAAAAAAAAAATTGCTAGCCCTTCATTCCCAGTTGAATGATGTGAAGCCTTGAGCTCATCCTGGAAATCTTCTTTTGCAGTAGTTATCACATCTCCATCACTTGACACTTCTGCTCAGGGCCAAGGTGGGAAAAGTCCTCTGGATCCTGTCCCCAGATTCAGTCAAGAAGCCTTGGTGATTCTGGCACGCTGCTTTGTGCCTTGAGGAGCAGTTATTTGACCCACCCAGCCTCGGGAAAAGCAGCTGGGATAGCCAGGCAAGCTGAAAACGTGGTACACGGAGCACAGGGGTGCAAAATCAGCAATGAGCTCTGCTGCCTACTCATCCCAGCTTGGCTCATGGAAGCATCCAACCCCACCAACCATGGCCGTGGGGTGTTCTTGGATGAACTTGCTCCCTGCTTCATGGGAAGTGCTTCCAGCTCCCTCTTGACTCCCCTTCTCACTCCTGACACTGGAGCTGCCACTGGTAGGTTTGGGTTAGGCAGCAGAGGGACACTGTGTGGCCATGCAGTATGTGGGGCTGTAGCTGCTGATGGAGGTGTCTTATCCGTTTTCTCTGTAGAATGAGCTAAAGAAAGTGCATGGGATCCAGCACTGATGGGTTTGATGAGGTCTTTTTGTAATCATCAGAGAAGCTTGTATAATTCTGGGTGGTGGGGATGCTTTGAGGCAGTGCTTCAGGTTTGGGATATTTGTTTTCATTTCATGTTGGCTGAATGCATTTCACAAGAACAAAGTCACCTGGTAGCAGCCAGTGCTGGATACTGAGACCTGCCTGGGCTCTGGCCTGTGAGGGGAGAGGTCTGTGCATGTGTCCCTCTCCTGCCTTGTTTACAGCAATTTTTCCATCCAGATTCCCTCAGCAAGAGCAAAGCAAAATCCCAGGACCCTCCTCACCTGGTTCCTCTCCCTCAGGAGGAGTCCTGACACTGCTCAAGAAACAATAATGACATACCCTATGCCCATACTGCAGCTGGTGCTGTGTAAAACAGACGTGTGCAGATGAGCTTTGTCCAAGCAGAGCAAGATGCTGACACCAAGAAGTCTGCACTGCCTGAAGCCCTGGAGGCTGCATCTTCCCATTGACACCTCTGGTCCCATCCTCAGAGCCCCTGAAGGCTGGGAGAGTGTTTGACTTCTGTGTCTGCGCCAGTTTAGTTTAAATGTCTTGCTGAACACACGGACATTGGAAGCATTGTTTTGGGTGAGGAAATCACGTTTTGCTCTCTTCAAGCTGCCTTGGGCTGCCATCCTTCTCCTACAGGAACCTGAAGTGAAGTGCAAAGGCCAAGCCTTCAAGTTCTTAATCTTGTGCTGGCAAAGCTTCATCTTCATTTTGCGTCTGTGCTCTTAGGGGTACCCACAGGGAAATGTGTCAGCTTCCAGCACTGACACGTGGGGTCATGTATGTGGGGTTTGTTCTGCCCCACACATAAAAACTTACATGAAACAACTCGAGTTTAACCATTCAAGCTGAGTTTGAAGTGTTTAAAGGGGAAAAGCAGCTCTGTGTGTTGGAGCAGGGGAAGAAGCCGTGTTCCATTTCTGTGTTTGGGTGTCATGTAATGGGTTTTATTCTGCATGGTTTTGGGTTTTTGGGTTTGTTTCCTTCTTGCTTTCTTTCTTTGTTTTTCTACCCCCGCTCTAGGCAAAGTCAATAACTTCATCAAAGTTATTGCTTTAAGTGGCCTTGGTGCTGAACAACTCCTCTGTGCATTTCAGGGTGTTTGTGAAGAGGTCTCATTTGGAGTTACAGGCTTATAAAGTGATGCTGAATTATTTGATCTTCTTGATTAGAAGACAGAGGTGGCTGAAACACAAAGACCCCTTTTGGCATGTTGTTAAGTGCAAAGCCCTAGAAAAATGAAGTAACTAAAACACTCGCTGTGCTGCCTTACCAGATAAAAACTCATCCTATTCAGCTCCTTACAAGTTCTGAAGTCTATAAACAAACTGAGAGCAGGCTGTAGGATTTAATTAGCTGAGTGTCTTGAGAGCTATCCCAGGAGCTGGGATCATGAACCAGAACCAGAGGAGCACAGTGAGAGGGGCAGAGGCTCAGTGCTCAGCTGCACATGATGGAACACCTCGGACACTGCTGGCCAGTGCCACCGTCACAGCACTGCTGCATCACTGCTGCTGTTACTTGCTGTAGCAGCACCTGGAGGCAAAAGCTCTGTTGAGTCAAATACTGAGGAAGCAGGTAACAAAAATGCAGGCCCTGCTCCAAAGACAATTTCCAACTTTCCTGTCAGAGCTGCTTTTCAGGGCATTTTAAATTTTTTTTCCAGGCCAGAGCAAACGAATGGATGAGATCCATGCTGTTACAGGACAGTGTGCCTTATTTATCTGCTTGCCCCAGTCCCCAAATATGTAGTTTGATCAGCTTCTCAGCTGGCTGGTCCCATTTTACTGCAGTTTCTCCTGTTGGCACTGCCAGCATTCCCTTTGCAATGCCAGTCACGTTGGATAACTGCTTGCAAATGGCTGCTGCGGTCTCCTCCTTTCACCTTCCACCCCAGTCACGAAGCTTTTATGAAGTGCACAAACTTAAACACAGAGGAACGGCACAGCTGCTGTGTGAAGGCTGTTGAGATGGCTGTTTCCATGTGCAGGGGTCCCAGACAGGGCCTTGCCCCTCCTCGCTGGGCACTGGTGCGGTTCCGTGGCAGCTGTGTATGGGAGCGCTGGGCAGGACCAGCTGCCTGCAGGATGGAGCTCCAGGAAAGGCTGGCTGCCAGCACCCTGCTCCCCTCGCCCTGCTGGCCCGGTGTAAGGCACTCAGGCACACGTGGCACAGTCTGGGGGCTGCAGCTCACTTGAGCAGTGCGTGATGTTTTCCCATCCCTTTCGGGGCAGGACGCGCCATGGGGGCAGTGCCTGCTCAGGACTGGGCAGTGCCTGCTCAGGACTGGGCAGTGCCAGGCACCCGTGCTGGGCCCCAGCAAACCGGGAAAACTCCAGCTCCCTCTGAGCACGGCACCACATCTCTGATGAGAGTGCTCGGCCGCCTGCAAGGTAGGAGAAGGTAATGCACAGTGACCTTCTGCAGGCTCAGCAGCCTCCAGAGGTACTTTCCTAAATTCAGATGCAGTCTTGCTCATTGGCAGTCTGATTTTCAGAATGGCAGAGGGCTCAGCAGCTCAACTCACACCCTGAGTGCTTTGGGGAGGCAGGTGTCTCTTGAGTAGCCAAGGTGAGCAACCTGCCCTCTCTCTTCCAAACATTAATTTTTCCGGGCCCCAGGAGGAGAATAAAGCCTTGCAGGCTTGTGAAGGGTAAGAAACAGTCCTACTGGAATGAACACCTTCCTTTCCCAGCCCTCCCCAGGCTGCAGTGCTTGCCACCTCTTCAGCTCCCAGACCCTCTTCTGAT
>VZTH01002655.1:413055-430550 GCA_013397815.1 Aleadryas rufinucha
CGGAGCCGGGTCCCGTCCAAGCCCTGACACGTGATCGGGCTGGGGAGCGCCGATGGCTCCAGCGCCCCGCGGGACGGGGCGGAGGTGTCGGGAGATTGAACACGCAGCCAGGTTGGGGACTTCACCAATTCTGCAAAAAGACTTCTTCCCCCCGCCGTGTAGCTTTTTTTCAATAGGAAATGTAGTAATTTTTCTGAGTTTCTTTTCATTTTCCTTCTACACTTCGGCTTTTTTCTTTTAATTCCGTTCTAAGTATTTACCTCTGCAAAGAGTCAAATTGAGAAATTGAGGTTGGGTTCAGCTCAGAAGTGAAATCCACTCGGGGGTTGGTTTCTTTTTTTCCTCGTAGGGAAATGATGGGAGGAGGTGTGAGCCGAACAGTGCAGAGGCTGAAGACAGATTTAAGGGTCCCTTCCAAAACCTGGAACAGAAAAAAACCCCGAAACCCCACTTTTTTTTTTTTTTAATTTAATTTGAAATACTTCAAAACAATTTTTATTTGGGGCTAAATCTAAATCGCCATCACTACTGATCTGCCAGCTGAGTGCAGCCACAGCCCATCCCTGTGGCTGTTTCTTTGTCTCTGCAGTGTAAACAATGACCCTTATTCTGCTAACAGAGGCCAAGTGTCTGGAGAGTGCCCAGACCACGGCCACTTTAGGAAGCAAAGGTTTTCATTTACTTGTCATAAAAGCAGGTTTTGATCTACTCTGTTGTTTTCACAAACACCTCTTTTTAAAACATAATGTAAAAATCTCTTTTTGTAAGCATCTGTGCTTTTTTTGATATATTTTTGATTTCAGCTCAGGTGTTGTGCTTTACTGAACACGCTGTCTCATGAAGAATGGGTTCCTGCTGGGCCACCCTCGGGCCCTGCACTCAGGTGCTGCAGGTTGGGAAAGTCCTTTCCTCATGATCGGCAGCTGCCAGAACCACAGCGGGTCCCTGCTGAACAGCACAGCTCATCAGAAACCTCAGCCATAAACGTTACTTAGCTTCAGCTTTCCCTGTGCCAGCCCAAGGTACCTCTGTTCTTTTCTTCTGCAGCAGCAGCCCCAGACTGTCCCTGCTCTGTAAGGAGGCAGATGATGGTCATGGAGGCAAAGACCAGGCTCCTGTCTGCCTTTGCTCGAAGGAATTGGCTGTGGAGGGAAGGGGATTGCTCCATGAAACCACCAGGGACTCACAGCAGTTACTTCCATCATGATCCCTCACCCAGGTTTTGGGACCTGCCTCCCTTTTTGCTTGCTCCCATGGGGTGAGAGTGAAAACAGAGGCTTTCACTGATATGTGGTGCCTTTGTGGCTGCTGTGGCTTGGAGAGTCAGGCAGGGAACTTGGAGGTGCAGGGGTTTCTCCGTGGGTGCTTCTACTTGGTGGTTGTCTCATCTGGACCTTGTTCCCTGGGCACTGATCCATGGCTGGTTTATTCTTCTCACTGCCAGCAAAGGTGCCCTTGGTCCATCCTGGGTTGCGTCACTCTGTCTTACAAGATTGGGTCAGGGATCTCACTGACCCTCCTCAGTAGGTCAGCCCTGTTGAGCCCAGGTCAGTGTGTCCTTGCAGCTGCTGTGGGGCAGAGCCCTGCTCCCCTCACTGCGTCCCTGCAGGCATCGAGCCATGCAGTTGGGAATACAGCCTTGTGGTAGATAAAGAAGAGCTGATCTTGTGATTTTCAAACAGTGTTTGAGATTTAAGAGATTCAGGGTAAAATACATCTCTGCTCAAGTTTATGGCAAAAGGAATGTCCCTGGATTCAGCTGTCAGGTCAGCCAGTGGCTTCCTGTGCAAAGCTGCTGGAGAGTTTATGTCTCAGCTCCTTGGCTCCTACCTACGGGGCAGCCTTGTGAGAGAGCTCACTGGTAGCCAGGCACTTGGGATTACAGCAGTGCTGTGGCCTCAGAGGAGTCCCAGATATTCAACAGCACTGAAAGAAACACAGTGAGCTCCTCCAGGTGCCAGGGGTGGGACAAACCTCCCCTTCTGGCCATGCTGGCTGGAAAAGGCTCATCAGAGCTGAACAAACACGGAGGCTTGGCTTGGTTTTGTAATCAGAGCTGTTCCCTTGCAGGTGGGACACCAGCCTTGGCATGTCAGGAGAAATGTGTGACTTTGAGCAGGACCCTCTTGTGCATCCACCCTTAGGCTGGATGCTCCTCTGGAGCTGGTGATCACCAATGTGGCCAGAACTTCAGTGACCCCTGTTCTTACTACTGCAGTTAAGTGTTCAATGAAAGTCTCTGAGGCAGTTTTCATCAAAAGTGTATATTTATTTTAAAAAAGAATGGGGGAAAAATATATATACCAAAGAGCTTTTTCTATAAAAGACAATTCCTTGGAGGCTGAATGTCCTAGACTCAAGTATGCCTGGCATTGTAGTCCATAGCTGTAGATGGCTGATCCAAATCTGATGCTGAATATCACAGGAATTTGGAATTAGAAGGTCAGCAAGGATTTTCCCACTGAAAACTAAGAGACATTAACCACACATCTCATACAGGTTTCTATTAGAGATGTACAGCCAAATCCTTTCAGTGGGTTTAAAATTCAATCCAGAGAAGAAAACAAAAAAATTTTTTGACACTAGGCCTTTAATTGCTTCACTGTTTGAGTCCATCTCCATACAAAAGGCACATAGCCAGACCCCTGTCCAGTGTAAAGCACCAGTGCCATGCACACACTCCAACTGTGGGTTAGACTCAAGAAACCCTCCTGATTCCCATTCCTGTATCTCTGTGGTTTAAGGAGTACAATACCAGAGGTTCAGGGCTACATCAGAATTTTCAGATAAACTAAGTCAGCAGTTCAGGTGAATTTGAGGCTCCTCATTCTGTCCATGCTCACTTCTGGTTTTGGAGTCTGTGGGCAGCTGCTGGGGTGTGGTTCCTTTGGGAGGGGAGACAATGACCCAGGCAGCAGGACAGCTTCTCAGTGCTGAACCTGGCTTTGAAATGAATGGCAAAATTAACAGATATTTTCCTTTGAGACAATTTTGTGTCAGGGTATCCTGTCAGGTTTGCTTCTATCAGATGTCTCATGTCAATGTGTATCTGGTGAGCATTTTAACTTCACTCTCCTCTTTGTTATCATCTGTTTGAACACTGTAGCTCAGCTATGCCAAAACAAATCATTCAAATTCTCCTTTGGATGGATCTTTTATTCCTTCTGGCAGACTGAAAGGAGACTCCTTCAAATGTGAAACACGGTTAAAACTACAAAAACAATCTGTACCACAAAAAAAAGCCCTCTTGGATCTCTTCCTGTAAGCACATTTTGGCCTGATTTCTGCTGTTTGTTTTATATTTTTTTCTATTTTAGATTTTATATGCAACTGATTAGCACTTTTATTTGCTTTTAATACTGTGTTTGATTCTGAAACACCACCACCACTCCTGAAAATATTTTTTTCACAGATACATCTCAGTATATTGAGTAGAGCAGTTACTGGGATAAGGCCAAATTCTCCAGCAGCAGCACTGCCCATGACTTATCTCCCACCATGATGATGTCTGGTCATGGAAAAGGAGGTATGAAACAGCCACTGCTATGTCCTAAACCATGCCATGGGCTCAAGACAGTATCACCATGGAATATCACTGAAAAACCCTTTACCTTCAAGCCTCTGCAATGAAGGCACCTGTGAATGCTGTTAAAGATTATGATATTCCAGAAAGGTTGCCAGGGGCTCCAGCACTTAATGGCACTTCTGACAGGGAATATGTGAGTAAGAGGAAATACACATGCCAGTTGCTGGCAGAAAGAAAACGCACAACGCTTGCATTCAGAAGAAAGCATTCATGGTTAGTCCTCTGTAAANGGCTGAAGACAGTATCACCATGGAATACCACTGAAAAACCCTTTTCCTTCAAGCCTCTGCAATGAAGGCACCTGTGAATGCTGTTAAAGATTATGATATTCCAGAAAGGTTGCCAGGGGCTCCAGCACTTAATGGCACTTCTGACAGGGAATATGTGAGTAAGAGGAAATACACATGCCAGTTGCTGGCAGAAAGAAAACGCACAACGCTTGCATTCAGAAGAAAGCATTCATGGTTAGTCCTCTGTAAAAGAGTAATAGCAGCAAAAAAGTTTTCTGGAGTTGATGCTGAATAATAAGACTTTCTCATTTTGAGCATTAACAGCTGCTACAAAAACTAGTAATTCTCACTACTCAGTGGCTGCCTTATATGTGCAAGTTGTGCACATGAATTGCTGGTCTGAGAGCTTAGAAATATTACAAATGAGACAGCAGGCTATGCATATGACCTTGTTTTCTTAAAAATGTAATTTCTGAAAAATCAAGAGCAAATTCTCTTGCTCTTAAAGTAATTTTCAAGTTTCTGATTTTTTAGTTTTTTAAAATATGATTTGTCAGGTGGGTTTCTGCCAAGCAGAGTTCCCCAGCTGAGATCTGGCAAGAAAGCTAAATGCTTTGAGGTATGGTTCCACAGCATCCTAAATTAGCTAAGATCAGCACCACTGTGTCGGTCCTAAAAGCAAAACAGTCAGAGAGGTAATTGTTTCATTTTGGGAAGAGCACTGGTACTACTGGAAGGGAGAGGGTAGGATGTGGAGCAGGAATGGAGGAGATGAGACTGCAATGGCACTGATAAAATGGCTTAATAAAAGGTGATGGAGCCACAGTCTTTGCAGAGATGGTGTCTGCATGAAGTCCTGCTTCCTTGAAAGCTAAGGGCAAGATGGAAAGAGATTCACTCACACCCTGAAAACCTTCTCCCCATCCTTAACCCCCTTCCTTTCCTTTCCTGGCTCTGTATGTAACCTCAGGGGTTCAAAATCTGCAGAAAACAAGTCATGTTTCTCTGGCTTACGCTAAGAGAGCTCATTACGCTAAGAGCTCATCTGAGGCACATGGATCCCAGCTGGGTCAAAGCTGGCCATCTAAATCCTGCCCATCCAGGCCTCCAGTGACTGATGCTCACAGCAGGTGTTCCAGCAGAAGGTAACGGAACATCTCCAGCCCCAGGAGCTCGGATCCGAGCCTGAATCCGAGGTTGTGTTCCTCCTTACTGAACTACAGCTTTGACTCCAGGAAGGAGTAAGATGTGAGTTGTGGTTTAAAAGGCCATCAGGCCCTGACTCAAAGTTGTTCCTACCATGACTGCCAGCGGCCCGATATTCACATGCGCACACAGACTTTGGTGTGTGTGGCCAGAGCCACCCTCTGCATCTGAAAACATTTTCATGGCCCACTGGCTATTCCCACAGACGGGAAGGGCAAAACGGGATAGAATTGATGGAAAAGGATTGGTAAAAACCTATCAGGAAAGCACTGGGAATATGTCAAAGGTAATTGAGCTGCTGTTGTGCTTCATGGGACCCATGTCACGCCAGACACTTGTTGCTCTCTGCGTTGTTACGGCAAAGGTGCAGCTGCTCTGTTGCAGTCTGCATCAGCCACACCAGGGGACACTCAGCTTCTCCCACTGGAACTGAAAGCAGGAGCCAACCTTGGGGTTTGGGAGATTTGTCTCTTAAATCGTTTTTACCCTAAAAATCAGTGCAGGTAAATCCAGGCACGGTGGCAGCTGATGCTCCATTGTCACACAGTGAGAGCAGTGCCAGGGAAAGGCTCTCTGTAGATCCTGATACCTGTGGGACACAGCAGTGTGAGCTGTCCCCTCCAGGGGCCCAGCAGGCCGAGGGTGGGTGGTTAGGAAGTGAGTGAAGGCACGAGCAGCCAGCTGGGTCAGGTGATTGCTCAGCTCTGTGGGTTCAGGATGGCATTTGATGCTGCAGTGCACCTGAGGGCAGCAGTTCCAATCCATGCTCCACAGGTAACTTGCTGACGAGGAGACTGCTTTCCTTCCAGCACTGTGTTTTGCTTTCCATAGCTGCGGGCTCCCTCAGGCTGGCAGGCAAGAACTAATTAACACATTACTGTCTACCACAGATGAGAAAAAGTTGACAATCATTGTCTGAATTTGAGTTTGTCCATATTGTTTGTTCAGTGCCTGCTACTTGTTCTACAGCAGCAATCTTTTACCCTGTGGAAGACTTTGGCTATCCCAGGTAGAAGGAAAACCTTCAGATGGTGAGAGGTGGGAAGGAGCTATAACAGAGCAGGGTAGAAGAGATACTCTTGCCAGAGATGTTCTTCGTTTTTCAAACAAAGAAGGAAGATAATGTAAAACTGACATTTCCTTACTTTTCCTTTTGTCTTTACTTGATGTCATGGCTGAGGGCAAAAATGTTTTCAATATAAAAATATATTGCAGCTCTCCGGGTGATGGCCCCGGACACAGCCTGAGATGCAGTGGCATTGTCTGCTTCCCAGAGAAATTCTATGAGAAGTCTTGCTTGCTTTTGTCCTCTCCCTCACTCTCCCCTAGGGCTCTCTGTCTGGCTGCTTCCCTGTCACAGTCCTGAAGGAAGTTCTCTTCCCTTCCCTCAGTCCTGAAGGAAGTCAGGGTGAAAGCCTCTCACCATTTCACAGGAAGGTAGTGCTCTATTTCTGGAAACACGATGAAATAAGGAAAGTCAGAGGTCCATGCTGGCTTCTGCTAACACAGAACCTCTCCCCTGAGCGTTCCCACCTAGGCGGAAACCTGTGGTGATATTCAGGACTTTACATTCCCAGACACTGGCAGCAGTTTCATACAGTAGCTAAAGCAGGAAAGCCCTTAGCAATGGCACTGTCCTTTGGGCTCTAGGAGCAGTCCTCATTGGAATGGAGGCCCAGGAGCTCCTCAGCCAAGCTGACGAGACCGTTTTCTTCCAGGGCTGCGATCAGCCGCGCTATTGTGGCCTTCTTGCCCTCGGACTGGATGAACCTGAGGAGCATCTGATAGGCTTGTTCATAGAGTCCCTCTCGGTCATACTCCAGGGCCAGGTTGTCAATGACAGGGTCACGCAGGGCCCGGCAGGATTTCTGCAGAGAGCGACCCACTTGCTTCCACTTCTTGGACACGGACTTGGCAAACCTCTGGTGGTCGTCTGGTGTAATTGTTCTGTTGTCTGAAAGGGGGAGAGGCCAGGTAAGACAGAGAGGTTTCATGGCTGATGTGATGCAGCTTGGGCCAGTTCAAGGTTTGGTCAATATTCTGTGGAGCAGGGAGTCTGAGCTCCCTGCCTTGCCCAGCTGTTCCCTTACAGAAATCNAATATGTGAGTAAGAGGAAATACACATGCCAGTTGCTGGCAGAAAGAAAACGCACAACGCTTGCATTCAGAAGAAAGCATTCATGGTTAGTCCTCTGTAAAAGAGTAATAGCAGCAAAAAAGTTTTCTGGAGTTGATGCTGAATAATAAGACTTTCTCATTTTGAGCATTAACAGCTGCTACAAAAACTAGTAATTCTCACTACTCAGTGGCTGCCTTATATGTGCAAGTTGTGCACATGAATTGCTGGTCTGAGAGCTTAGAAATATTACAAATGAGACAGCAGGCTATGCATATGACCTTGTTTTCTTAAAAATGTAATTTCTGAAAAATCAAGAGCAAATTCTCTTGCTCTTAAAGTAATTTTCAAGTTTCTGATTTTTTAGTTTTTTAAAATATGATTTGTCAGGTGGGTTTCTGCCAAGCAGAGTTCCCCAGCTGAGATCTGGCAAGAAAGCTAAATGCTTTGAGGTATGGTTCCACAGCATCCTAAATTAGCTAAGATCAGCACCACTGTGTCGGTCCTAAAAGCAAAACAGTCAGAGAGGTAATTGTTTCATTTTGGGAAGAGCACTGGTACTACTGGAAGGGAGAGGGTAGGATGTGGAGCAGGAATGGAGGAGATGAGACTGCAATGGCACTGATAAAATGGCTTAATAAAAGGTGATGGAGCCACAGTCTTTGCAGAGATGGTGTCTGCATGAAGTCCTGCTTCCTTGAAAGCTAAGGGCAAGATGGAAAGAGATTCACTCACACCCTGAAAACCTTCTCCCCATCCTTAACCCCCTTCCTTTCCTTTCCTGGCTCTGTATGTAACCTCAGGGGTTCAAAATCTGCAGAAAACAAGTCATGTTTCTCTGGCTTACGCTAAGAGAGCTCATTACGCTAAGAGCTCATCTGAGGCACATGGATCCCAGCTGGGTCAAAGCTGGCCATCTAAATCCTGCCCATCCAGGCCTCCAGTGACTGATGCTCACAGCAGGTGTTCCAGCAGAAGGTAACGGAACATCTCCAGCCCCAGGAGCTCGGATCCGAGCCTGAATCCGAGGTTGTGTTCCTCCTTACTGAACTACAGCTTTGACTCCAGGAAGGAGTAAGATGTGAGTTGTGGTTTAAAAGGCCATCAGGCCCTGACTCAAAGTTGTTCCTACCATGACTGCCAGCGGCCCGATATTCACATGCGCACACAGACTTTGGTGTGTGTGGCCAGAGCCACCCTCTGCATCTGAAAACATTTTCATGGCCCACTGGCTATTCCCACAGACGGGAAGGGCAAAACGGGATAGAATTGATGGAAAAGGATTGGTAAAAACCTATCAGGAAAGCACTGGGAATATGTCAAAGGTAATTGAGCTGCTGTTGTGCTTCATGGGACCCATGTCACGCCAGACACTTGTTGCTCTCTGCGTTGTTACGGCAAAGGTGCAGCTGCTCTGTTGCAGTCTGCATCAGCCACACCAGGGGACACTCAGCTTCTCCCACTGGAACTGAAAGCAGGAGCCAACCTTGGGGTTTGGGAGATTTGTCTCTTAAATCGTTTTTACCCTAAAAATCAGTGCAGGTAAATCCAGGCACGGTGGCAGCTGATGCTCCATTGTCACACAGTGAGAGCAGTGCCAGGGAAAGGCTCTCTGTAGATCCTGATACCTGTGGGACACAGCAGTGTGAGCTGTCCCCTCCAGGGGCCCAGCAGGCCGAGGGTGGGTGGTTAGGAAGTGAGTGAAGGCATGAGCAGCCAGCTGGGTCAGGTGATTGCTCAGCTCTGTGGGTTCAGGATGGCATTTGATGCTGCAGTGCACCTGAGGGCAGCAGTTCCAATCCATGCTCCACAGGTAACTTGCTGACGAGGAGACTGCTTTCCTTCCAGCACTGTGTTTTGCTTTCCATAGCTGCGGGCTCCCTCAGGCTGGCAGGCAAGAACTAATTAACACATTACTGTCTACCACAGATGAGAAAAAGTTGACAATCATTGTCTGAATTTGAGTTTGTCAATATTGTTTGTTCAGTGCCTGCTACTTGTTCTACAGCAGCAATCTTTTACCCTGTGGAAGACTTTGGCTATCCCAGGTAGAAGGAAAACCTTCAGATGGTGAGAGGTGGGAAGGAGCTATAACAGAGCAGGGTAGAAGAGATACTCTTGCCAGAGATGTTCTTCGTTTTTCAAACAAAGAAGGAAGATAATGTAAAACTGACATTTCCTTACTTTTCCTTTTGTCTTTACTTGATGTCATGGCTGAGGGCAAAAATGTTTTCAATATAAAAATATATTGCAGCTCTCCGGGTGATGGCCCCGGACACAGCCTGAGATGCAGTGGCATTGTCTGCTTCCCAGAGAAATTCTATGAGAAGTCTTGCTTGCTTTTGTCCTCTCCCTCACTCTCCCCTAGGGCTCTCTGTCTGGCTGCTTCCCTGTCACAGTCCTGAAGGAAGTTCTCTTCCCTTCCCTCAGTCCTGAAGGAAGTCAGGGTGAAAGCCTCTCACCATTTCACAGGAAGGTAGTGCTCTATTTCTGGAAACACGATGAAATAAGGAAAGTCAGAGGTCCATGCTGGCTTCTGCTAACACAGAACCTCTCCCCTGAGCGTTCCCACCTAGGCGGAAACCTGTGGTGATATTCAGGACTTTACATTCCCAGACACTGGCAGCAGTTTCATACAGTAGCTAAAGCAGGAAAGCCCTTAGCAATGGCACTGTCCTTTGGGCTCTAGGAGCAGTCCTCATTGGAATGGAGGCCCAGGAGCTCCTCAGCCAAGCTGACGAGACCGTTTTCTTCCAGGGCTGCGATCAGCCGCGCTATTGTGGCCTTCTTGCCCTCGGACTGGATGAACCTGAGGAGCATCTGATAGGCTTGTTCATAGAGTCCCTCTCGGTCATACTCCAGGGCCAGGTTGTCAATGACAGGGTCACGCAGGGCCCGGCAGGATTTCTGCAGAGAGCGACCCACTTGCTTCCACTTCTTGGACACGGACTTGGCAAACCTCTGGTGGTCGTCTGGTGTAATTGTTCTGTTGTCTGAAAGGGGGAGAGGCCAGGTAAGACAGAGAGGTTTCATGGCTGATGTGATGCAGCTTGGGCCAGTTCAAGGTTTGGTCAATATTCTGTGGAGCAGGGAGTCTGAGCTCCCTGCCTTGCCCAGCTGTTCCCTTACAGAAATCCTCCCGCAACAACAAAGCATCTGTGCTTGGCCCCACCCTGCAAGCTTGGGAAGGCCTGTTTTCTTTTTTTCTCCCTCAGAACTGTCCTGTGGTTTGCCAGAGCTCTATTTATTTTTTTTCTGATGGACATCCTCTTCATTCATTTTAGTCTTTCAAAGGCAACTTGTTAAGGCCTTTCTGACAATGTCCCCTACCTAAGTATCCTCAAAACACTGGAATGCTGACAGGAACTCTCTCCTCAGCTGTTTAGCACTGGAGACTGTACACAGCTTAAGCAAGCTCAGAAATGATCTAGCTTATCTCAAACTGATAGTGCTATGTGAGACTGTCTGAAAGCTCTCTGTAGGAACAGACCCCAAAGCCAGCTGGTGAACTGAGGGAGCCTGGACAAATCAGTTCTGTCTGAAAGTGGGGCTGAGGGTGCCCACAGTAACTTCCCCAGTCTGATCCAACTTACACTATTACCTCACCTCAACCAAGTGACATGGAAGAAGAAAAAATACTCTATATTCTTCCTTTCAGTATTAATTTCAGAATGTGAGGAACCTGGAAGGAACACAGACTCTGAAACATCTGGTTCTGTGCCACTCCAGAAAAGAAAACAGGTTGAGGCCTGATCTGAAGCACCACAGCAGTATCTTAGGACTACTGCAATTCCTTCCTTATGGTATGCTGGGAAATCCTTGCTTTATCTGAGGTAGACCCCAATATGTAGTGATGATAATTCTCCCTCATGGGCTGTGAGGCTGACCAAGGGCTCTGTTGATCAGTTCTAGCTACTCACCAAACTGTTGTCCCTGAAAGGTGAAGGTGACTTGTGGGGGAAGGGAGCTGCCTTGAGGAGGATAAGGCAGAGATGGGGACTTCAGAGACGAGCAGCCTTTTCCAGCCACGTTGTTGTTGGTGCTCTGGTGAAGCACCAGGCTCTTGAGGCATTCCTCCAGCTCCACGATCTCCTCATCCGGCAGGCGGTCAGGCTGCAACGCAAACAGCATCAGTGACTCCTGCCAGGGCCACCACCTTGCAAAGCTGTAGATGCTGGTGTCAAGAGAGGAGCAATGAGATACAGCATGAGCTGTCAACCGGCCAAAGGAGATGGTCTCTTGGAGCTCTGGCTGCAAATGTGTGGATTTGAATCTGTAATGTGATGTGAAATAGACAATCTCTCCCTCCTGGGTTTCTCACCTGCAGCAATGAGTGGCACAAAACTGCTACTAGCCCATGTTCATTTCCAGCAGCCCTTAGCAAGAATTAGGGTACACTGCAGGCAGCAAGGCTTCTCCCAACTCCACAGGAGGGTCAGACCCACAGAACAGGGTGACCTGATCCAACAGCTCATGGCCACCCAAGCAGGCAGCTCCTGTTACCCACCTTCTCTCTCTCTCTGCCCCTCTGTTCCCTAAGGTTTGTTGTTCCTGGATCCTCGCCAAGACAGTTTTTTTCACTAGCCAAGAGAAAATAAGTCTGACCTCCAAAAAGCAGGTAATGAGAAAAGGAGTAAAGAAGGCAAGGCACATGAGAAGAGTCAAACCTGGTAGTGCTGTGCCTCAGTCAGAGCTAAACACTGGTTTAGCTCCCTTAAAGCAGGTACCCAGCACCGCTCTCAGCTGCTGATGGCTGTGCCCCAGTGCCATCTTTCTGCCTGTTGCACTGTTAGGCAGGGGTCAGACTGAGTCACTTTTGGGGAACTGAGAATAAGCCCCCTTCTTTTGTCCAGTCAGGTAGTTCAGCACAGGGAGGGAGCAGCAAGCCACAGTTCACAGAGTATGGGATGTCACATGTTGTTTGGTTTGGGGATGAAAGGCTTGAGTCTCATTCTCTGTGCTTACAGAAAAGCAACCTGGCAAAACGTGTGCCTGATATTCCTGAGTAGATAGTGAGTGCCTGTTTCTCAGGACCATTTAGAGGAACCAGAGCTAAAGTTCCAGATGGAAAAAAAAAAGAGGAGGGGAACAAGTCAGTGAGTTTAATCACGTCAAGTGCCTTGTAGTGAGAGGACAAGATCTCACTGTTCTTGCAATCAGGATTAGCGTGCCAGTGCCAAAATGTGCAATGAGCCAGATGTTAGATGAGAGAGAGGCTTTGCCTTCAGATGGGCAGCCTACTCCTGCTGGCAGCAGATGCTGTGTGTCCCCACTCTGATACAAGTTGTTGGTGTGATGTGCAGCATTTGCACTCACTTCCATTGCTCATTTCCAGCTGCAGTTACCTTTGCCACTCTGGGAGGAGGTGGTGTGTGAGGCAGGGGAGGGAGGTGCAGAGCAGTGATGGTTCCACCCAGGACTGCTGTCCTCTCTGCCTGCCTCATAGTTGTATTGAGGCACACTTGTGCCCTCAGCGGTGCTGTCTAGAACTCCTCGTCTTAGTGGGGATAACAGCCACGCCAGCTGTTATACACAGAAGCCACAGTGAGTTAGCAGGATCTTTGTAGCTGCTTAGGTAACTCTATTGCCCTTCCAGAAAAGTGCACAGCTCTTTTCTGAGGAAGGGCAGAGCTATTTCTCCACATTAGTTAAGAGCTGAAGGACAGAGAAGTTTGTCAACCCAACATGCTGCATCAGAACAAGGTTTGCACCCACCTTTGCAAGCCCTGTGCCACCCCTCCTCATTGCTGCCCAGCCTCCCTCCCTCTCCCACTCACCTTTTCTCTGTAGATGCACTCTAGGCAATGATCCTCATCCTTCAGCATCTTGTCAAGGTGCTCACTGCCAGCCTTCAGCTCCACTTTGAGAGGCACCGTGGTTGTGGCCAAGGAGAGCTGGAGGTGACTCTGGAGGGACTTCTGGAGCGCTCCTTCCCGGTAACTCCGCAGGAAGCGGCGGCAGTTCTCCTGCTTGCAGAACCTGAGCTGGACTATCAGGTGTGGGTGGCTGCAGTGCACTTTGAGCATGTCCACACCATTCACGCTGCCCGTGGAGTCTGGCAGGGAGAAGTGAGCACAGTCACAATCCGGGCATGAGCCAGCCCACCCAGACCCACGCCCATCCACAACAAGCCTGCAATGGAGTAGCTTTTGAATTCCCTTTGTCATAAAGTTCTCTGGGATAGAAAACCTGTATGTAAAACCAAGAGGGAAGGATTAAGTTTATACTGCTCTGCCACCACTGATCTCCATGAAGTATGGTGTCCAACTGAAGATATATGGAACTACATCCCAGGTAATTACATCAACACTGCTTATTAGGGCAAGTTTTAAAGTTGAGGTTCCATTTCCAGGCCAGAGATGGTTATGACAAACTGGTAGCACAGCAAAGTTTCATAGATGAAAGCTCAGTTCAGCTCAGTGCTCAGTCAGCCTTCAGTCCTTATGAATGGAGTTTTATGCAGTGATGAAGGTCCTGGAAAGAGACCCAGTGTTTCCTCTCCAGCCCATGCCTAGAGGTAACTTTTGTCTCTCTGAGCCTTTAACACATCTCACAAACAGCAAATGACAGATCCAGCCACAGGGATTAAGCTGCTTGAGATTGGGCCTTGACTTGTTATTTTGCACAGAGAATTAACTCATGATAAAACCTAAGCAAGGAGAAGCCAGGGATGTACCCTCTAACATTAGTGCAGGAGGAGCACGAGGGATGTGGAAACAGAAATTGCCAGGACTTCATTCTTCCTTCTCCCAGCAAAATTTAATTTTATTATCTGTGCTGATTGTCCTTGTCTCCATAGGATTTCATATGCTGATGATGACAGTTCAAAATATGTGTTTTTCCCTTTTTTTGCAGCAGAGGCCCATGGGAGACTGCTGTACTGCTTCCAGACCTGACTGAACCTCGTGGGCTGTCATTGCACAGGGCTGTGTGGAGGCACCAGCTCACACTGGTACTACATCAGGTATTTCTAAACCACGTCATGGCATGGAGGACAATCCCAAGGCCCTTAAGGCAGACTTGTGTGCGCCACATTAAGCAGGACAAGTGACCTGGCATTTAAAAATACCGCATCTAACAGTAGCTTTACATGTTTACTAAGTCTTGTTGGCATCTGGTCTAGTTGGAGCAGATGTGTAACTGACACATGGGTTTAGGCACCTAGAAAAGGCATTTTAATTCACTGTGGATGACCAGGAATGTCTTTTTATCACTTCCTTCTTGCTTTGCTTTTTATGAGTGCTTATTAAACAAAATTTCCATGATAGGGCAAGAGGGCTGGGGAGGGAAAGCTGCAGAGACATGGAAACCTTTACGAACAGTGTACAAGACAGCTGTAAAGCTGCCTCAAAAGACAGGACTTTGCAAGCATTTCTGCATGAAACCTCAGCTTCAGATTTCATGTCCTTTACAGGTCTGAATAAGCATAGTAGGATCTCAGTTTTGTGAGCTTTCCTTTAAATGTGTGAGCAGATTCACATTCCAGTGCCACAAAGCAGCCATAAATCAAGCCTAACTGGACAATTGTGTTAGGCTGCCTGCTTCCTGTTTCCCATATTTGGATTGAGCTGCAAGACGAGCAGGCCTGCATTGGATAAACTGCCTTGGCATGATTTCCAGAATAGTTAGACAAGCCCAATTAAACAATACAGCCTCAGCTGTGTGACAGGTAGAAACACCATGAGAGTCTTTCTAGGTAAGTGTGAGAAACTCTTCAAATTACTATTATCCTGCAGTGTGCTTGGTGCAAGGGTGGATAGAGAAACATAGTTTTATGGCTATTTGCATCTCAAGTCCTTTTTTTTATGTAAATAGGGTTACATACACCTCAAGCTAATATAAATGTGTCTGATTATATCAGAAATGAATTTATACTGGTTATCACTTGATTTTAAAACCAGATTCTCAAAGCAGAAATCATGGTTCTGTGGTGGTATAAAGACAGCAATTAAATGTTCTTTCATAGCAATTGCAATCTTTTCCCCTCTTATATAAATGAATTTAAACAAACATTCATAAAGTTGGATAATTCATAGGATAGTTCAAGTTGGAAGGAAGCCCAGGCAGTGTCTAGCCCAACCTCCCATGCAAAGCAGGGTCAGCTCTGAGGTCAGAACCAGTTGCTCAGGGCTTTATCCAGTCCCGTTTTGAAAGCTCTTGAGGATGGAGAATACACAGTCACTCTGGGCAGCTGCCTGACTGTCTTTGTGGGAAAAATATTTGTCCTTCTGTCTGGTGTCTACCCCTCATTTCAGTTTGTGCCTGTTGCCTCTCATTCCCCATGCACCACTAGGAAGAGTGTGGCTCCATCTCTCCCTCCCCACAGGTATCAGCAGACTGTTGGTAGGTGCCCTGGAACCTTCTCTCCCCCAGGCTCAACAGGTCCAACTCCCTCAGCCTCTCCTTGCTGAACCTCTGCTGAGCTTGCTCCATTTTATTGCCTTTCCTAAACAGAGTGAGCATGAGCTTTCCTTACCCATGAGTGTGAGATTAAAGGAAGGCATGGCCCTGCACACCAAGACACCAGAGAGGATGGGTACCTGCTAATGCCAGCTTCAGGGCCTTGAACACACAAGGCTTCTTCTGGGAGCTCTCGTAGAGGGACGGCAGAGCGATGGTCTTGCACGTCGACTGGAGGAAGAGATAAGCGCTGCCAGTCGAAGGAGTGGGGCTGCCTGCCATCTTCAGCACCCTACAAAATCACACAGGCAACCTCAGAGACCATAGGGGAAATGGCCCAATGCCAGGGGAGTGTTACAGCACAAGCATGACAGACTTATGGAGATTTACCCTTATTTCTTAGAGGAGTGCTGATGTTGCTAAAGCAAGTGTAACCTTTGAGGGTTTACTGTTACTCTGTAAAGCACAGCAGAGCGGGACACGGTATCCCAAGACAGCACCTCACAAAACTTTGCTTTCATTTTCCACTGGAGTCCATTCATTTTATAGTCCAAAGATACTTTGAAGCAGTTTCAGTCTTTGTGCCTCTGACTGACCAGCCAAGCTGGCAAAATGTGAAACGATTGAGGTGCTCCAGGGAACACCTAGCAGTCTTGGCTCTGACACGTTTCCACGGACTGAAGCCCTATTGCAGCCAGAGACATTCTCCTCAAGGTCCTCATGCCCTGGTTGTCCTTAGGGCCCAGAGCTCTTGTAACAGGACACTCTACATAGGCAGCACATGGGTAATGGTTTTAAACTAAAAGAGGGTAGATTTAGATTAGATATAAGGAAGAAATTTTTTACAGTGAGGGTGGTGAGGCNCCCCGCCGGCTTTACCTCCTCACCGCCGGCCTCGGCCCCGACACTTCCGCCCCGGCGCGGCGCCGCCCGCCGCTCCCCCGGAGCGGTGCACTCCGCTCGGCACCGCGCTGCGGGCGGGGAAACGGGAAGGCGAAAGTGATCCCAACAGCCCCGTGGAATGGCCGGCGGCGCCGCACTTCCCTTTCACCCCTTCTGTTTGTCCAGGCCTGCCCGAGCCGGTGCCGGCCCCCAGGCCCGCGCGGGGTAGGGGCTGCGGCGGGGGAGCCTCCGCCCGGGCTTGTCGGGCCCTTGCGNCACGTTTCCACGGACTGAAGCCCTATTGCAGCCAGAGACATTCTCCTCAAGGTCCTCATGCCCTGGTTGTCCTTAGGGCCCAGAGCTCTTGTAACAGGACACTCTACATAGGCAGCACATGGGTAATGGTTTTAAACTAAAAGAGGGTAGATTTAGATTAGATATAAGGAAGAAATTTTTTACAGTGAGGGTGGTGAGGCACTGGCACAGAGAGGTGGTGGATGCCCCATCCCTGAAAATATTCAAGGCCAGGTTGGACAGGGCTCTGTGCGACCTGATCTAGTTGAAGATGTCCCTGGTCACCACAGAGGAGTTGGACTAGATGGCCTTGGAAAGGTCCCTTCCAACCCAAATCATTCTATGACTCAGGAGTACCCCTCTGCTTTTTTTATGCCCTTTGTTCTTGTGCCTCTGCAGCGTTAACCCAGCGGGTGAATCTTCCCGTCCAGTGAGCGCTGCCCCATCCCAGTCCCCGCTCCGCGGTCAAACCGCTGTGGGGTGCTTTAACAAACCAGCCCCGGACGGTAAGTCACATTTGCGATCATGGTTATTGCCTTTCTCGCCGACTTCTGGCAGGCGTCAGGCCGCTGCTGCTCAATTCCCGTCACAGCCTCGCTGGGAGGGTGCTGTCCCTAAGGGAAAAGCGCTGGAGCAGCCGCCAGCCCCGGTCCCGCCGCGCTGTGCCGCCCGCGGGGCCAGCGGCTGCCCCCGCTGCCCGGGTGTCCGCTCGGTGCCCGGGTGTCCCCCCGGTGCCCGGGTGTCCCCCCAGCCCGGCACCGCGGGGCCCGGAGCGCGGCCC